>OZ024743.1:68351848-68354348 GCA_964016885.1 Eledone cirrhosa
TATATACTATTATATCCCAGTGCCCGAATAACCACAGGTATAGTCTGTGTGGTGAATCTGTAGATTTCTCAATAGTTCTGCATAGATATTCTCCTTTTCGCTGATCTTTAATATTTTATTGGCATCTGCTGGGCAGTTAACTTCCACTACTGTGCATGCTTTATTTTCTCTGTCCCATATCATTATATCAGTCTGTTATGTTTGCATTTTATTGGAGTTTTTACTCGAACATTCTACCAGTACTCTTTCATATTATGTATATATATATCTTCCACATTGCTGTAACTTTTATATACTTAGGTATAAAAAGCAGACAAAGGGTGAAGAAACTTAATAGAGTCAACGGCCATCCAAATACCGTGTGTGTAGGTGTATGAGTACTCTATTTGTATATTCTTATGTATATGCATTTTTGTGTGTATGTGTATATGTGTGAGTATGTATATGTACATGTATATATATGTATATTTCATATATCCTCGAGTGTCTGTTTGCATACGTATAACTTTATGTATGTATTTTTAACTCTGTTTACCTTTAAAAGTTTTTAATCTTAATATAGAATAATATTTTTAATCTTAATAGAGAATATTCGAGATGAAAGATTTAAAGATTAAAAATTTGTTAAAGTTAACAGAGTTAAAATGAATACATAAAGTTAAACGTGTGCAAACAGACACTCGAGGATATATGAAATATACATATATACATGTACATATACACATACACACAAAAATGCATATACATAAGCATATACAAATAGCGTACTCATACACCTACACACACGGTATTTGGATGGCCTTTGACTCAATTGAGTTCCTTCACCCTTTGTCCGCTCTTTATACCTACATACATAAATGTTACAGCAATGTGGAAGAGATATACATACATAATATAAAAGAGTACTGGTGGAATGTTCGAGTAAAAACCCCAATAAAATGCAAACATAACAGACCTGATATAATTATTTCTACTTTTGGTACAAGGCCAGACAGACCTGATATAATGATATGGGACAGGGAAAATAAAGCATGCACAGTAGTGGAAGGTAGATGCCCAGCAGATGCCAATATAATATCAATGATTAGCGAAAAAGAGAATATTTATGCATAACTAATGAGAAATCTACAGATACTCAACACTGACTATAGCTTCAGATTTATACCTGTGATTATTTGGGGTAGGATATATTAATATATGCCTCAGTACAGATCTTAAAAGCTAGGTTTCACAGAATCAGAAAGAACACGGCTAGTTAGGAAATTACAAGTACGATCCATTAATGGAACAGTAAAAATATGTAAAACATTCCAACATTTTGCATCTAATAACAGCATATACACATGTACAGATACAAAGCATATACACATGCACACATACAAATCAAAATATACACATACACACATACAATAACATCCATACCTGCACACACATGAATGCATGCAAACATACATATCTACCTTGTTGATGTTGTGTAAATTCCAATGAAAGAGACTTGTAACTATGTTAGAAACCGACTCTCTCTCTATTGGTAAAAAAATTATAAAATACATACATACATTCATATATACATACGCATCAAGGTCTACCTCTTCAGACACACAAAGGCACACACGCATACACACACATATATATATATATGTATGTATATATATATATATATTAGAAAGTGAGGTTTTTTTTTACAAAATGAAAAATAACCGAGGTGTCCTACACGAGTGAAAGTATAAAGAAAAAAAGATAAAAATCGAAATTGCAACTGGAGTCTTATTTAAAAAAAATATATATATATTTATTTGGTTCCTTTACCGGTTTTGCAGTTCTTCTGTCTTTCAAAAGTAGAGTTGAGATGGAGGGTCTGTGGTTTTTCTCACATCTGTATACATATATATATATATATATATATATATATATATATATATATATATATATATATATATATATATATATATATATATATATGTATATGTATACATATATATATATATATATATAGTTTTAATATAGATGAGATTCTACAGGACTAGAACTGTTTCATTCTTTAGAAATCATCATTCCTGATGATTTCTAAAGAATGAAACAGTTCTAGTCCTTTAGAATCTCATCTATATTAAAACTTATATACTCTGCTATGTATTGAGTACCTTACTTACTGTGGTTACCTCCGATTCAACCCGGAATAACGTATATATATATATATATATATATATATATATATATATATATATATATAAGCATGTACACGTAGATAAATATATGTATACATACGTACAGTAGTATGTATATATGTATATATACATACAATCACACATATATATATATATGTACATATGGATTCATAGGACATTTAATATAATGCTCGGTGTGTTTGTAAACAAGCATCCCGTATTAAGCCGTAGTGTCTAGCAACTATCGTTGCTCGTTTGTTCAACACTGACAAAGGAACGCTGTACTAGTTTCAAGCTAATTAGCTATCTTCAGCAACGTATACCTTACTGCC
>OZ024743.1:68356848-68364348 GCA_964016885.1 Eledone cirrhosa
TGTTTATACCTGTGTCGTCTTAAACGTGTTGCACTCGATCTCAGCCACATTACAACTTATTGATATTCCACAGAGACAAGCTGAATCGTGTATCAATATTGTATCAATCTGGTATTAATTAAAGATGTCAAGCTCAGGGGTGTGTAATATTTGATAAAAAATGTCAATATTTGATAAAATTGGCATACTAATCGAAACAGGTAATATTTCACAAACCATAAATCTATTTAACGCAACAATTACAAAAATATTCATCCTATCTTAAAATAAACCCACTTTGCCTTTTCACATTTATCTTTTACTTATAATCTCCAATTTGTATGGAATTTCCCCTATATTTTCACCCCCCCCCACACACGCACACACACAGACACACACACACACTCTCACATATATATATATATATATGGCATGAAGTATTTTGTCCGACTCTAACGTTTCTGCCAACCTAACGCATTTAATATTATTTCTAATTTAGGCACAAGGCAAGCAAGTGTTTTTTGAGGGATGGAGGTCGAGTGAAGGGATTAGATTGCGCCAATTCTCCGACAACAATGGTCGTAATAATTGTTTCTACTTTTGGCACAAGGCCACCAATTATCACAGTGTATTACTGGTACTTTATTTTATCGAACCCGTAAGGATGAAAGGCAAAGTTAACCTCGGCAGGATTTGAACTCAGACCGTAAAGAGACGTAACTATTCTGGAAAGCATGGCGTCCGACCCTCTACCGATACTGCCAATCCACCAACAATAATTAAGATTCATTGTAGTTATTTGAATCATGAGATCTAGTCACTTATATTACCTTCTGACAAAATAACTGGTACAAATAACGAAACATGCTGCGCATTTATAATAATTCTTCTTCTTCTTCTTCTTCTTCTTCTTCTTCTTCTTCTTCTTTAACGAGCACACCACACGCACACAAAGTAACGGCTTGTTGAAAAAACTCATGGACGTTATCCAACACTTTTGCCCATGGGTTTATTTCTGGGTTTCATCTCGGTTGGTTTTGTCTGTAAAATATGTTCAGCTATAATGCGCAAGGTAAGGCACTCGCTCCTTAGACGAAGGGAGATAAGTGTAAAGGCTAAACTCCTTTTTTTTCAATTCGGTACCCATACCATCCCATATTTATGGTTATTAATGGTGGATAATGACCAAACGAACACTTTTGTAATTTTCTACAATAATAATATATATGCTAAGAAGATTTAAGAACGTTTCTGAATTACAGAACAGAGAGGGCGTTTTTCCTTGTTATATGTATAGAACAGTCGATCTACAAGATTCTCGACCCCATTCCGTTAAGGAGTGTAGGGGAGGTCATCAAATGGGTACGAGGAAACAAGGTTTCCCTTGATCTTTCTGATTATACTATCTTCCGGTTGCAACTCCAGGTAGAAGGAGCAACGTGAAATAAAATGCCTTTCACAAGGACATAACGCATCACCCTGTCCGGGAATCGAACACACAACCTTATGATTGCGAATTCAATTCTCTAACCACTCAGCCGCAGCTTCACTAATATATGTATATACACATGGAAATGTTGTATTTTCACCCATACACATCTTTTCTGAATCTGTCGATCGCCATTCATTAACTTTATTCATCAAATTTTCCGGTCACAGAAGCTTTGAGTCGTCCATGAATACAGCACTTTATAAGACTATATATACTAATATATTGTTATATAAATATAATAAAAGTAAATCGGGAATAATTTTCGTTATATATATTATATATTATGCAAATGTCATCGTATGATATATGTTTATTTTAATGTATGCACCTTTATTTGTTTTTAATTCAGTTAGTCTACACTATATTATATTAATATATACTGACTGTTATAGTATCTGAAATGATACATCGTTCTTACTTTGCTTTGATATACATACTGGCAGTCACACACACACATGCATACACACGCACACACTCATCTATAATATATATATATATATACATATATATATATATATATATATATATATATATATATATATATATATATATATATATATATATACATGTATATTTATGCATATTCATACATATACATTTATATATGTATAAGTGTGTGTATACTTATCCATCATATGTATGTATATATATATATATATATATATATATATATATATATATACACATATACATACACCCATATATATATATATGAGTATATATATATATATGTGTGTGTGTGTGTGTGTGTTTGTTCGTTTGTGTGTGTGCATGTATGTATGTGTGTATTTGTGTGTGAGTGTATAGCAGTAGGTATTTAACTATCGTCTGAATGTTATAATGTTTGTTCAGTAAACAACAAGTAAATAGATATATCTGTTGCTATTTTTCACACTGAAATTGTTGTTTACTACAAACTGTTGTTACAACTTATTATATATTTAATATTTTTTATTTCATAATTTAAAACGAAAAATTATTTTATTCTCCTTATCTATCAATCTCATAATCTGCTAATTTGTGTTGTTGTTTTCTTTTACATTGCTGGTTTCAGACATAATTCTTATCAATACATCGATTTAACAGAGGATACATTGTTGTTGTTGGTGCTGTTGTTGTTTACTTTATATATTAACGGAAGTTAACGAAACAAAACCGAATGTAGAAAAGAAAAGTGGAATGGCCTTTCCTCGGTTTTAACGATGAATGTTCCAGTGCTTTTAATCAAGGTATCAGCCTACTGAAGAAATGAACATCTGAGAGGTTGTGAGAGTAGATTCAGCAAGCTAAAAGTACCGTTTATCTAACAAGGTTCCAGACAATTTCCGTCTATCAAATTTCCTTTACATGACCTGGCTTTATCCATGACAGTTGAGAGCGAATCCGTAAACTAATGATTGTGAGCGAATCCGTAAACTAATGATTGTGAGAGGCTCTTCATAACCTTATGGTCAACAGGGAAGAAGAAGAATCTGTCAAGAAAGATCGTTAGAATGCTGGAAAGAAATCTTCACTCACAGTAGAGCCGTCGATACCTGAGGTCAACTAAACAAGCGCCAAGAGCGTATTACACCGGGAGGCGCAGTACTGAACTTTAAAGCATAACAGTTTTATACTAATTTGTATAATCAAATTAAACAAGCAATGCATTGTTGCGATCAATGCGTATATCATGTTTATACATGAAGTAGGTTTAAGTGGGTGTATGTGTATGTGCTAATTTATGTACGTAGAAATAAGGTGTGTGTAGGTTTGTTGAATGTATGCGTGTGTCTCTCCGTGTATGAGTGTGTAAGTGTAATTGTATAGATACCGAACTATGTGAGCACAGTTTCTATGTTAGTGTTTATAGAAGTGTGTTTGTTAAAGATTGGAGATCTGTCTATGTGCAGATGTGTCAGGATGTCTTTCTATAAGCCGAAAGACTTAGGAAGCTCATCAAATGCAGTGTATCAGTAATTCAAGTAGTTCGCTTTGTCACACAGTGTATAATACTGAATCTCCCTGAGGGTTACGTTAGCGGCATACATGTTTATGGAATAATCATACTCTTACATGTTAATTTAAGTATTAAGCTGCTCAGTTGGTCGAAAAAGAATAACACACAACGTCTAAATCTGCGGAGTCCCATTATGTTTATGTGCGCGTATGCGTATTTTTGTGTAATTGAATAATTGCATTTGTGTGTTTTCTAATGCTTCAATGTGTGTTTACTGGTATGTATGTGTCAGCTTCTGAATATGTGTTTATTATACTCTATACTACTTCAATGTGTATAAGTGAGGAAGTGGTATGTCTCTCTGTGTTCGCTTTTGTGAATGCGTATCTGGAATTTAGTAGGTGTACATGTGATTATTTCTTTGTTTAAGTTATATATATGTATCTATTATGTGTGTGAATGTATATGTGCGTTTGTATCTGAGTGTATGTGTGTGTGTGTGTATATATGTTTGTATTTTTTCACGCATGCATGTGCGTACTTGTGTGCCTGTGTGTGTATGCACGCCTGTGTGCGTGTGTGTTTATGTTCGTACCCATGTGCTTAACATATATGGATCTATGTTAAATGTGTATTAAAACATCTGATATCTCAATACAGTAGAGTTACATGTATAAACCAAGATCGTGATGTTTTATTGTATTAATATACCTGTCGGTGTGTATATACGTGCATGTTTAAGTGTGTTTGTGTGTGTTTGTGTGCCTATGTGAATGTATGTGTGAGAGTTTCTGGGTGTGTGTGAATGAATGTATGTGTTTGTTTGTCTGTGTGTGAATGTGTGTGTGAGTGGGGTTGTGTGTGAGACTGTGGGATGGTGTGTGTGCGTGTGCATGTGTGTGTGTTTGCGAGTGTGCATGTGTGAGTGTGTTTGTGTGAATGTGTAAGTGTCTGTTTGTGTGTGCGTGAGTCTGTGTGTTTGAGTTTATGTGTGTGTGTGTGTGTATTTGTGGGGCTGTGGAATTCATAAATTCGTCAGTAATACGTTAATGCTATAATTAGAAAAGTCACTAAATATATAAAATGAATAGCACACTTATATATTGTGTTAGATTTTGTATAACATTTTTAACGGATAAAAGTTTAAAAGATGAAATGGAGAAAGAAATATCACACAAATATTAGAAACGTTTTATAATTTTTTCTCCGGGAATTAAGTGGAGTAAAAATGTTTAAAGAAATTTACTTTGAATAGATATAAATGGGGTAATGGAGTTTGTTGGTTTGAAGTACTATAAATAGCATATCGTGCTGTTCGGGGGAAGAGATAATTGTTCATGGGGTTATATGTTTTAGCTAAAAGCTAGCAACGATCATTTGGAAATTACTTCGCTGAGCCTTGTAATAATCCCCCCCCCCCCCCAAAAAAAAGAAATAAAAAAAAAGAAAATTTCTCGAGATACTTTTCTCTAACATAATATCTATCTGTTCACTAAATACATTGATTGAATTTGTGCATGTCGACATGTGGACACAAATTATAAAAAAACAACAACAAAAGAACACAGATATTTAACCTAATACTATTATTTCCTACTGTAGGCGGCGAATTGTCGACATTAACGACGTTAAAACATCGGATATAATTGTCTGCGCTATTTACTCCGTCTCTCTGTGCTGCGAGTTCAAATCTAGCACAAACCAAATTTACGTTCCGTTGTTTCGTAGTCGATATAAAAACGTTTTAATCTATCTATGTCCTTGATTCTTTTTTACATCAATTTCTCACTTTCTCTCTCCCTCTCCCTGTCCCTCTTGCTGTCCGCCTCTCCCTGTCTCTCTCAGTCACACAAACTCTCTCAAACCTCTCTCTCTCACACACTCATCTGTCTCTCTCTCGTTTGTCTTTCAAAGAATTAAGTTGTTTAGACCTACTACTCCATCAGCATACATGTATACATACAGTTTCTAATGCGTAAATCTTACTCCCTCCTCTAGAAAAATATGGGAAGCTGCTTTCCTTTTACTAATCGCGTGAACCTCCCTTAAATTCAAAGACATAATAGTGCTGTCACAGATGTACTTTAGTTTATACAATCATCACGGCAGCTAATTGGCAGAATCATCAGAACGTCAGATACAATGCTTAGCAGCATTTGTTCCAGATGTTTGCTTTCTGAGTTCAAATCCTGCCGAGGTCAACTTTACTTTCTTCCATTTAAGGTCAGTCAAAATGTATCAGTGAATTACTGGGGCCGTTTCTTCCTTATAACTCATTCTCACTTCCATCTTTCTCTCTCTCTATATATATATATATAAAGAAAAAAAGATGAAATCGAAAATGCAACTGGAGTCTTATTTTTTAAAATATATATATATTTATTTGGTTCCTTTACCGGTTTCGCAGTTCTTCTGCTGAGTTGAGATGGAGGGTCTGTGTTTTTTCTCACATCTGTGAGCATATATAATCGGCATATATATACATATATATATACATATATATATATATATATATATATATATATATATATATATATATATATATATATATATATGCCGATTATATATGCTCACTCCACTTTTCCCTTCACTGCTCTGTATACACACATACACACCCTTATATTAACAAACTTTTGCTAATAGCTTCGTACTTACATGCACACATACTCTTTTCCTCACATATACCATCTTCCTGCTATAGCAAGCGGTAACCTAATATATCCCTTCCATATACTGTACCGATTGTGTTGTTATTTCTGTTTACCTTTTACATATAACAAGCATGCTCCGTTGGATGTGCAATGTCAATGTGCGTGAACGACCAAGCATAGATGAGTTGAGAAAGAAACTGGGTATAAGAGGGATCAGTTGTAGTGCGCAGGAGAGAAGACTGAAATGGTATTGACATGTGATGCGCATGGAGGATGACCACTGGGTAAAGAAGTGCCAAGAAATCCCAGTAGAAGGAAGACGCAGTAGAGAAAGACCATGAAAATCACGGGCTGAGGTGGTGAGAGCATACCTCAGATCGCTGAAACTCACGGAGAAGATAACGAAAGACCGTGACAAGTGGAGAGATGCTGTGCTGAATAGGACCCTTCCCACCCTTGCAAGCAGGGAAAAGCGGACGTAAAATGATGATGATGATGATGATATATATATATATCTTTCTCTGGGAGAAATCTGCTGTGTATGAAAGCTGGAGAGGATATGGGATCCGCCAGGTTTAAAACGCCGTATGTTAATACAGAGCCCCTACAACTCGCTCATGCTTTATGAGTCCGTACACACATACATACAAATATACATACGTATATACATATATACATCCACACATACATATATACATATATACATACCTACATGCATGCATGCATATAGACATATTTAAACATTTTTGGATACCGTTGACTCTTATGAATTCTTCCGCCCTTTGTCAGGTTTTGTTTTTTGTCTTGCAGGGTGTCCAAAATCACCCTCCTCACCAGATAAACTTCGTGGGGTTGCCGGTTTATTCGCAAACGACCCGACCATGTGAAAGGTTTTATTGGGTTACATGTTACGAATAGCACTCAAGAGCACTCAATAGCAACCTGACATAAATATAAATATACAGATACTTACATATGTACATATGTATATACATATTTACACATTTTTTGGATAGCCGTTAACTCTTGAGTTCTACTACCTTTTGTATACATACATACATACATACATACATACATACATACATACATACATACATACATACATACCCACATACATACATACATACATACATACATACATACATACATACATACATACATACACACATACCCACATACATACATCACTTTACATCAACCTAACGGAACGAACAATAACAATACAGTATAGTTGACCAGCAGATTTGTATTAAAACCAAAACCATTTCCAACATTCAACACTCCAGGAGTAAATCAATGCTGACGTTCACCACGGGAAACGACGTTTCTTTTTATTCAATGACAGATTCTATAACTTTTGTTACTATTACGTTTACAAAACAAATCATTCCAACAGCGTCACCTTTAATACCAAATTGAAATCATTACCTGGCTCAGTT
>OZ024743.1:68366848-68384348 GCA_964016885.1 Eledone cirrhosa
TGCAGAACAATAATATAAAGGACGTAAAATAAGAAAATATTTTTTTTAAAAAAATTTAAAAAAAATTTTTTTCTTACTTAAATTTTCACTCCAACTAATTAGTTTCTGCAATGGGATAAAGACAGTTACGTAATCCAACTGTCGAGAATTCATTGCGTCATCAGGAAGTCTATTCTCAGTTAAGTCTCCAGGCAATGCGCGGACACTGGCGGCTCATATAAAAATAATAATAATTCGGTAGATCGAACAGCTTGCGAGGACTGGATTCTATGTACCGAAATTCTCACTGCTTCAAGTCAAATGGCCGATTCTAAAGAATCAATCACGTGACACCGAGGCTAGTTAGAAGGAATGGGATGGTAAGATGACTGACGCCTACTAACACCCCAAAAAAAAAATTTTTTTAGAAGTGGTTTTGACAAGTTTGCTCGACAAATCAGTGATTTGGAGATAAATATAGATAATTTAATATATCAACTAACATAAGCGCACAGATGCACGCCCATGCCAGCAAATACACAGGTTATGTCATAGTACCTAGGTGGTTCAATGCAGGAGAATGCAGAACAATAATATAAAGGACGTAAAATAAGAAAATATTTTTTTTTTTAAAATTTAAAAAAAATTTTTTTCTTACTTAAATTTTCACTCCAACTAATTAGTTTCTGCAATGGGATAAAGACAGTTACGTAATCCAACTGTCGAGAATTCATTGCGTCATCAGGAAGTCTATTCTCAGTTAAGTCTCCAGGCAATGCGCGGACACTGGCGGCTCATATAAAAATAATAATAATTCGGTAGATCGAACAGCTTGCGAGGACTGGATTCTATGTACCGAAATTCTCACTGCTTCAAGTCAAATGGCCGATTCTAAAGAATCAATCACGTGACACCGAGGCTAGTTAGAAGGAATGGGATGGTAAGATGACTGACGCCTACTAACACCCCAAAAAAAAATTTTTTTAGAAGTGGTTTTGACAAGTTTGCTCGACAAATCAGTGATTTGGAGATAAATATAGATAATTTAATATATCAACTAACATAAGCGCACAGATGCACGCCCATGCCAGCAAATACACAGGTTATGTCATAGTACCTAGGTGGTTCAATGCAGGAGAATGCAGAACAATAATATAAAGGACGTAAAATAAGAAAATATTTTTTAAAAAAAAATTTAAAAAAAATTTTTTTCTTACTTAAACTTTCACTCCAACTAATTAGTTTCTGCAATGGGATAAAGACAGTTACGTAATCCAACTGTCGAGAATTCATTGCGTCATCAGGAAGTCTATTCTCAGTTAAGTCTCCAGGCAATGCGCGGACACTGGCGGCTCATATAAAAATAATAATAATTCGGTAGATCGAACAGCTTGCGAGGACTGGATTCTATGTACCGAAATTCTCACTGCTTCAAGTCAAATGGCCGATTCTAAAGAATCAATCACGTGACACCGAGGCTAGTTAGAAGGAATGGGATGGTAAGATGACTGACGCCTACTAACACCCCAAAAAAAAATTTTTTTAGAAGTGGTTTTGACAAGTTTGCTCGACAAATCAGTGATTTGGAGATAAATATAGATAATTTAATATATCAACTAACATAAGCGCACAGATGCACGCCCATGCCAGCAAATACACAGGTTATGTCATAGTACCTAGGTGGTTCAATGCAGGAGAATGCAGAACAATAATATAAAGGACGTAAAATAAGAAAATATTTTTTTTAAAAAAATTTAAAAAAAATTTTTTTCTTACTTAAATTTTCACTCCAACTAATTAGTTTCTGCAATGGGATAAAGACAGTTACGTAATCCAACTGTCGAGAATTCATTGCGTCATCAGGAAGTCTATTCTCAGTTAAGTCTCCAGGCAATGCGCGGACACTGGCGGCTCATATAAAAATAATAATAATTCGGTAGATCGAACAGCTTGCGAGGACTGGATTCTATGTACCGAAATTCTCACTGCTTCAAGTCAAATGGCCGATTCTAAAGAATCAATCACGTGACACCGAGGCTAGTTAGAAGGAATGGGATGGTAAGATGACTGACGCCTACTAACACCCCAAAAAAAAATTTTTTTAGAAGTGGTTTTGACAAGTTTGCTCGACAAATCAGTGATTTGGAGATAAATATAGATAATTTAATATATCAACTAACATAAGCGCACAGATGCACGCCCATGCCAGCAAATACACAGGTTATGTCATAGTACCTAGGTGGTTCAATGCAGGAGAATGCAGAACAATAATATAAAGGACGTAAAATAAGAAAATATTTTTAAAAAAAAAATTTAAAAAAAATTTTTTTCTTACTTAAACTTTCACTCCAACTAATTAGTTTCTGCAATGGGATAAAGACAGTTACGTAATCCAACTGTCGAGAATTCATTGCGTCATCAGGAAGTCTATTCTCAGTTAAGTCTCCAGGCAATGCGCGGACACTGGCGGCTCATATAAAAATAATAATAATTCGGTAGATCGAACAGCTTGCGAGGACTGGATTCTATGTACCGAAATTCTCACTGCTTCAAGTCAAATGGCCGATTCTAAAGAATCAATCACGTGACACCGAGGCTAGTTAGAAGGAATGGGATGGTAAGATGACTGACGCCTACTAACACCCCAAAAAAAAATTTTTTTAGAAGTGGTTTTGACAAGTTTGCTCGACAAATCAGTGATTTGGAGATAAATATAGATAATTTAATATATCAACTAACATAAGCGCACAGATGCACGCCCATGCCAGCAAATACACAGGTTATGTCATAGTACCTAGGTGGTTCAATGCAGGAGAATGCAGAACAATAATATAAAGGACGTAAAATAAGAAAATATTTTTTAAAAAAAAATTTAAAAAAAATTTTTTTCTTACTTAAACTTTCACTCCAACTAATTAGTTTCTGCAATGGGATAAAGACAGTTACGTAATCCAACTGTCGAGAATTCATTGCGTCATCAGGAAGTCTATTCTCAGTTAAGTCTCCAGGCAATGCGCGGACACTGGCGGCTCATATAAAAATAATAATAATTCGGTAGATCGAACAGCTTGCGAGGACTGGATTCTATGTACCGAAATTCTCACTGCTTCAAGTCAAATGGCCGATTCTAAAGAATCAATCACGTGACACCGAGGCTAGTTAGAAGGAATGGGATGGTAAGATGACTGACGCCTACTAACACCCCAAAAAAAAATTTTTTTAGAAGTGGTTTTGACAAGTTTGCTCGACAAATCAGTGATTTGGAGATAAATATAGATAATTTAATATATCAACTAACATAAGCGCACAGATGCACGCCCATGCCAGCAAATACACAGGTTATGTCATAGTACCTAGGTGGTTCAATGCAGGAGAATGCAGAACAATAATATAAAGGACGTAAAATAAGAAAATATTTTTTTTAAAAAAATTTAAAAAAAATTTTTTTCTTACTTAAATTTTCACTCCAACTAATTAGTTTCTGCAATGGGATAAAGACAGTTACGTAATCCAACTGTCGAGAATTCATTGCGTCATCAGGAAGTCTATTCTCAGTTAAGTCTCCAGGCAATGCGCGGACACTGGCGGCTCATATAAAAATAATAATAATTCGGTAGATCGAACAGCTTGCGAGGACTGGATTCTATGTACCGAAATTCTCACTGCTTCAAGTCAAATGGCCGATTCTAAAGAATCAATCACGTGACACCGAGGCTAGTTAGAAGGAATGGGATGGTAAGATGACTGACGCCTACTAACACCCCAAAAAAAAATTTTTTTAGAAGTGGTTTTGACAAGTTTGCTCGACAAATCAGTGATTTGGAGATAAATATAGATAATTTAATATATCAACTAACATAAGCGCACAGATGCACGCCCATGCCAGCAAATACACAGGTTATGTCATAGTACCTAGGTGGTTCAATGCAGGAGAATGCAGAACAATAATATAAAGGACGTAAAATAAGAAAATATTTTTAAAAAAAAAATTTAAAAAAAATTTTTTTCTTACTTAAACTTTCACTCCAACTAATTAGTTTCTGCAATGGGATAAAGACAGTTACGTAATCCAACTGTCGAGAATTCATTGCGTCATCAGGAAGTCTATTCTCAGTTAAGTCTCCAGGCAATGCGCGGACACTGGCGGCTCATATAAAAATAATAATAATTCGGTAGATCGAACAGCTTGCGAGGACTGGATTCTATGTACCGAAATTCTCACTGCTTCAAGTCAAATGGCCGATTCTAAAGAATCAATCACGTGACACCGAGGCTAGTTAGAAGGAATGGGATGGTAAGATGACTGACGCCTACTAACACCCCAAAAAAAAATTTTTTTAGAAGTGGTTTTGACAAGTTTGCTCGACAAATCAGTGATTTGGAGATAAATATAGATAATTTAATATATCAACTAACATAAGCGCACAGATGCACGCCCATGCCAGCAAATACACAGGTTATGTCATAGTACCTAGGTGGTTCAATGCAGGAGAATGCAGAACAATAATATAAAGGACGTAAAATAAGAAAATATTTTTTTTAAAAAAATTTAAAAAAAATTTTTTTCTTACTTAAATTTTCACTCCAACTAATTAGTTTCTGCAATGGGATAAAGACAGTTACGTAATCCAACTGTCGAGAATTCATTGCGTCATCAGGAAGTCTATTCTCAGTTAAGTCTCCAGGCAATGCGCGGACACTGGCGGCTCATATAAAAATAATAATAATTCGGTAGATCGAACAGCTTGCGAGGACTGGATTCTATGTACCGAAATTCTCACTGCTTCAAGTCAAATGGCCGATTCTAAAGAATCAATCACGTGACACCGAGGCTAGTTAGAAGGAATGGGATGGTAAGATGACTGACGCCTACTAACACCCCAAAAAAAAAATTTTTTTAGAAGTGGTTTTGACAAGTTTGCTCGACAAATCAGTGATTTGGAGATAAATATAGATAATTTAATATATCAACTAACATAAGCGCACAGATGCACGCCCATGCCAGCAAATACACAGGTTATGTCATAGTACCTAGGTGGTTCAATGCAGGAGAATGCAGAACAATAATATAAAGGACGTAAAATAAGAAAATATTTTTTTTTTTAAAATTTAAAAAAAATTTTTTTCTTACTTAAATTTTCACTCCAACTAATTAGTTTCTGCAATGGGATAAAGACAGTTACGTAATCCAACTGTCGAGAATTCATTGCGTCATCAGGAAGTCTATTCTCAGTTAAGTCTCCAGGCAATGCGCGGACACTGGCGGCTCATATAAAAATAATAATAATTCGGTAGATCGAACAGCTTGCGAGGACTGGATTCTATGTACCGAAATTCTCACTGCTTCAAGTCAAATGGCCGATTCTAAAGAATCAATCACGTGACACCGAGGCTAGTTAGAAGGAATGGGATGGTAAGATGACTGACGCCTACTAACACCCCAAAAAAAAATTTTTTTAGAAGTGGTTTTGACAAGTTTGCTCGACAAATCAGTGATTTGGAGATAAATATAGATAATTTAATATATCAACTAACATAAGCGCACAGATGCACGCCCATGCCAGCAAATACACAGGTTATGTCATAGTACCTAGGTGGTTCAATGCAGGAGAATGCAGAACAATAATATAAAGGACGTAAAATAAGAAAATATTTTTTAAAAAAAAATTTAAAAAAAATTTTTTTCTTACTTAAACTTTCACTCCAACTAATTAGTTTCTGCAATGGGATAAAGACAGTTACGTAATCCAACTGTCGAGAATTCATTGCGTCATCAGGAAGTCTATTCTCAGTTAAGTCTCCAGGCAATGCGCGGACACTGGCGGCTCATATAAAAATAATAATAATTCGGTAGATCGAACAGCTTGCGAGGACTGGATTCTATGTACCGAAATTCTCACTGCTTCAAGTCAAATGGCCGATTCTAAAGAATCAATCACGTGACACCGAGGCTAGTTAGAAGGAATGGGATGGTAAGATGACTGACGCCTACTAACACCCCAAAAAAAAATTTTTTTAGAAGTGGTTTTGACAAGTTTGCTCGACAAATCAGTGATTTGGAGATAAATATAGATAATTTAATATATCAACTAACATAAGCGCACAGATGCACGCCCATGCCAGCAAATACACAGGTTATGTCATAGTACCTAGGTGGTTCAATGCAGGAGAATGCAGAACAATAATATAAAGGACGTAAAATAAGAAAATATTTTTTTAAAAAAAATTTAAAAAAAATTTTTTTCTTACTTAAATTTTCACTCCAACTAATTAGTTTCTGCAATGGGATAAAGACAGTTACGTAATCCAACTGTCGAGAATTCATTGCGTCATCAGGAAGTCTATTCTCAGTTAAGTCTCCAGGCAATGCGCGGACACTGGCGGCTCATATAAAAATAATAATAATTCGGTAGATCGAACAGCTTGCGAGGACTGGATTCTATGTACCGAAATTCTCACTGCTTCAAGTCAAATGGCCGATTCTAAAGAATCAATCACGTGACACCGAGGCTAGTTAGAAGGAATGGGATGGTAAGATGACTGACGCCTACTAACACCCCAAAAAAAAATTTTTTTAGAAGTGGTTTTGACAAGTTTGCTCGACAAATCAGTGATTTGGAGATAAATATAGATAATTTAATATATCAACTAACATAAGCGCACAGATGCACGCCCATGCCAGCAAATACACAGGTTATGTCATAGTACCTAGGTGGTTCAATGCAGGAGAATGCAGAACAATAATATAAAGGACGTAAAATAAGAAAATATTTTTTAAAAAAAAATTTAAAAAAAATTTTTTTCTTACTTAAACTTTCACTCCAACTAATTAGTTTCTGCAATGGGATAAAGACAGTTACGTAATCCAACTGTCGAGAATTCATTGCGTCATCAGGAAGTCTATTCTCAGTTAAGTCTCCAGGCAATGCGCGGACACTGGCGGCTCATATAAAAATAATAATAATTCGGTAGATCGAACAGCTTGCGAGGACTGGATTCTATGTACCGAAATTCTCACTGCTTCAAGTCAAATGGCCGATTCTAAAGAATCAATCACGTGACACCGAGGCTAGTTAGAAGGAATGGGATGGTAAGATGACTGACGCCTACTAACACCCCAAAAAAAAATTTTTTTAGAAGTGGTTTTGACAAGTTTGCTCGACAAATCAGTGATTTGGAGATAAATATAGATAATTTAATATATCAACTAACATAAGCGCACAGATGCACGCCCATGCCAGCAAATACACAGGTTATGTCATAGTACCTAGGTGGTTCAATGCAGGAGAATGCAGAACAATAATATAAAGGACGTAAAATAAGAAAATATTTTTTTAAAAAAAATTTAAAAAAAATTTTTTTCTTACTTAAATTTTCACTCCAACTAATTAGTTTCTGCAATGGGATAAAGACAGTTACGTAATCCAACTGTCGAGAATTCATTGCGTCATCAGGAAGTCTATTCTCAGTTAAGTCTCCAGGCAATGCGCGGACACTGGCGGCTCATATAAAAATAATAATAATTCGGTAGATCGAACAGCTTGCGAGGACTGGATTCTATGTACCGAAATTCTCACTGCTTCAAGTCAAATGGCCGATTCTAAAGAATCAATCACGTGACACCGAGGCTAGTTAGAAGGAATGGGATGGTAAGATGACTGACGCCTACTAACACCCCAAAAAAAAAATTTTTTTAGAAGTGGTTTTGACAAGTTTGCTCGACAAATCAGTGATTTGGAGATAAAACGTAACTGTCTTTATCCCATTGCAGAAACTAATTAGTTGGAGTGAAAATTTAAGTAAGAAAAAAATTTTTTTTTAATTTTTTTTAAATAAATATTTTCTTATTTTACGTCCTTTATATATATATATATATATATATATATATATATATATATATATATATATGTATATATATATATAGATATGTATATATATATATATATGTATATATATATATATATATATATATATATATATATATATATATATATATATATATATATATGTATATATATATATAGATATGTATATATATATATATATGTATATATATATATATATATATATATATATAACAGGTTTAGTGCTCTGTGTGGAGAGTCAGAGGAGAGAGAGATTGGATGGACTGAGGAGAGTGTGACGAGGAGGTACGGGCACTTCACCAATGCAGTGGCGAAAGCAAGTGAAACCCTGGTGCCGAGGAAAAAGAACAAAGGGAAGCACGTCAGCTCTGCAGACCCAAAAGTGTGTGCAGCCAGAGAACACCTGAAAGCTGCCAGGGACCAATTCTATGCTGATCCTACGGAGGAGAGGATGGAGACTGTGGAGGTGATGAGGGAAGAGCTCTGTACCGCTTACACTGAGGTCAGAGAGGAGGCACTGATAGAGAAGATCAGAAGTGTGGAGAGAGCGGTTGACAGATCTGGATGTAAGGAGAGCTGGATGATCATCAACGAGATCACAGGGAGGAAGAAAAGGTGTTCGAGTCAGATCCAGGGAACGGGGCCCGAGGATAGGAAGAGGAAATGGCTAGACCATTTTAGGACCCTACTAGGAGAGCCACCCTCCACAGCCCAGAGCACTGGGGAGATCAGGCGGCTGTTTGAGGAACTGGATGTTGAGACAGAGCCCTTCACCAGAGAGGAGCTTCAGAGAGCCAAGAAGAAGATCAAGGAGGGCAAGGCTCATGGAGAAGATGGAGTAGCATCAGAGGTGATGAAGTGGTGTGATTTTGATGATATCATCCTGGGGTTCTGTAACGGGGCACTGGAGAAGGGAGTTGCCCCGAATCAGTGGAGGATCAGTAACATCGTCCCAGTGCCAAAGAAGGGAGATCTCTCTAACACCAACAACTACCGGGGGATCTCACTGACGTCACTTGTGGCAAAGACCCTCAACAGGATGATTCTTAACAGGATCCAGCCTGAGATGGAGAAGAAGCTCAGGGACAACCAGAACGGCTTCAGAGAGGGTAGATCAACCACCAGTCACATCCTGATGCTGAGGAGGATATTAGAGGGAGCTAGAGCAAAGTGCCTTCCTGCGGTCATGGTTTTCATTGACTTTAGGAAGGCCTTTGATTCTGTGGACCGTTACTGCCTGATGAAGATCTTACAGGCTTATGGAATCCCCAAGAGGATAGTGGACCTGATATCACTGCTCTACACCAACACCAAAGCCCAAGTCATTACACCTGATGGGATGACAGAGTTCTTTGAGATACTGGCTGGAGTGCTCCAGGGAGATACATTGGCTCCCTACCTTTTTATCATCGTAGTGGACTATTGTATGCGCCTTGCACTGGAGAAACACCAGGACTCTGGCTTTACTGTAGCACCGGCTCAGAGCAGGAGAGTTGGGGCGAAAAAGGTATCGGATGCTGAATTTGCCGACGACATAGTTTTGGTGACAAATACAGTGAAGGAGGCAGAGGATTTGATGCGGGAGGTTGAGACTGTGTCGATGAGTGTGGGGCTGAGAATGAATGAGACTAAAACAAAATATCTGGTAGAGAATGTTGAGAAGCCAGAGGGGATCACTAATGTAGGCGGGAAGCCGCTGGAATTGGTTGAGGACTTCCTGTATTTGGGAGCAAAGATTGGGAATACGGAAGATGATGTGGTTGAGAGGAAGAGCAAGGCCTGGGCAGCGTGCCACAGCTTGAGATCGGTGTGGAAGTCGGACCTTCGTAGAGACCTGAAAATCCGCCTCTTCATTGCTGTAGTGGAGTCTGTGCTGCTGTATGGGTCTGAGACTTGGACACTGACCAAGAGACTCACTCAGATGGTGGATGGGTGCTACACGAGAATGCTGAGGATGGCTCTGAACATTAATCAGTATACACTGAGGATGAAAAACTCAGAGCTGTATGGGAGCCTCCCAAAAGTCAGCTCAAAAGTGACACAGAGGAGACTGAGGTTGGCTGGACATGCTCACCGACATCCAGAGTTGACATTGCACTCCGTGCTCCTTTGGGAGCCCCTACATGGACACACTGGAAGAGGAAGACCAAGGTTAACATATGTTGATGCCCTAAGGACAGACACTGGTCTGTTGGAGACGCAGGACATGGCAGCGATAATGAGGGACAGAGACCGCTGGAGAGAACTCGTCCATGGATCTCGGGAATTTTACCCGCCTTAGATAGATATATATATATATATATATATATATATATATATATATATATATATATATATATATATATATATATATATATATATATATATACATATGTATATATATATATATATATATATATATATATATATATATATATATATATATATATATATATATATATATTATTTTATTAATCTTCAGAAGATCCCGTTAAGGGTAAAAGCAGCGATTCTTTAATCTGTTATTTTAATAAATATTTGGTCTACGGTTCTTATATATTTGATATATATTTATCCTTATCGAGCCTCTTTGGATTTTATTATTATTACTATATATATATATATATATATATATATATATATATATATGGTCGGGTCGTTGGCGACTAAACTGGCAACCCCACCAAGGTTTCTTGGTGAGGAGGGTGACTTTGGCATCCTGCAGGACTAAAAACAAACCTGTCAAAGGGCAAAGGAGCTCTTGAGAGTCAATGGCCATCCACAATCACCGGGAGAGATGACCCCTTAGCCTTTGTCAAGGCAGAATTCTAGGAGAGGGAAAACTCTGATATAACACCTGCAACCTGATGGTATCCAATGATGTTGACTTGTTCTTCTTTTTGGTAAATATCATATTGGTTAAGAGAGTGGGACTGGCTTTGTGCAGTGCCTTTGCTCACTATAAAAGCTTCACGGCACAGGCATTTCTCTATATCTGGAGATCTCTCTGCACTTGTCGTCACATTGTACCATGGGCCCAGCACTGTGTGTAAAGCATTGTCACAAGTGTAGTGTTTGTACCAGAGTTTTCAAGTCGCTGGCTGGACTAAAAAGTCACACTCGTTCAGCGCATCGGTAGGGGTTCTGCTACATGGATATAAAGTAGTGGCCGTACTCGAAAACGAGTTGGCAGCCACCATATATATATATATATATATATATATATATATATATATTTATTTATTAAAATAACAGATAAATATTTGCTCTACTGTTCTTATATATCTGATATATATTTATCCTTATCGAGCCCTCTTTGGACTTTAGTCTTCAAATTTATTATTATTACTATATATATATATATATATATATATATATATATATATATATATATATATATATATATATATATATATATATATTTATATGTGGATTTGTTGCTTAAATATGTATAAATAATTATTTCTATTTTTCATGTCATATATTTTTACCTGAGTTATTTTATCTATTTCAAAAGAGCTGAAGGGTCAACAACCTCAAGTTCAGTCAAGGGAATTAAAGGTTTTACACACTGATAAGTGTAGACAGAATTGTGTCCCTTGATTCCAATATCAAACTTTCCTTTGTTTGGAGCTAAAGTTGTCAATGGAAAGAACTTCCCTTTTCCTATATTTATCCTCGTACCCGATGAAGAGTCAGTTTGGAAGTGCCTCCTCCAACATGAAGTGGTGTCCATTACTGGACTCCGAAACCGATGGTCAGACCTACATGTTAAGTGTATGAAGCATTGTTTATACTAAATAATCATTCGTTCAACAGATTGAGCATAGTTTTCCTTGAACTTTCATCTACGGAAATCGTACCCCACCTCCAACCACACACACACACACACACACACACACATATATATATATATATATATATATATATATATATGTGTGTGGGGGTGTTTGTGTAGGATTTCCGTAGATGAAAGATCAAGGAAAACTATGCTCAATCTGTTGAACGAATGCTTATTTAGTATAAACAATGCTTCATACACTTAACATGTATGGTGACCATTGGTTTCGGGGTCCAGTGATGGACACCACTTCATGTTGGAGGAGGCACTTCCAAACTGACTCTTCATCGGGTACGAGGATAAATATAGGAAAAGGGAAGTTCTTTCCATTGACAACTTTAGCTCCAAACAAAGGAGAGTTTGATATTGGAATCAAGGGACACAATTCTGTCTCCACTCATCAGTGTGTAAAACCTTTAATTCCCTTGACTGAACTTGAGGTTGTTGACCCTTCAGCTCTTTTGAAATAGATAAAATAACTCAGGTAAAAATATATGACATGAAAAATAGAAATAATTATTTATACATATTTAAGCAACAAATCCACATATAAATATATATATATATATATATATATATATATATATATATATATATAACCCATGCTAGCGTGGTAGAACCGACGTAAAACGATGATGATGATAATATATATATATATATATATATATATATATATATATATGCATATTTATTCAAAATACAAATATGTATGCGTGATCATTGGTTACAACGTACTGGTGTCATCTTCAGGTCTCTTTCAACAGGCCGTTATGCTGTGTGGATGTTATGTGCTTGAAGAAGAAGAAGAAGAAGAAGAAGAAGAAGAAGAAGAAGAAGAAGAAGAAGAAGAAGAAGAAGAAGAAGAAGAAGAAGAAGAAGAAGAAGAAGAAGAAGAAGAAGAAGAAGAAGAAGAAGAAGAAGAAGAAGAAGAAGAAGAAGAAGATCACAATTAGCAGCAGCAGCCTTTTACATCCGCTTTCCACGCTATCACTGGTTGCTTAAGTTATTGGGCCAAGACGATTCAGCTCGGAAAGAAGTCATCCTGCTCATGCATTCCATGTTTTGCATGGTTTATACGGATGGAAACCCTTCTTAAGACCAACCAACTACCAACTGCCTTTCATTCACTTTTAGTGTCGCAGTGACTGCCATGACATCCAAACGCAAATGAACACAATATTAGTAGATTACTATTAATAATAATTGAGAAAATCGGGTAAAATCACATTGGAGAGGCGGAACGTGAACAGAGGTGACTGCACCGATTCGTACCCTGTTGCTGTTAAAAAAGTTTACTAGCAATTATTTCGAGTAATCAACTATCACTATGGGCACTTGTGTTGATACGTTTACATTACACATTTAGAAAATGTTCACAATGCTGCTTAAGAAACACCTATATATATATATATATATATATATATATATATATATATATAGACCCTCCATCTCAACTCACCCTTTGAAAAGCAGAAGAACTGCGAAACCGGTAAAGGAACCAAATAAATATATATATTTAAAAAAAAAATAAGACTTCAGTTGCATTTTCGATTTCATCCCTTTTTCTTTATACTTCCACTCGTGTAGGACACCTCGGTTATTTTTCATTTTGTAAAGAAAAACCTCACTTTCTAATATATATATATATATATATATATATATATATATATATATATATATATATATATATATATATATAATATAATTAGAAACACACAGATACATGCGGACACACACATATATACATGAATGCATCCGCACCCAACTGTGAGTTAAGGGTGCCAACTTCACCGATGTTGCTCAATGAATGACTGGGACAGACCAATTCAGTTGAACTAGACTGAACCAGTATCAGAGTTAAAAATACATTATGAAGAGAGAAGAAACATTTAGATATAATTAGTAATAAAATGTATCATACCTAAACTGCTCCTAAATTCCTCGACTACGTAGTTTCGTGGCATAAACAAAAACAATATATCATAAAGACATAGAGTCCTTGCGAGGTCTGCCGACTTATCAAGAGGATACCTCATTTTACTAGTCTCAAGAACGCGTCTACACGACGTGAGAAAGAATCCCAAAAGGCGGAGGGGGAGATAGTCACGCGATATAACGGTCGAGAAACAGAGCCAAGCCTCTTATAACCCCGAAGAAAATACCACGGAGGCGGAGGGGGTATTTATATCGAGGCCGTAGAAGAGGTGGTGAAGAAGGCGAGAAGTATGAGTAATGGAAGCCTTCCAGCTGTCCCCACACTTCAAAGATTGCTCGACCAGAGGGAGTTATTAACAATATAATTAGAAACACACAGATACATGCAGACACACACATATATACATGAATGCATCCGCACCCAACTGTGAGTTAACTCCCTCTGGTCGAGCAATCTTTGAAGTGTGGGGACAGCTGGAAGGCTTCCATTACTCATACTTCTCGCCTTCTTCACCACCTCTTCTACGGCCTCGATATAAATACCCCCTCCGCCTCCGTGGTATTTTCTTCGGGGTTATAAGAGGCTTGGCTCTGTTTCTCGACCGTTATATCGCGTGACTATCTCCCCCTCCGCCTTTTGGGATTCTTTCTCACGTCGTGTAGACGCGTTCTTGAGACTAGTAAAATGAGGTATCCTCTTGATAAGTCGGCAGACCTCGCAAGGACTCTATGTCTTTATGATATATTGTTTTTGTTTATGCCACGAAACTACGTAGTCGAGGAATTTAGGAGCAGTTTAGGTATGATACATTTTATTACTAATTATATCTAAATGTTTCTTCTCTCTTCATAATGTATATATATATATATATATATATATATATATATATATAACGGAGGAAATGTGGTAAGGAACCGGGTGGACCATAACGCACCAAAGTACTCAATACTTAGGGTAGTAGAGTGGGTAATAGGAACGAGTAGGACCCCGACGGCTGAGCTCAAGCTGTTTCGACGGCTAATTCTGGACTGAATTAGCCGTCCAGAATTAGCCGTCGAAACGGCTTGAGCTCAGTCGTCGGGGTCCTACTCGTTCCTATATATATATATATATATATATATATATATATATATATATATATATATAAATATATATATTTATATATATATATATATATATATATATATATATATATATGCATATATATATACACACACACACACACACACATATATATATATATATATATATATATATATATATATATATATATATGCATATATACATACACACACACACACACACACACACACACACATATATATATATATATATATATATATATATATATATATATATATATATATATATATATATATATATATATATATATATATATATTCATATACGGGGTAACCAATTATTGTTATAGGTAGTCCACTTAAGTGTAGTCCAGTTATGGTACTCCGCGTAGTGGATGATATCAACGCTTGACTAAGTTTGACTCAACAAGACGTTTCCATAATGATGCTGCGAGTACGCTGTAATTCCTATGTTGTAAACACTTGGAGTAATGATAAATCAGGAAAGAAGAGTGACACGGTTTGCTATACAAAAAAGGTTTTTAATCTCATTGCTGACAATTGTTTCTCTGAACTGGTAGGTCTAGAGATCGCTACCCGCTTATTTTCACGTTATTCGATCACCAATACAAAGTTATAACCAGTCAATTCATCGGAGCTTGTGAGAATGTAAGGAATATACAGGCATGGCTACTATATCTAGTAGTAATGGCATTCAATCAGAACAACAACAACAATACTAACAATGCTAGCAATAAATTATTTGAAATAATCACAATATCAATCTAGGTCGGAAGTATAGTATATCTACGATTTTAGCGTGTAAAACTAGCTGACATGAGGCAGATGTATAAAATTGACATGTAAAAGCTGTCATGGGGTGTATTATATATAGTGTAAAGATAAGCCGGTGTCTTTAAACAATATAGGTCTGGTGGCCGTAAGAATCGATTATTATCTGACAGATGAAGAATTTATCACTGTAGTGAGATTTGTGTGGTCTATATTAGATGAAAGGGTTGTTTGGCTTTCTCATCATCAATAACATACATGTATAAGACAACATTAACAGAGTAGCAATATAATGGGCAAGTTAATACAGAGGTTAAGGAGGCAATATATATATATACATACATGCACACAAATATATATATATATATATATACATACACGTATATACATACATATAAAGAGAAAACATGCTGACTATAATTATAACAGGAGGAAGGTAAAGTTCTGTTGTAGTAGTATTTTGAAATGTACTTGGATTTAGGTTCAAGTGCTGACAGCAGCTGAGAAGGGATACGCTTATGGGTTGATGAGGTACTTACAGACATTAGTGTGGTATAGAACTAAGAAGGCTAGAATGTACTTAATGATTATATTTCTGTGGTGGGTCGTGCAGTGTAGTGGGTATCCTAAGTTGAAAGCTAGGTTACGTCGGTTCGATTAACGGAGGTTTAAATCTTGTGAATTTAGTGGTGATCCTGTGTCTGCAGAAGATAGATCTTTCTAACTTGTTGTTAAGTAGCCTTTTAACATTTCTAAGGATATACAGTAATTCTAGATCACATAGCCTACAGTGGGAAATACCGGTACTGTAGGTATTTGCGGCCGACAACCTCGACCAGTTGATACTGTAGTTGGTGTTGTTGTCCTTAAGTTCCCAGATTTTTTTGGCGAAGGTTGTAGAACCCATCAGTGCACGATTTTTCATCGAGTGTCTGTGTACATACCATCTTTTTTTAAAAGTACCCGCGGTGGATCCAATGTAATGCCAAGTGGAGTTGTCTGAGTTGACCGTACACATGTACACTAGGCTCGAATCGAGGCATCTATTCGCCAATGGGCACCTATCCGGTAGATGACAGTTACAGGTTGAGGTGTTATTTCATGCAGCTTCTACACTGCTGTTTTGTACACTGCTATAAGTGGGTTGTGATTCATGCCCGTTGGGGTTTTGCTGATGCGTGCTTGTGTGCGCTTGCGGTTGTGATACTGTGAGGTGTTTATGCTTATAATTTGGTGCTATGTTGCACATAGATGGGGCGGATAACCTAGATATATTTCTGTGGTTGATCTTGCGTATGTGCGATTCTATATTTGCTGCCGTAGAGTATGAGAGTTTTATAGTGTTTCTATTGAGTATTTTATGATATATGTGTGAAATAGGGAAGTGTTTATCTATTAGTTTAAAGAATGTAGAAGGCAGTCTGGTTTTTACAGAGGAGTTGAAGATTCGGTTGATTCATAGGTATTTTCTTTCTCTGATTGTTCTATTGTTTCTAGGGTTTACATTATTGGTGTTTGGACCGCTTACTCTAGGTGCTACGTGCCTAACCCTTATGTCTAGTCCTGTTACCTCTATTTTTGTGTGAGCGGTTGGTGTAATTGTTATTAGGTTTGTTTAAGTTGTCTTTATTCGCTATATACTGCAGTTTATCTTTATGTCCAGCCCTATGTAATGCGTTATACTTACGGCCACCAGACCTATATTGTTTAAAGACACCGGCTTATCTTTACACTAGATATAATACACCCTATGACAGTTTTCACATGTCAATTTTATACAGCTGCCTCATGTCAGCTAGTTTTACACGCTAAAATCGTAGATATACTATACTTCCCACCTAGATTGATATTGTGATTATTTCAAATAATTTATTGCTAGCATTGATAGTATTGTTGTTATTGTTCTGGTTGAATGCCATTACTACTATATATAGTAGCTATGCCTGTATATTCTTTACATTCAAACAAGCTCCGATGAATTGACTGGTTATAACTTTGTATTGGTGATCGAATAACGTGAAAATAA
>OZ024743.1:68389348-68391848 GCA_964016885.1 Eledone cirrhosa
TTTAATGTGTGTTCGTGGTTGGGTGACTGTGTATTGGTTAATGTATTCTATGTTTACTAGTGTGTGTTTATATGTGTTTGTTGTTATTGTGCTTGTGTATGTATTTATTTATTTATTTATCTATTTATTTATCTATTTATTTATTTATTTATACTTCTCTTAGGTCAGTGTTGTTGGTTTGGGTGTTGTTGTTATTCCATTCATTCTTTCTGTTTAGTCTGTTCCATTCATTCTTTCTATTTCACTGGCCTCTCTGATTTGCATATCTGCTGGGTCATTTCTATGTTTAGATATTATTCTAATTTCTATGTCGTCTATGTTACCGTCGTGTTGTTGTCTAGCATGTTCGTATAGTACTGACCCGTTTTTCGTCCTTTTAGTTCCTACCAGTGTTGGTCTATCCTTTCACCTATGCTACGAGCTGTTTCGCCTATATATGTTATTGTCATGTTTCTGCAAGTACCCTCTGTACATCTTATGTTATAGACTACGTTTCTAGTTTTACAGTTTATCCGGGGGTTTATCTTACATATGATACATTTCCTATTAGTACAGTGCGTTTTTATAAAGGGTAGGTTTTGCTGATCAGGGATTTTATGGTGATTCCTGGATTTTCTACCACCTTAATCTTTAATGTATATATATATATATATATATATATATATATATATATATATATATATATATATATATATACATATATATATATATATATATATATATATATATATATATGCATATATATATATATACATATATATACATATATATATATATATATATATATATATATATATATATATATATATATATATATATATATATATATTTATATATATATATATATATATATTTATATATATATATATATATATATATATATATATATATATATATGTGTGTGTGGGGGGGGGGGTTACATAATTCTAAAGGAAAAGCAAAGGAAAAAAGAGTGCCCTATGTAAAGAGCAGAGCTATTTAATTAGAAAGTGAACAACACAAAATAGTGTTGGTAAATTTCCTTATAATTGTAGAGTGCTTAACTTGTCAGGCTGGAAATTGCCAATCTCATAGATATGCAGAATATGCGTCGATCATTCCCGTTAGGCGCCGTTTATGTGTTACGTAATTCCAAAGGAATAGCAATGGGAAAAAGAGTGCTCTATATATAGAACAGAGCTATTTAATTAGTTTCTTTTTGAATTACGTAACACATAAACGGCTCTTAACGGAAAGGATCGACGCAACTTCTGCATATCTATGAGATTGGCATCTTCCAGCCTAATAAGTTGAGTACTCTACAGTTATGAGGACATTTACCAACACTAACTGTTTTATGTTGTTCACTTTCTAATTAAATATATATATATATATATATATATATATGTATATATATATATATATATATTACAACACAACGGAAAATACTGTATATATATATATATATATATATATATATATATATATGTTGAACTCATATCTCAGTAACCTGTGCGTTTGCCAAACATCTCCTTCTTGATTTGTTTTCCTTCATCAGTAATATTTACACAGTCGGCTCTGAAAGGGGAATAGGCAAAGGCTCTATCTGTTTATTTATATATCTATCTACTTACGTACACGATCGGATTGAATGGGGGACAAATGCGACATTTATTCTGTAATGGGAAGCTGGGCACGAGAAACAACCGTAACAATTTATTAGTGCCCCCTAATTTTATCCATTCACAACACTATCTATGTTTCTGAGAAGAAAATATTCAATATTCTTACTGTCCAGCTTCAGGCTCATCAGATTGTTATCAGGACAATATTCGAATATCTGATGTCGCTGTGTAAAGTGGTTGTGCTGATATCACAAAAGAATTGTCTCAGTAAACCCTCTAAAGTTAGAGTTAGGATTAGAGTTAAGGTTACGGTTAGCGTTAAGGTTAAGGGTTAGCGTTATGTTTAGGGTTAGGGTTAGATTTAGTGTTAGAGTTAGGGTTAGGGTTACAGTTTAGGGTTACGGTTATTTTTAGGGTTAGGGTTAGGGTTATGTTTAGGGATAAGGTTAGGGTTAGGATTACGGTTAGGGTTAGGGTTATCTTTAGGGTTAGGGTTGGATTTAAGGTTAGGGTTAAGTTTAAGGTTAGGGTTAGAGTTACGAAGCAAACCAGCCATAGAAACCATGCCAAGGGCGCTCCGATAGGTCTGGTTGCTGATGCGACCAGTCCAACACATGCATGTGTGGAAATTGGACGTAAAATGAGGATGGACGTAAAATGAGGATGGTTAGAAAAGCACAAGAACTGCGAAACCGGTAAAGGAATCAAATAAATATATTTTTCTAAAAAAAGACTCCAGTTACATTTTCGATTTCATCTTTTTTCCATATACTTTAACTCGTGTAGGACACCTCGTGTTTTTTTCATTTAGATATTTATATATACATGTGTGTGTATATATATATATATATATATAGGAGGAGGTTATAGTTCACTTGAAGCATTGTGTAATGAGG
>OZ024743.1:68396848-68406848 GCA_964016885.1 Eledone cirrhosa
TATATATAAACATACATAAATATGTACAAAACAATATACATATATATTTATACATATATACATACATGTATATATAGGCAAATATATATATATATAAAGAGAGAGAGGGGGAGAGAGAGAACGAGAGAGGGAGAGAGAAAGAGAGAGGGAGATGTGTATATCCTGCGTGTGTTTAAGTATTTATATTTTAACATTATTATATATTGATACTTCATATGTTGGTCTATATCATTTACAAATGTTTTCACATATAGATTAAATATAACCGACACAACTATAGCTATAATTTCAATGATATGGCCACCATAGTAGTAATGGTGACAATCCAAGACCATTATTTCAGTATGCTTTGACGCACAGAGTTACGGCCCTTGCCATTCTGAGTTCGAATCCCGCCGAGGTTAACTTTGCCTTTCATCCTTAAGGGGTCGATAAAATAAAGTACCAGTAATGCACTGGGTAATTTTTGGCCTTGTGCCAAAAAGTAGAAACAATTATTTTAGTATGGAACCAATATATATATATATATATATATATATATATATATATATATATATATATATATATTTATATATATATATATATTTATATATATACATATACACATATATATAACAAACCTGGACACTTGGAATTGATGGTAAAATCCAGTACAGGGTTTCTGCGACACCTAAATCAATATTAATTTCTGCTCAAAACAATAAGCTTTAGGTGTAATGTTCGACAAGGAATATAGCGTTATCAACAGGTATTTTGTTCTGCGCCAGTATTGTGGATGACAGAGTGCTCCGTAAAAGCAGATGTGTTACTCAAGGGAAAACCCCCAGACTTTGGCAAATGAATTCAGTATGTGTAAATCATGCAAAAAATAGAATAAATATCACAAATCAAATAAGCTCTCTACCGGGTAGTTTTTAAAATAAACTTATACAATTAATCTGTCAATAGAATTATTAATAGGTTAATTGTAAGACTCGGGAGATTAGTACAAATATAAATTCAGCGAGAATCGCATTTCGGCGGGTAGAAAAAGCGAAACGTAACGCAATTCCGAGTCATGCTGGCAAGCGCTCCATAGTCTAAAAGACTAGAGCATAAACATAGGTTATAAAGGCCATTCAAACTGAGAAGACGGTCAGGAGCCTTAGACCACCTAAGCCAAATAACAAGTCAAGCTAAACAGGTCAGACAAAATAAATGACATAATCATATATATATATATATATATATATATATATATACCCGTCGGGGTCAAACATTTTCCTATTACCCACTCTACTACCCTAAGTATTGAGTACTCTGGTGCGTTATGGTCCATCTGGTTCCTTACCACACCTCCTTCGTTATATATATATATATATATATATATATATATATATATGTATATATATATATATATATATATATATTCGTATCTATTTATATGGAAGTGATAGTGGTGACAATGATAATGACGGTGATGATAATGACAATAATTGTTTCTACTTTTGGCACAAGGCCACCAATTAAACCCGGTGCATTACTGGTACATCATTTTATCGACCTCGTAAGCAAAGTTAACCTCAGCGGGGTTTGAACCCAGAATGTAAAGGGCCGCAACTCTATACAGTAAAGCAAGGCGTCCGACCCTCTACCGATACTGCCAATCCACCGCCTGATGATAATGACAGAAATGTTGTTGGGGATGAATTTGTCAAAATTGTGACGAAGATGATCCTGAAGACCACAACGAGGGCGACTATAATTATGATGATGGTGATGATGATAATATTTGTTTCTACATTTGGCACAAGGCCAGCAATTTCCTCAGTGCGTTACTGGTACCTTATTGTAGCAACACCGTAAGGAACGTAAAGGGTCGTAACTCTTTTCTGCAAAGCATAGTAGCAGCGAGAATGTTCCTGAGAATGTTCCGAGGATGTTTCTTCCCCATGAAATATGAAGGAGGTATTATCCATGGTAGGGCGTGTGCATTAAAAGATGAAGTTTATTTCATTGGGTCCGAATTTTGGATTCACAACGCAATATCAAAGACACAATGTGACGTCCGATGGACTGCAATGGAAGCATTCAATCAAACTTTACGCAGATTTACGCAATTTCCCAGCAGCAGATTGTTGAATATTCTTCGAAGAGCAGGAGACGAGAGACTTCAGTTTCTATCTCGACAGCCTTCCACGACATTCAACCATATTGTTGGCGCACAAAAGGTTGTGATTTAATAGTCTAATTTATATATCAGGCTTGTTCGCCATGGTATTGGCAGCTGTGTTAGCCTGGGAAATCTATGGCTGTTACGAAAAACTCACACAAAGGACATGTGGTAGAAAACCTCAGACCCGTAAACCCACTGAACACATAGCTGACGTTTTAACAAAAAGGCTGAGTCAAGAAGCTGACTTTATTCATTGCTATTGTAGTCAGGGATTCTCAGTCTTGTGTGATCCCTAGTATACTTATCCACGATAAAGTCCGCCTCATGATATATGTCATAGAGTTTGGCGGATGAAGAACCGATGTTGTCGGAATTCTGGTTATTTCACAGAATTGACGATTGCTACATAGACTGTGACTTAAGAACATCTCCGTTCCGGATGCTGAATAACCACGCTCTAAAACGGCATATGATCGATGGTAAGATTGATCGACCACTTATAGGAAAATTTCTATATCGTATGCTCATTCGTCGGAGATGTCCAATCGTCCCGTTCTCTAAGTGTTGGTTTGGAGGCTCTGCTGTTTAAAATGAAATTTTCAGAGGCATTCAGCTATACCACACAAAATACCTGACATGTTGGAACACTCATACCTCCACTCTCTGCTGGCCCAGGATGTGATTGTCATCTCTCACGATACTCGGACACGTGCGCTACAGCTAACACACCTGATAAATTAGCTAGTTCCGCAAACATGATGATAACGACAGCTTGAGTGTCGTGTTTTTCCACAGCTCATATCCTTGACAGAACTGCAGAATAAGATTCCGAGACTGCTTCCAAGCGCTCACGATGGGATAAGTTGAACAATGCGATAAGCGACCGGAAAACAACACAGCGTTATATAAAGGGTTAGTAGAAGATACGGTGTGGTGGGAGAGGCTCATGCATTGACTATGATAGCCTGTAAAAGCTCTTCTGAAGGAATTGCAGGTCAATTATTATGGGCAATTTTCAAACGTGCTATAACTGATCCCGTTACTGTAGGGCACTACCAGTTATTGTGAAGCTCTGCAGTTTCGGAAGTGCCTACAGAGGAATCTAACTGAGACATATGCAAGGAGACGAAGCTGTCCTGAATGCTATTGTCTAGGGCCCATGTATTGCAGAGTTGCAGCATTGTATCGAACAACTATTTTCACATATAGAACAGACGTATCTATAGGGAAATTGAAGTGAATCGGAACAATAATGGTGAACACGTTCTTGTCGACCATTGTTATTTTATCTCTTCTTCTTCTTCTTCTTCTTCTTCTTCTTCTTCTTCTTCTTCTTCTTCTTCTTCTTCTTCTTCTTCTTCTTCTTCTTCTTCTTCTTCTTCTTCACCCACTCCTGAGAGTGTCGTGGGCCACATTCATCAACCACTCCTTCCCGCCGGCCCTTTAATATGCAACCGTCCCCAACTGATCCGGCTGGATCTCCAAGCGAGACCAACTAAGCTCATGGATCTCCTGCCGGTTGGTTTTGTCCGTAAAATCTGTCTAGCGATTCTTTCCTGAGACATTCTAACGACATGGCCGTAATATCGGAGCTGTGATCGCTCAACTCAGAGAAGTAGCGGCTCTACTGTGAGTAACTCACTCATCTCCGAGCCACACACTATATTGAGTAATGTTACTCCAAAGACACTTCGGAGGAACCCGAATTCCACGGTTTGTTTTCGCGATCGTATTCTTTCCTTCATTGTTACTCCTCCTGATGTCCCTTCAGTACTGTCCTATGTCTTTTACTTAAACTTTTTAGGTAAGCACTTCACTCTTACTTTTGGCTTGTATTGCCCCAAGTATCTTGGAGTCTATTGGTCTATAAAAGAAATTATTATTATTATTATCATTCGTAACGATTTTGGTTTTGCACATATACCGATATTATATCATAAGAGCGGTGGATTGGCAGTATCGGTAGAGGGTCGGACGCCATGCTTTGCATCAAAGTGTTACAGCTCTTTATGATCTGTGTTCAAATCCTGCCGAGGTTAACTTTGCAGTTCATCCTTACGGAGTAGATAATACAAAGTACCAGTAATACAGTGGTTTAATTGACTTGTGCCAACAGTAGAAATAATAATACCATAAGAGCGAGCCATAGCCAATGACCAAATGTCCTTTGGCTTATTCCTTCTTTCCTTGGTAGAAATGTTGTCGTCATTTGGGATTGATGCATCAATCAGAAGATATAATTCTTTTTTTGTAATCTTTGACTATAATGTCTGGTCGGTTCGCTTTGCTCTCTCTGCTATATGTATTGGCATCTCCAAAAGAATGGTTGCTTTATCATTCTCTTTTCTAGCATGTGTTTCTAGTATCTTTTGTCTGTGTGTTTGTCAGTGTGATTTGCAGCATTTACGTTCTGAGTTCAAATCCCACCGAGGTTAGCTATCCCTTTTATCCTTACGGGGTTGATAATCTAAAGCACCAGTAATGCACTGGGATAATTGTTGGCTCGATTTAATCGACTTTCCCCTCCCCCAAAATTGCTGGCTTTGTGCCTATATGAGAAACCATTATTAGTAGTAATATCGGTAGGGTGGGACGTCATGCTTTCAAGCATAGAGTTACGGCCCTTTCCATTCTGAGTTCAAATCCCGCCGAGGTCAACTTTGCCTTTCATCCTTACGGGGTCGATAAAATAAAGTACCAGTAATGTACTGGGTAATTGCTGGCCTTGTGCCAAAAGTAGAAACAATTATTAGTAGTAATATTATTATTAACGGCTTTTAGTTTTGGCTGTTTATGGTCTAAGTTTAAATCGTTGAGGTTAACTTTGCCTTTCACCTTTATAGGGTCGATAAAATAAAGTACCAGTATCGCACTGGGGTCAATTCAATCGACTTTCTCCATTCTCTTCAAAATGCTGACATTGTACCAACTGTAGAAACTATTAATAAGGACGCAGGAATTTCAGAATCGTTAAACCTTCGGATAAAATGTATTGCGACATTTTCTTCTGGGTCTTTACATTCTGTATTCAAATGTCGTTGGGGAGATAAATTTGCCTTTCATCCGTTTCAGGTCAAAACATTAAAATACGAGACAAGTTCTAAATGTCAATACAATCCATTTTCCCCACCCCTGACATTGCAGGATTGTGGCGTAAATTAGAAATTATTTCTACTAATATTATTTACATATTTTTGTTATATTTTCCTGTGCATTTATTTTTCATTTTTTTAATATATTTTAAGTTTCAATTTTATCGTTTGTGTATTGTAGATAATTGAAAGCGATGCTAAGATCAAAGAGTCGGCATACATCAAAGAAAAATTGGTGGAGTATACAAAGGGGGAGATTTTTCATATCTGACTAAAAATGAAAATGAAGGTGGAGAAAGGAGGTTGAGTAAGTGCATGGTGCTTCATGTACAAGTGTGTATATGTGTATATATATGTATACGCACACAGACATTTATACATATACATACATACATTCTCACAAACAAACACAAAGACACACGTGTATATATATATCTATATATATCTATATCTATATATGTATGTATATATGTATATATATATATATATATATATATATATATATATATATATATATATATATATATATATATATGTATATATATATATATCAGCATTTACACATATATATTATTTATCAGTAGATATATATTTACATATATACACATACATGAATACAGTATATTTATTTACATATGCATATATAGATATATAAATGTATTTAAATATATACACATTTTTATTCACACACATACACACACACACATATATATATATATAAATCAATATATATATATATATATATATATATATATATATATATATATACATATATATTTATATACATATATATATATGTGTGTATATATACATATACATATATATATATATATATATACATATATATATATAAATATATATATATATAAATAAATATATATATATAAATAAATATATATATATATATATATATGTATATATAATAAACATTATGAATACAAACGCTTATATATAGACTTACGTGTGTATGTGTATATTTGTTTTGCATATTTTTATGTTGATTTTATGTGTACGTGAGTTTTTCTGTGTATACTTTTTGTAAAATTGTGTGTTAATGTAAATCAATATTTCTTTCAACATTTTGGTAGATCGATAGAAAGAGCAAAGAGAAGTGAGATGGTGTGGTGGTGGTGGTGTTGGGGTTGGCGTGTTTTGTGGTGGTGGTGGTGGTGGTGGAGAAGATAGCAATAAATAAATACAAGTACTAATGATACTAATGATAAAAGCAGTAATGATAATGGAGGCAACATTGCCCACAACAATATCATCAATAACAACAGCAACAATAACAAAAACAATCGGAGAAATTAATGTCAAAGTCCACTAATATATCATCAACAAAAACAACGACAGCATGGATGATGATGATGATGATGATGATGATAGTGTTGATGATGATGGTGGTGATGATACTGATGGTGGTGCTGATGATGATGATGATGATGATGATGGCGGTGGGTGTGATGATGATGATGATGATGATGATGGTGTTCGTGGTAATGGTCCTGCTGATGATGGTGGTGGTGATGATGGTGGGGGCGATGGTGATGATGATGATGGTGATGATGATGGGGGTGGCAATGATGATGATGGTGGTGATGATGATGATCATGGTGATGACCATGGTGATGTTGATCATGGTGGTGACGATGAATATGATGGTGGTGATGATGATGATGATGGTGGTGATGATGATGTTGATGGTGGTGGTGATGATGATGATGATGATGGTGAAGATGATGATGATGAAGATGAAGATGATGGTCATCATCATTATAACAATAATAATAATTATTATTATTTCTACTTTAGACACAATGCCAACAATTGGAAGGGGAGGGGAAAGTTGATTAAATCGACCCCAGTTCATTACAGGTACTGTATTTTATCGACCCAATAAGGATAAAAGACAAAGCTAACCTCGCTGGGATTTGATCACAGAGAGTAAAATACATAACCATTTGCTGCAAAGCATGGCGTCCGACCCCAACCGATGATAATAATAATAATGATTTCTACTGTAGGGACAACAACCAACAATTCGGAGACGAGGAGAAAGTTGATTAAAGCGAGCCTAATATACTACTGGTATTTGTTTTATTGACTGAAAACATTAAATGTGAAGCTAACATTGATGATATGTAAACTGAGTATTCCTGTGAATCGCGTAAATAATTCTATCCGGTGCAGTACCACGTCATCATTTATATCACCATTATAGAAATAATGTATCCCACTTTAGGAATGAGGCTAATAATTTGAGTGGGAGAGAAAGGTCGATTAATTAGTCGAATGTAATTAACTGATATTATATTTTCTGAGATAATGGGCGGTGGATTGACAGTATCGGTAGAGGGTCGGACGCCATGCTTTCCAGCATAGTTATGTCCCTTTACGATCTGAGTTCAAATCCCGCCGAGGTTGGCTTTGCCTTTCATCCTTACGGGGTCGATAAAATAAAGTACCAGTAATGCACTGGTTAATTGCTGGCCTTGTGCCTAAAGTAGAAACAATTATATTTTCTGAGATAATTACTGGCCTTGTGCCAAAAGTAGAAACAATTATATTTTATCTTTACGGGGTCGATAAAATAAAGTACCAGTAATGCACTGGAATATTTGTGACCCTTATGCCAAAAGTAGAAACATTTAGAATTTAGGGCAGTGGATTGGCAGTATCAGTTAAGTGTCGGACGCCATGCTTTGTAGCATAGAATTATGTCCCTTTATGGTCTGAGTTCAAATCCCGCCGATTTTAACTTTGCCTTTCATCCTTACAGAGTCGATAAAATAAAGTACCAGTAATACACTGGAGTAATTCCTGGCCCTTTGCCAAAAGTAGAAATAATTATATTTTATCGACCACGAAAAGATGAAATGCGGAGTACATCCCTCAGAACGTAAAACTCGTATCTAAATAATTCAAAGCTTTTAATAATAGTGTTAAAACAATGTAAGTATATGAACTATATCTGTTAAGATAATTGTTTCTATTTTTGGCACGAGGCCAACAATTAAACCAGTGTATTACTGGTTCTTTATTTTATCGACCCCGTAAGGATGAAAGGCAAAGTTATCATCGAAGTGATTTGAACTCAGACTGTAAAGGGACGTAACTACGCTATAAAGCATGGCGTCCAACACTCTACCGATACTGCCAATTCACCGATACTAATAATGGTGAAAATTATAACAGAGCGCAATATCTTGCAAGGTCGGGTCATCAGCATCGGAACAAAGAGTTGGTGAAGGGGATTTCGGACAACCTGCTTGAAATAAAAGAACAGGAAAAAAAACCCTGTATGGTCCGAAGAACTTGAGAGTTAATGGTTGATAGTGATCGATATATACACGTGTAGTATATGTGCATACATCTTTCTCTCACTCTCTTCTACAGCATTAGAACTGTTTCATTCGGGAGAAATCATCAGGAAGCCCTGATGATTTCTCCCAATGAAACAGTTCTAGTGCTGTAGAAGCCTTTCTATATTAAATATATAAATATATAAATATATAAATATATATATATATATATATATATATATTTAATACAGGTTTTTTTTATATATATTTATATATAATTCAATGATACTAAATAAATGGAAACTATATTTATAAAACCATATTTTTTCTATTATATATATTTCAAGGGTACCAAAAACTTTCGTACGCTTTCATCAGATAAAATACAAAGTGTGTTTTATAAATTTTGACATAGTCAAGGAAACATACCTTATAAGTTGAATTTCCCTTGGAAACCTTATCAACTGATAAGGTATGTTTCCTTGGCTCTGTCAAAGTTTATAAAACACACTTTGTATTTTATCTGATGAAAGCGTACCAAAGTTTTTGGTACCCTTGAAATATATATAATAGAATATATATGGTTTTATAAATATAGTTTCCATTTATTTAATATTATTGAATATTTACTCCAGGCTCTGTCGAGTTCTCTGAATCAATCATAAATATTTATATTTGTTGAATTTCCAACAAATTAAATATCCCTTCTACTTATATATATATATATATATATATATATATATATATATATATATATATATATATATATATATATATATATATATATATATATATACATACATACATATATATATATATATATATATACATACATACATATATATATATATATATATATATATATATATATATATATATATATATATATATATATATATATATATATATGTATATATATATATATATATATATATATATATATATATATATACATACATATATATATATATATATATACATACATATATATATATATATATATATATATATATATATATATATATATATATATATATATATATATATATATATATATATATATTTATATTTATATATTTAATATAGAACTTCTTCTACAGGACTAGAACTGTTTCATTGTTTCATTGATTGTGTGTATATATGTGTGTTTGCGAGCGAGTGTGTATCTGTGTGTGTATATATGTATATGGGTAAGTGTATATGTGTGTGCGTGGGTGGAGGGGGTGTATGTATATGTCTGTACGTGTTTGTGTGTACAGGTATATATACGCGTGTGCATGTGGATGCACATGCATATGTGAGTGTGTATGTTGATGTATGATGTGTGCATGTGGTTATGTGTCTGTGTGTGTACATGCCTCTCTGGATGCATGTATGCTTATGTTTATATGTTCTCCTTAAATGTGTGTGTATAGTGGGCGTCTATGCGTACGACTGTCATTATCTCTGTG
>OZ024743.1:68411848-68426848 GCA_964016885.1 Eledone cirrhosa
TTTTGTTTATACGAACACGGGCCCAAGGACACTAAGAAACTTACTAATAGAAGTACATACACATACGCTACAGGCTCAGTCACATATATACACACAGACTCACACTGATGTATATGGATAAATGGAGTCGTTAGAGCCTAGGACAAACAATTAGTATTATTTGGTCCGGCTCTTTAGGTTTTGTGTTCAAATACCTCTGGAATCAACTTTGAGAAAGTCGTATTCCGTTAAAGAACTGGAATTAGTATATCTAACTTACTCTCGCACAAAATTGCTGGTGTTGTACTTATTAGGGCGGTGGTTTGGCAGTATGGGTAGAGCGTCAGACATCATGCTTTGCAGCATAATTATGGCCCTTTGTGTTCTGAGTTCATATCCGTCCAGGTTAACTTTTCCTTTCATCCTTACGAGGTCGATAAAATAAAGTACCAGTGATGCACTGGGGTAATAGCTGGCCTTGTGCCAAAAGTAGAAAATCATTATTATAATGATTCCCTTGATTAACTGTACATTCACACATGAAGCTCGACTGAAAAGTTCATAGTCTGACAAAGATACTCTCCTGGAAGGACAAGATGAGATTTATGTTTCTACATAATCCCTTGAAAGAAACAAAACAGTTATTAAAAAAAAAGAGTTGAAATTACTGCTTGCGAGATTTCTCAGCGCTAGCATCACTCCGTCATAGTCAGCCTACCCTCACACAACCCTCCAGGGTCGCGTGGTGGATACTGGTTTGATATGACGTATTTCTTCTCAGCACCAGAGATAACTGATGTTATTTTGTTTGGAGTTTGAGAGAGCAAGTTTCCCTGCGCTCCCAAAATATTGTTGGCCTTTTGCCTACATATTGTTACTGAACTTTCGAGCACAGCTTTTTGTGCCTTGGGTATGTGCAGTGTTGATATTGGTGTTGCTATTTCTATTGTAATAAGAGTAGGTATAATTTCCGTATGCTGTATATGTTATATATCTGTGTGTGCTTTATCACATAATGTTATTAAGCAAATCCCGCCGAGGTTAACTTTGCCTTTCGTCCTTACGTGGTCGATAAAATAAAGTACCAGTAATGCACTGGGTAATTTGCAGGCCTTGTGCTAAACGTAGAAACAATTATTAGGCAATATGGGTAGAGCAACGGACACCATGCTTTAGAACATAGAGTTAGGTCCTTACCGGTCTGAGCTCAAATCCCAGCAAGGTTAGCATTGCTTTCATCTTTACGGGGTCGATAAATAAAGTACCAGTAATACACTGGAGGCGATTAAATTGACATTCCCCTCCTCCGAAATTGTTGGCCTATATTCGTCAATAATAGAAATCATTATTATTATCATCACCATCAACAACATCATACGTAGAAGATTATTGCTTTGTCAATCGCTGTTTCGGGTTTCAAAATGTGTAAACGATTGATGAATTGAGCCAAGATATTAGCAGACACGTTGGGAAACAAATCAAAATAAGATCGCCTCGCGTCACTATACAGTTCGCAGAGATAGAGAGGTAGAGAGGTAGAGCGAGAGAGAGAGAGATGGGGAGAGAGAGAGTGAAAGATAGAGAGAGAGACAGAAGGAGAGAGAGAGGTAGAAAGAGAGAGAGAGAGAGAGAGAGAGAGATAGAGAGAGAGAGAGAGAGAGAGAGAGAGAGAGAGAGAGAGAGAGAGAGAGAGAGAGAGAGGGAGAGACTACCGACAGACAAATAGAGAATGGGAGTAGTACGACTCATTGTGATCTGATACAAAGTACAAGTCTGAGTTATATTGAAGTAGAAAAACTTGAGAGTTATAGTAGGAATTTACAGACATGTTGCAAAAAGAATAGAGATATATTTCATGAGAAAGGCAGATGGTGCGATATATGCCTATCTATCTATTTATTTATCCATCCATCCATCTCTCTCTCTCTCTCTCTCTATATATATATATATATGTATATATATATATATTTATATATACCTTTCTATATGTCTCTCTATTTATCTATCTATCTATAAAGAAATATATATATATATATATATATATATATATATATATATATATATATATATATATATATATATATATATATATATATATATATATATCGATCTATCTGTCAGTGTATTGTCTAGTGCCCTACTTAGCTATATATTTTTTCATATATTTACATATATATATAAATATATATACACACACAAACACACACTCACGCACACACATATATATATATATGAGAGAGAGAGAGCGAGATACACACGCACATGTGTATGAATTGGTTTTGCTTCAGCTTTCCGCTGAAGTTTCATAACATTAGGGAATTCTCTGGGTAATCACAAGAATGGTGAATGTCGTATGAACTTCTGACCTCTCCCAGTTGATTCCAATTTTGCTACAAACGTTTATTTACATTTTTCTGTTCTGGATGAACGCGTTTGTCTTTCTTGTTTACGTTTTTCACATATATATACTCATACACACGGACTTCCATCCGCACAGGCGAGCCGTTACACACACACACACACACACACACACACACACACACACACACACACAATCATGCTATCTACGTGTATTCAAATAATGAGAACCATGTATATTCTGGCTCATATATAAATATATATATGTGTGTGTGGGTGCCTGTGTATGTATGTGTGTGCGTCTGTGTGTCTGTATATGTGTGTGTATGTGTGTGTGCGTTTTAAAGAGATTACTTCTCAATATCACGTGAGGTCTAACACACATCCAACAACAAGTGTTCCAGTTTTTCCAACTACGAAACAGCTTGCCCCAGTAAATTACCCTGGCTGTAGTGGCGCATTCCACATATATAGGGCACATTAATATAATTCTCAGGGAGATTCAGCTTGACACTTTATGTGAAACGGCCGTGTTTCTGAATTACAATTTCAATTTCTTTATTAAAATTATATCATAGTTTGTAATAACATTCCTTTTGTTTACTTGAATCATAATTTCCTCAGGTTCCCATCTCCAGGAAATGAGACATCTTGAGGATGAGACTGTGAGGGTCTTGAAACGTTAAAAAAATATGAAACATCTCTCCCTAACTGAACAGTCAAATACACACACACAACATGCATGCCCCTCCACACACACATATATAAACATACACACTCACACACATGCAAGTAGAAAAAAGGAGGTCCATAAGCAAGATGGAATGGTAATGAATTTGAAGAACCACTATGATCATTGCTACAGCTACGCGATAACAGCCACAACTATTACTATTAAACTGTCATCAAACATACAAGATGCCATGAATAGAAGTTGTCAATATAGATATCCATCTCGGCGCTCGCGTTGCTGATTAAAAAGAAAATAGGAGTATAAATATAGGAAGCGTCTTCTGTTCCACAGCAATGGTACCTACCTGTTGTCTTGCAACAGTTTAAACTATATCTGCTCCGAACAAAACATTAATTTGTTAAGCAAGTTGTTAGAAACGAGATCAAAGTAATCAAGTACCGATCTAAATCTTCATTATATTTTTTTTTTTCGTGTATATATATATATATATATATATATATATATATATATATATATATATATATATGTATATATACAGGTCACCAATTGGTGCTACTGGTAACATGTATCCCAGTACAACCTGTCTCATGGTCGGGTCGTTGGCGACTAAACTGGCAACCCCACCAAGGTTTCTTGGTGAGGAGGGTGACTTTGGACATCCTGCAGGACTAAAAACAAAACCTGTCAAAGGGCAAAGGAGCTCTTAAGAGTCAATGGCCATCCAAAATCGCCGGGAGAGATGACCCCTTAGCCTTTGTCAAGGCAGAATTATAAGAGAAGGAAAACTCTGATATAACACCTGCAACCCTGATGGTGTCCAATGATGTTGACTTGTTCTTTTTTTTGTTAAATATCATCTTGGTTAAGAGAATGGGACTGGTTTTGTGCAGTGCCTTTGCTCACTATGAAAGCTTCACGGCACAGGCATTGCTTTATATCTGGATATCTCTCTGCACTTGTCGTCACATGGTACCATGAGCCCAGCACTATGTGTCAATAATTGTCACAAGTGTAGTGTTTGTACCAGAGTTTTCAAGTTGCTGGCTGGACTAAAAAGTCACACTTGTTCAGCGCATTGTTAAGAGTTCTCCTACATTGATATAAAGTAGTGGCCGTACTCGAAAACGAGTTGGCAGCCACACCATATATATATATATATAGATATGTATATATATGTATGTATATGAATATATACATACATTGTACTACGTACATTGTACTAGGTCATCACATAATATAACACTTATGTGTATACCACCGATGTAGAGTGCTAACTTTTGTTTACACCATTATTTTAAGGATGGAGATAGAGCAAATGCTATAAAAATGCAATAAAAAGACATAGCTATATATATATGTGTGTGGGTGTGTATGTATGTGTGCGTGTGTGTGTATGGGTGTGTGTGTGTGTGTGTGTATGTGTGTGTGTGTGTGTGTGTGTGTGTGTGTGTGTGTGTGTGTGTGTGTGTGTGTGTGTGTGTGTGTGTGTGTGTGTGTGTGCGTGTGTGTGTGTGTGTGTGTCCATTTAATGTTGTTTTCTATTTCACTTTGTGTGCTTCTTGCAATGTGTGTCTGTTTTTCTCCCCGTTCTGATATTTTAATTTAATTTTAGAATCTTTTGTTACCAATCTCCTATTACTCCACTAGTTAGTGGCTTATCACGCTACACATTTTAGCTTTCCAATACCAGCGTTATTGCATAACTTCACTTTCCAATTTTATCTCCTACGACTCAACAGTATTATATTCAACTCAAACTTTTACAGGTTTAAATTAGCTCCACAGTGTTTATGACTCAAAGAAATTTTCTTACGTATTTTTACCATTAACTGGCAATCAGATACGGAACGGAAATGAGGCGCCTTGCTCAAGAACTTAAGTCAAAGTGGAGCACACCCCAGTAATTTATCCAAGAACATAGTCAGCTTTAATCCAAGGCTTTAATCATAGGCCACAATATTTCAGTAATCACTAACTAGAAACAAAATATGTTAATATCTGAATATACGGGGGTTACTGATTTGTAGATCTCGAAAATCTTCACTATCACAATGTAAGTGGCTTAATTTGATTATATAATGCTTGCACGTCAGCGAATAATAGAGAAATTAAGGGAAAGCGGAAGGGAGTCGCCTGATCTAATCCCCAGACAAGTAGGTATATCTCAGTTGCGCCACGTTGAAAAACGGAGAAAGCTCTGATGCGGACAATGTTGTGTAAGCCGTTCATATATATATATATATATATATAAAAGAGTTACACAATATTCAATGAGTATATCAAAGAATAAGTTTTACAGTAGACTGGAAGCACTCTACGGCTAAAAATAATGTTCCAGAGTTATTAATATTAAAATACAAATATCAATAAAATAGATGTTCTTTTGATCAATTACATTTTATTATACAGATTTCGGATGTACAACAGTACGTCCTCATCAGACAAAATATAATGATACATGATATACCCTGAGATGTTAAATGGTTAAGATTTAATCAAGGTAGTGATTAACCTATGAGAAAGTTTAACGTTTATACCTTAATAATGAGAAAATACGAAAACGTAATAAATTCAATAGAGAATGTGTGAGTAAGAAAAACGTTGCTTAATGTAACAGTTATAGAGATTTTAAAATGTATGATACTACAATTTATGTTTATCTAGGAAAACACTCAATGAGAGCCACTGGAATAGGATATATAGAGAGGTAAAGATAAGGGGTAATATATGTAGAAGGAGATTTTTTCCGAAAGTGAAACGGTTAAGTTTGAAAATATTTAATTTATGCTATTTTAGTTATTTTTTTAAATTGCTGGTTATTTATATTTATTAGTTTTGTAAATTCTATAAGTGTGTTAACATTTCTAAACTTCTGACTTTTATGAGGATAACATTTAAAGGATTTAGAAGGCCAGCGGAAAGGAAAATTTACATTGTTGAATATTTTCCTAAATGTAAACGTTACCGGAGATAATCATTGTCAACATATTTGGTATGTAAAGCTTATGAAGTACTTATTGTTAGAAATATTCAAATAACGATTATGTGTATAGATATATATTAATGAGCCAGTATATTTTAGGTAAATGTAAACGAAAATAAAAATAAAATAATAGATTGAGGCATGCTAAAGTTAAATATATACCTATATATAACAGGGTGTAAATGCATTAATTATTCATAGTTCAAAATAAATAACAATCAAGAAATTTAGAAGTTAACTAAGAATTATGTATAGAAAGATACAGGGAGGTATATATGGATATAAATTAGGTATTATTGATACAGTATACTTTAGGTAAATGATAACGGTTATAATTTTATATAATAAAGTTCGAACGTGTTATAGTTAAATACATATATATATAAGAAAAACAATAATACATGCGTGGATAATTCAGAGTTAAAAATAAGTTCTATAATAATTTATAGTTTGTATATTTGCTCTATATTTGATTCATGGATATAAAAATGCAGTAGGTATATTTAAAAACATAGAAAATATAATTACATACATATTATAAATAAGAGATCAAAAACACATGAAAGATTCACAGTTAGAAATAAGTTCCGTAAAAATGTATGTGCTGGATATTAAACTAAAATTTAAAACTTTGATAGAAAGATAAAGATAGAGAAATAAAGAAATAATGGTATGGATCAAAGTTAATAATATTATGTTATGTATATCAGTGTTCCGGCATGTTATTGAACAAGTGTCTTTCCTTCGAGCGTTATTTCTTCTATAGATAGTTATAAGAAAATGCAATATTAAAGGCCATTAATGTTTTTCCCTATTGATTATATACGTCTGATAACCAAGTTTTTAATGGTTTAGTGTTTCTCTGTCTTTTTCTCTCCTTTTGTGGGAGGTTAAGAATGTGGACGTACCTTTATGGAGGCAACTAGAGAATAATTCACTTTTTTTGTTAATTAGGGTCTCATAGTTATTAATAATCAGCAGGGTCTCCATTGTACAGAGCGGGCAGTTATTTTATATAATAGAGTTGCGGTAAACTCCACAGTTCCGAAAAGAATGGAGTATTTTAAATTCCTCTCTTTTAATGACCATATGAGCTGTGATAAAGACGTGGATGATTTCTTCTTGGAGTTCGAGAATGAGCATTTATGGTTCGCAAATCTGGCTTTAAATGTAGAAGAAGTCGATCCTATGTAGTTGTATGTGTTGTGATCAGTTTTTACGGTGCATTTATAAACCTAATTACTATCTAGACAATTATTTTGCAAAGGGCAATCAGTTTTATTTCTACAATTACATGTTGGTTTAGTACCATTTACGTTAACTCTATTAAGATCATCATGCTGGTTTTGTTTTAGGATTTTAGTGTTTAATTTGGCAATGTTTTGGGCCATGTTCGTAGTTGTAGAATACGAGAATTTAATGGTATGTCTATTAAAAAGGGAATGGTATTTATGTTGAGTAGGGAAAGAGGTGTCCAAAGCGTTAAAGAATATTTTGCAATTGGTGTTTTAACTGCGACCAAAGCAGAGGGGGGGGGGGCGAACCATATGACTGATTTAGTTCAAGTTCTTATCCTCGATTTATTTGGCGTATGGCTGTTTGAATTATAATTATTATAGTTTCTCTTATATATGTTATTATTTTTATTAAGATTAATACTTGGATTATTATTATTACCTACATATTCTATATTATTCATATATCCTTCTCTTTTTAACGCGTTGTTGTAGTATTGAGCATTTTCAGCGAATGTAGCTTTATTGGCTGATATTTTATTAATTCGTTTGTGCACACTATTTACTATAGCTTTTTTTTTAACAGGTTTAGGGTGATTGGAATGGTTACTAACATAGTTTAAGTTTACATTGGGCTTATGAAAATAGTAATAGAAGCCAGTGTTTAAGTTAAAGGTAACGTCAAGGAAATTAACTATTTTGGTACCATTTTCTAATTCTAAATTAAAGTCGTACATTTTAAAGAATTCTATTATACTTTTCTTTACTCTATTTAGTTCTATATTGTTGTGTTTTACCACGGTAAATAAAATGCTGTCCTTATATAAACCACCGGTAATCTCCGGCAGTTTTCTATTTATCATATTTAATATGAAAATTCCCAGAAGATCTGTGATGTGCTCGGAATCGGATGCCCCTATAGTGATATCAAAGTTTCTATCTCTATCTGAGTGCGTCCAATATTCGTTGTTGAAGTTAATAAGAGTTCTTCTGGCTGTTAGTATTATATCTATTTCATCCGTGGTTATATCAGTATGCTTATAAGCATATGAAACAGCCTTATTTAGAAGGTTAGGTGTTATGGAAGAATAGTAGCTAGTAATGTCCATCTGGATGAATTTATGGTTTTACTTATCTTCTATATTAGTGTACCATTCTATGACTTCGTTTCCATAAGCTCAAATTAGAGGTAGAGAGAGAAACTTTGATATCACTATGGGGGCATCCGATTCCGCACAAACCACAGATCTTCTGGGAATTTTCATATTAAATATGATAAATAGAAAACTGCCGGAGATTTTATTACCTTTATTGTTTCTATTATTGTTGTTATTACTGTCTTATTTATAAACGATTTGTTATTGATGCTGTGAAACCTAAACCCCCATGAATCAAACTAACAATCCCTACCTTTAGTATAGGCCACTTAAATAACGAATCTACAACTCCACTTAACACCACATAAAAACTATCATCCTAACTAAATGAATAAAACAAAAATGTTTATATGTCAAACAATAAGTAAATCTCCGGTTTATTGGCAGCAAACCTACAGCATATCAGATACCTCATAAATCCTGTCTCCAAGTACATTTTAGTGGTTACTGTTATCTCGTCGCCACCTTAAAACTATATCTAATGTACCCTATAGCAGTTTTCACATGTCAATTTCATACATCTGTATCATATCAGTTTGTTTAACATGCTAGATTCATCATTATACTCTATTTCTTACTTATATTGATGTTATTATTTTAACTATTTGCTATCTAGTTATTTTATTTTATTATTGATATTATTGTTCTGGTTTAATACCACTCCTATATAAAAGCCATGCCTTGAGTATCTTCTTCCTTTCGCGTGCTCTGATGGAAACGACTGTTTATAAACAAAGTATTGAAGATCGATTGACGCAAAATCAGGCGGGTAACGAACTCTAGACCTACCAGATCAAAGAAACAATTGTCAGCAATCTGAATAAAGCCCTTATTGTTTAGCGAACCATGTCACTCTTCTTTCTTGAATTATTATTACTCGCAGCATCACTATGGAAACGTCTTGTTGAGTCAAACTAAGCTACACGTTAATACTATCCACTACAAGGAGTACTCTAACTGGACTAGATCTAAGTGGACTGGCTATAACGATAACCCGTTATCCAGTGTATATATATATATATATATATATATATATATATATTAGAAAGTGAGGATTTTTTTTTACAAAATGAAAAATAACCGAGGTGTCCTACACGAGTGAAAGTATAAAGAATTACAAAATGAAAAATAACCGAGGTGCCCTACACGAGTGAAAGTATAAAGATTACAAAATGAAAAATAACCGAGGTGCCCTACACGAGTGAAAGTATAAAGATTACAAAATGAAAAATAACCGAGGTGTCCTACACGAGTGAAAGTATAAAGATACATATATATATAGAGATGAGAGAGAGAGAGAGAGAGAGAGAGAGAGGGAAGAGAGAGAGAGAGAGAGAGAGAGAGAGAGAGAGAGAGAGAGAGAGAGAGAGAGAGGAGGTGAAGTTGGAAATAGCACGGAAAATATATTTTAGGCTCTGTTTTTCTTTTTTTTTATCCTTTCTTTGATTTGTCAAAGTCACATCATTGGAATGACATTATTGAATGTTGAGTATTGAAATAAAAAAAAAATTAATGTATTAATAGGAGTTAAAAAACTAAAAATTAACGATTTAAAATTAAAATTAAGTATTGGAGTAAGGTTTTTTCCCCATCGTTCCTACTCAAAATTGGGCTGGAGAATGGGTTCTTGTTAATATAGAGGTGGCAGTGAAGATAGCAGCAGCAGAACTCTATATGAAGAAAGTACTCAAGCGCAGAAAGGCTATAAAGATAGCTAATAAAATAGGGTAACATACTTAAAAGAAGGAAAAAGAAGTTGTCATAGACCGCTGAGAAATTAGACCCATACATCCCAGATACCGGTAACATAGCAACGTTTTTCCATTTTTAAGGGGCTTTACCTTATTTTATAAGCTCTCTTTATAGCAGTTCTGTGCTTGAGCACAACTTTATATATATATGTATATATGTATGTATGTATGTATGTATTTATGTATGTATATATGTATATATGTAGGTATGTATGTTCTGGTTTTATAATTTCACAAATGTTTTCCTAATAGAGAGAGAGTCGGTTTCTATAATATACACAAGTCTCTCTCATTGGAATTTACACAACATCGACTAGGTAGATATGTATGTATGTCTGCATGCATGCATGAGTAGATATGGATGTTATTGTACGTGTGGATGTAGATGTTTTGAGTTGTATGTGTGCATGTGTATATGCTTTGTATCTGTAAATGTATATATACAGTTATTAGATGCAATATTTTTGGAATGTTTTACATATTTTTACTGTTCCATTAATGGATTGTACTTGTAATTTCCTAACTAGTTGTGTTGTTTCTGTTCCTGTGAAGCCCAGCTTCTCAAGATTTGTATTGAGGCAGTTACTAACATATCCCAGTGCCACAATAATCACAGGCATAAATCTGAAGGTGTAATCAGTGTGGAGTATCTGCAGATTTCTCATCAGTTCTGCATAAATATTCTCTTTTTCGCTAATCTTTGATATTATATTGGCATCTGCTGGGCAGCTAATTTCCACTACTGTGCATCCTTTCTTCTCCCTGTCCCATATCATAATATCTGATCTGTTATGCCTGCATTTTATTGGTGTTTTTACTGGAACATTCCACCAGTAGTCTTTCATATTATATATATGGATGTCTTCCACATTGCTGTAGCTTTGAATGTGTTTATTATCGGGGCTATCTTGTTTACGAACTGCATTGCAATGTGTTTTGGCCACTACGTCATGCCTCATAGGTAAATAGTACCGCCATGACATATTTGGACAGCTACTGATGACATGGGTGATATCCTCGATGTTAGTTCTGCAGAGTCTGCACTTGTTATCACATCTAGGTGTTTTTCCTGCATCCCTATCTCTTTTGTGAATCAGGTATTTCGTGTTAATCTCCTGTTCTTGGATTGCAAAAGCATATCCTTCAAAGTGGGAGCCAATATAGTGGTTGTTGATCCAATATAGACTACTTTCCTTATCTATATCACTCTCACTCTGGAGCTTGCTGGCAACATATCTATGCATGATTTTTTGCTGATAAGCATGCAGTTTTTCATCCATGGATTCACTGCGATACTGCTGAGCGACTTCCCTGGGTGTGAGTTTTCGTATCATCACACAGGGAATATCTCTCGAGGAGTTCCTTTCCAACTGTCATGATCTTATCTGTTTCATGCAGATAGACTTGCTCGAGAGACGGGTTCCTACGCTTCGAGGTTCGTAGATGTTATCGGAGAGATATGATGCGACATTCAAATGCTGTCTGGACTGATGTTAGACCTCTGCCCCCCTGCTTACGTTTCAAGTAAAGGCGGTCTATGTCACTGTTGATGTGGAAGTTTCCGGTGTTGTTTAGTATTTTTAGAGTTCCAACATCAACTGCTCGGATTTCGTCTATCGTCCAATTGAGTATTCCAAACGTTGTTGTTAGGACAGGCACATCAACCACATTGTGAGCCACTGTTTTGTTCTGCGTAGAGAGTTCCGATAACCAAATCTTTCTTAATCTTATGTAGTATATATGTATGTATATATGTCGGGTCACTCTTAAGTGCTACTGGTAACATGTAACCAAGTATAACCTGTCGCATTGTCGGGTCGTCGGCGACTAAACCGGCAACCCCACCGAGTTTACTTGGTGATGAGGGTGATTTTGGACACTCTGCAGGACAAAAAACAAAACCTGACAAAGAGCGGAAGAACTCATAAGAGTCAACGGACATCCGAAATTGTGTAAATATGTATATATACATGTAGCGCAGGCTTAAACCAGTGGGAGTGAATGGCGCCTAGCTTTTGTCAGGGCATACTTCTAGGACAAGGCAACTCAGGAAACTGGGATATCTCCGACATAAAACCTGTGGCTCAGTAGTTACCGTTGATGTTTATCTTTTCTTCTTTTCACTCAGAGAGTGGGATTGGCTCAGTGCACATGTTTCCTCACTTTAAAAAACATCTTCACACACAGGCATTGCACGATAAAATTAATTAATAATTATTAATAATGGTATATCGTTCAGTGGCCGTACTCGATAACGTGGGGGCAGCCATCATGTATTCATGTATGTATGCATGTATATATGTATATATGTTTGTATTTATGCATGTATGTATGTATGTCAGGTCACCAGTTGGTGCTACTGGTAACATGTATCCCAGTACAACCTGTCTTATAGTCGGGTCGTTAGCGACTAAACTGGCAACCCCTCCAAGGTTTCTTCGTGAGGAGGGTGACTTTGGACATCCTGCAGGACTAAAAACAAAACATGTCAAAGGGCAAAGGAGCTCTTAAGAGTCAATAGCCATCCAAAATCACCGGGAGAGATGACCCCTTAGCCTTTGTCAAGGCAGAATTCTAGGAGAAGGAAATCTCTGATATAACACCTGCAACCCTGATGGTATCCAATGATGTTAACTTGTTCTCCTTTTTGGTAAATATCATCTTGGTTAAGAGAGTTGGACTGGCTTTGTGCAGTGCCTTTGTTCACTATAAAAGCTTCACGGCACAGGCATTGCTTTATATCTGGAGATCTCTCTGCACTTGTCGTCACATGGTACCATGGGCCCAGCACTATGTGTCAATAATTGTATAGTGTTTGTACCAGAGTTTTCAAGTCGCTGGCTGGACTAAAAAGTTACATTCGTTCAGCGCATCGGTAGGTGTTCTCCTACATGTATATAAAGTAGTGGCCGTACTCGAAAACGAGTTGGCAGCCACCATGTATATATGTATGTATGTATGTATGTATGTATGTATGTATGTATGTATGTATGTATGTATGTATAATGCAGGATATCCTTTGATGAAAGGCCAAGGAAAACAATGATCAATGTATTGCGGGAGAGAGAATTTAGTATAATTAAACCTCCATAAAGTTAATATATATGCGTGACCTTCGGTCTCGGTGTCCATGTGTGGCCACCAGTGCCTAGTGGAAGAGTCGTTCCAATACCTGCCTCTCATCGGGTGTCAGTAATAAAAACGGTTCCTCCGCCCCGTTCCATTATGGGGCCATAACCCAACCCCAAAATCTAAATTGGATCATAAATGTTGCTTTTATGAAATTATAATAATACAATACACACACACACACACACACACACACACACACACATATATATATATATATATATATATATATATATATATATATATATATATATATATATATATATATTATATATATATATATATATATATATATATATATATATATATATATATATATGCTAGCTGAATTATCCGGCGCTGTCCGGGATACTGCTGTTTTTATTCTGATTAGTAAACAATATGAAGATATGTGAGGGGTTTTTTTCACATAATTATTTCACAATATCTATATTTTATAAAAAAAAAAAAAAGATATGGAAATTGAAACGATAATAACATTTGGAAATGAAAATCTGTCAATCTTGAAGCACCTTAGAGTAAACAGTATTCATTGTCATATTTTCTTCGTGTCCAAATGAATAAATTATTGCTACACACTCACACACATACACTCTTACATATGCTCGCATACTTATACTAAGACAGACACACACATTAATACAATCACGCATAGCTTTTAGTTCATTTTTTTTTGTCAGTTGCTACATATATGTATGTGTAGATGTGTGTGTGTATTTAATCACGTACCTAATGAACGCGCACACACACAGACACATAATATTCATATACAAATTGTGACATCTTTGTGTTGTTTTCTACAAATGACAAAATTATCACACATACACTTACACACACATACACTCTCACATACACTCACACACACTCTCATATAATATAATAATACAGACACACACAGACATACATTCACGCACACCTATTACTTGCCTGTCAACACATATATATCGGTATGTGTTGATGTGTGTGTGTCCGTTTAATTGTCTGTGTGTGAAGATAATGTGTATGCAGCTTTCTGAGGTTATGTGCATGTGTAGATATGTGTGTGTGTTTAATTCTGAGACCTAACATTATAGAAAAATTATCCCACATAAACTCACAAAAACATACACTCGCACATACAATCACACACACACATACACTGTCACATACATATACTAAGACAAACAAACACAGACATATATTTACGCACACCTATTACTTGTCAGTCAAGACATTTATATACATATATATGTATAGTTGTGTGTGTTTGTGTTTAATTCTCTGAGGCCTAACCTACGTAATGTACTTTCAAGCACACATGTACTTATAGACACATACACAATGTGACGTCGTCGTCATGGTTTACTATACTTCACTATGAGATATTATTTTAGATAAAACGTTATATTGTTTTAATCCAAATGAAAATAAAAATTACAGGGTGACACCCCCGGGTCTGATACCTTTTAAAATTTGATTGGATTTGGTCCAGTCGTTTCAGAATGCATATGAACAGAGAGACTGACAGAGAGACAGACAGACAGAGAGAGACAAAGGATTTTATATAGAGATATATATATACTCTGGACAATGGAAGAAATCGCTTCAAATGGACAGTCGCATCTCTTCAATCAACTTCTGGAAATCAATATACAATATACCTATCAGTTCAGTCTAATAATCTATGTTTGAACCAATAGTCATATTAACTCTACCCATTGTTTTCTGTAATTCC
>OZ024743.1:68429348-68464348 GCA_964016885.1 Eledone cirrhosa
ATAGTCAATAGCTTCCTAGTCTTCCTATCCATTTCTTTTTGTTCAGCAACATTCCATCTCAGAATTCCCGCACTGTACCTAATAATAGACACAGCTCTGGAATTTACTGCGCTTATGGCATTTCTGCTGTTCAGATGTGACTTCAATACGCTCCTTACTCTCCGAATGTATTCAGTTCTTAACAATTCCTTCATTTTTTTGTTCTTTATGCCATCAGCCTCCAGAACGCCCAAATACTTGTATCCTTCCTCAGAGTCAATTTCCTTTATCATCTCACCTGTTGGTATCTGGATCCCGTTACTTCTGCTCAACCTACCCCTCTTCATCACAATGACTCCACATTTACCAATACCAAACTGCATACATATATCACTGCTGAAAATACGGACAGTGTCAACAAGCACATCCAACTCCTTCTCACTTTTCCCGAAGATATTAAGATCGTCCATGAAGAGGAGGTGATTGATGGTAAGCTCTCCCCTTCCCAACTTGTATCCTGCTCTCACTTTTCGCAGCATAATGGTCAAGGGCATCAGGGCAAGGACAAACAACAGAGGGGACAGGCTATCTCCCTGGAAGTTACCTCTCTTGATCTTCACGCTTCCCAAGGATACTCCAGTTGATGTCAACTCTGTCTCCCAGGACCCCATACTCCTGCCCAGCAACTGTCTGATGTTATCTGCCACCCTGAAGATCTCCAGGCTTTTGGTGATCCAGGAATGAGGCACCATGTCAAATGCCTTTCTGTAGTCTATCCATCCCATGGCAAGATCAGTGTGTCTCCTCCTGCAATTCCCCATTACCATCTTATCAATAAGCAACTGGTCCTTTGTACCACGTGACTTCTTTCGGCATCCTTTCTGTTCGTCCGGTAACAAGTTGTTTGCGTGGAGGTGATGGTAGATTTCCTCAGACACAATGCTCGTCAACAGTTTCCACATTACGGGCAGACATGTGATAGGTCTATAGTTGGTAACATCATTACCCTTGATTCGGTCTTTCATTATCAGAACTGTGGTACCTTTTGTCAACCACTCTGGCACCTCACCCGACACCAAGCAGTCATTGAACATGGCCGTCAGCTTCGGGTGGAGGGATGTTAAATGTTTAATCCAATACCCCTGCACACCATCTGGGCCTGGTGATTTCCAGTTGGTTAGTTTTTTGGCTTGCCCCTTAAGAGTTTCAACTGTGATACTCAAATCAGTCTGTTGTTGTGCCTGCTCACCGATCTCCCTCTGTACTGTCTCAATCCACCCTGCCTGGGCATTGTGTCTAACATCCTGCTCCCATATTCCTCTCCAGAATGTTTTAGCTTGTTCCGCCCCAGGGATCAAGTCGTTGCCTCTTTCTTTCCCCTCAAGCTGTCCAAACAGCATCTTCTGGTTGTTGTCGAACATGCGGTTCTGTTTATACTGACTGACTCTGTTCTCGTATCGCCTGATTTTGGCACTCTTTGCTACAATGCGTTGCTTCAATTCCTCTATGATAATATTTAGCTTTTTACTCCTAGTTTTGTATTTTATTTCCAGTCTATTTTTAGTGCCTATGTTTTTTAGTGTCCCATTCAGTAGTGACTCAAGCTTTCCTATGTCATTTCTCATTTCCCCGATTTGCCCACTCAGTCGCTTCTTCCACCACGGCTCTGCTCTTTCTTGTCTGTTGTTTCCTCTCGCTTTTATACCAAGTAGTTTCCTCACCGTATTTGCTGTTGCTTTGAGGATATTGTTGCACTGGTGAAGACTCCTCGCCTCAAGGTATGGGATGACTTTGTTTACCTTAGCTGTTGTTTCTTTTAACTTTTTCCTGTCTACAAATCTTAGGTTCATAGGTCTCCCACTATCATTGTTCAACTCATCTACCACTAAATTTAGGATGTCAACCGAATCTTGTCCTAGCCCGTCAGCATTCATCTCCTCAGTGGCCGTATCTCTGTTCCAGGTATTATTTATCTCAGTATTCAGATCATTGTCTGCTTCGGGTGGTTCCTCCGTTCTCAGGACCTCCTCACCTTCATTTCCCGCCGGCTCGCTTGTCTGGCATACTACACCCGCCATCTCCAAGCCATTCTCTCTGCTCAGTTCCTCCAGTTCCAGCTCGCTTATCCACCCATTAGTTCTTATTACCCGAGCCTGCCCGGCCAATTTTTGTTCATCTAATTTAAATAAACCAATCTCGTTCCAGATGTTATGCATCCGTCTCCTGTAGCCCCTCTCCTTGGGGTTACTTTTCAGGTAGCATTGCATAACAGTTCTATTCAATTCTTTCGTCCAGTTGGTTCTGGCCCCTTTCCTTCTTCTTCTTCCTCCAACATCAGCAGTATTTGGTTGACAGTCAGGTTCTTGCTGCTGAGCCAGGGGGCACCTGTTGGGTGAGAGTCTGTCACATGACGTTCTAGTCTCCATTTCACCGTTATTCGAACTGTTTATGTTCGATATTTAAACACTCTTATCGAGGATTGGCGAATGTATGTTTACATAGCCATCTGTGGATCCGCCATCCCACTTGGCCCTTGTGTGGCATTATCACCACGCTGTATACGAACACACATAAACAAACAAACACACGGGCAGAAAGGGCCCCAAAAATGAATAAGCATATGTTTCATTGTAATGTAGTATTCGAATGTCTGACTTAGTTTTTGTTTTTTAAGTTTTACTTTTTCCCCCCTCTTCTCTGTCCGTCCGCCTGCTTCTCTCTTCATTCTTATTTTCTTTACGTTTTTGGGGTTTCTTTTTTTGTTTTTGTTTTTCTCTGTTTGTTTTTCTCGTTTTTTGCTGTTGTTGCTGTGCTGCTTTGGTTTTGTTGTTTGTTTTTTCTTTTTTCTTTTGAGTCTATCTATATATTTTGATGCCTTCCTCTTTGTTAGTAGTAGGAATTCTATAATGTGGAAGTGGCAGCCAGCAGGGAGAAGTGGGAGACTGGCGGCGTTGGCGATACTGAGACAGTGGTGGTGGTGATGTCGATACCGAGGCAGTGGTGGCGGTGATGCGACCGTATTACTGTAGTGATGGTGCTGTAGCGGTGGCAGCAGCAGTGAAGGAGTCAAGGGGTGGTGGCGGCGGTGATGGGATAGTGGTGGTAATGATGGCCGTAGTGAGCGGTGGCGGTGAAGGTGAAAATGCTGTTGTGTTTAGTGTACACAGATGATGGGGTGGGTGGTGTATCTAGTTTCTGGTGTTGGTGAGTTTAGCTGTCCTATATAGTGTAGCCAGAGGAGAGGAGGGGGGGTTCTTCTTCTTCCATTTATAGCCATTTTTTTATTTTTGGATATACAGTGTACAATACAAAGTTGAATATTTGAATATTTGAGCCTTATAACAATATATTTTGGGTCCGAATTTTTTTGGGCTCAAGCCGGGTGCTTTACGTAGCATTTGTACTAAGAGTTGTTATTTCACAAATGATTTAAATATGTTAAAAATTCAAAACTTACGGGAGCGATTTCATGACCTCCGTCCCTCGTGCGTCTTCTTCCATTATTATTATTATTATTATCATTATTATTATTATTATTAATATTATTATTATTATTATTATTATTATTATTATTATTATTATTATTATTGTTCTTTGAGTCTCAGTCATTGATGTTGGTTAACTGGAAAGTTTGTTGAAATGAATATCAAGCCAATACATGCCGCCTCAGATATTCAGGGCGTATCGCAGGGTTCTTGCTGTTCCCAGTAGCATGCCGTTTGAAGCGTTCCAAAAAGCGTGAAGGGGCCAATTTTCTTTAACCATCCCTGGAAACTTTTTGAGATAGTACCTAGTACGCCTATGACAATCGGGACCACTCTGACTTCATGGCAGTTCCAAATCCTTTTTACCTCCCACTTTAAGTCCTGGTATCGGTTAATTTTCTCCTTCTCCTTCTCATTCTCTTGCACTCTCGTGTCGAATGGGCAGGCCACATCCACAGTCAGGCACGATCTTTTTTCTTTGTCCAAAACCACCAGGTCAGGTCTATTGTGTTCCAGTTTCTTGTCCGTCTGTATCCTAAAATCCCACAGCACCTTCACCTGATCGTTTTCTATCACCGACTCTGGCTTATGCTCATACCACTTCTCAGAATGTGGTAAATTGTTTACTTTGCATAGGTGCCAGTGGATCACCCTGCCCATCACATCATGACTCCAGCCCTTATAGTGAGTCTGGGCTAGGTGATTACACTCGGATGCAATGTGAGCCACAGTCTCCTCTCTCTCTCCACAGATCCCGCACAGTGGGCTAGCCTCCTCCTTGTAAATATGGTGTTTCAAGCACTTCGTTTTGAGGGCCAGCTCTTGCGCAGCCATTAACATTCCTTCTGTAGCCTTTTTAAGGTCTCCTCTTTTCAACCAGTTCCATGTCTGTGGATCTCTGAATTCAGTTTTCTCAAAGAAGGTACTATGAAGGGATTTTTCCTGAAGGCTGCTCTTTCTCCTTATTGTTATTTCCTCCCTGGACATCCCCTGGTGTATTGTCCTCTCCTTCAGTACAGCTCTGAGCATTGGCTCCTTACTATCAGTCACGTATTTTTGTAGGTTGTTTTTCTCCATATGAACACAGTCCTCTATGCTGATAAGACATCTTCCATCTTCAGATCTCCTTAAGTAGAGTCTATCCACATCACTCCTCTTGTGGAACATGTTGTAGATAGTCAATAGCTTCCTAGTCTTCCTATCCATTTCTTTTTGTTCAGCAACATTCCATCTCAGAATTCCCGCACTGTACCTAATAATAGACACAGCTCGGGAATTTACTGCACTTATGTCATTCCTACTGTTCAGATGTGAATTTAATACGCTCCTTACTCTCCGAATGTATTCAGTTCTTATCAATTCCTTCATTTTTTTGTTCTTGATGTCATCAGCCTCCAGAACACCCAAATACATGTATCCTTCTTCAGTGTCAATTTCCTTTATCATCTAACCTGTTCGCACCTGGATTCCGTAGCTTCTGCTCAATTTACCCTTCTTCATCACAAGTACTCCACACTTACTAATACCAAATTTCATACATATATCATTGCTGAAAATACGGACAGTGTCAACAAGCACATCCAACTCCTTCTCGCTCTTCCCGAAGAGCTTAAGATCGTCCATGAAGAGGAGGTGATTGATGGTAGCTCTCCCTTTCCCAACTTGTATCCTGCTCTCACTTTTCGCAGTATAATGGCCAGCGGCATCAGGGCAAGGACAAATCTCCCTGGAAGATACTTCTCTTGATCTTCACGCCGCCCAAGGATTCTCCAGCTGATGTTATCTCTGTTTCCCAGGACTTCATACTTTTGCCCAACAACTGTCTGATGTTATCTCCCACCTTGAAGATCTCTAGGCTTTTGGTGATCCAAGAATGAAGCACCATGTCAAATGCTTTTTTGTAGTCTATCCCTCCCATGGCAAGAACAGTGTGTCTCCTCTTGCAATTCTTCATTACCATCTTATCAATAAGTAACTGGTCCTTTGTACCAAGGGACTTCTTTCGGCATCCTTTCTGTTCGTCCGGTAACAAGTTGTTTGTGTGGAGGTGATGGTAGATTTCCTCAGACATAATGCTTGTCAACAGTTTCTACATTACGGACAGACATGTGATAGGTCTATATTTGGTAACATCATTATCCTTGAATCGGTCGTTCATTACCAGAACTGTGGTACCTTTTGTCAACCACTCTGGTACCTCACCTGACATCAAGCAGTCATTGAACATGGTTGTCAGTTTCGGGTGGAGGGATGTTATATTTTTAATCCAATATTCCTGCACACCATCTGGGCCTGGTGATTTCCAGTTGGTTAGTTTTTTGGCCTGCCCCTTAAGTCAGTTTGTTGGTGTGCCTGTTCACTAATCTCCTTCTGTACTGTCTCAATTCACACTACCTGGTCATTATGTTTAACATCCTGCTCCCATATACCTCTCCAGAATGTTTTAGTTTGTTCCGCCTCAGGGATCAAGTCGTTGCCTCTTTCTTTCCCCTCAAGCTGTCCAAACAGCATCTTCTGGTTATTGTCAAACATGCGGTTCTGTCTATACTGACTGACTCTGCTCTCGTATCGCCTCATTTTTGCACTCTTTGCTACAGTGCATTGCTTCAGTTCCTCTATGATAATATTTAGCTTTTCCCTCCTAGTTTTGTACTTTATTTCCAGTCTATTTTTAGTGTCTATGTTTTTTAGTGTCCCATTCAGTAGGGACTCAAGCTTTCCAATGTCAGTTCTTATTTCCCTGATTTGACCACTCAGTCGTTTCTTCCACCAAGTCTCTGATCTTTCTTGTTTGCTGTTTCCTCTCGCTTTTATACCAAGTAATTTCCCCACCGCATTTGCTGTTGCTTTGACGATATTGTTGCACTGGTGAAGGTTCCTCGCCCTAAGGTATGGGATGACTTTGTTTACCTTAGCTGTTGTTTCTTTTAACTTTTTCCTGTCTACAAATCTTAGGTTCATAGGTTTCCCACTATCATTGTTCAATTCATCTACCACTAACTTTAGGATATCAACCAAATCTTGTCCTAGCCCGTCAGCATTCATCTCTTCTATGGCCGTATCTTTGTTCCAGGTGTTATTTATTTCAGCATTCAGATCATTGTCTGCTTCGGATGGTTCCTCCGTTCTTTCACCGTCTTCACCTTCATTTCCCACTGGTTCGTTTGCCTGGCATATTTCACTCTCCATTTCCAAGCTAATCTCTCTGCTCAGTTCCTCAAGTTCCAGCTCGCTTATCCACCCATTAGTTCTTATTACCTGAGCCTGCTCGGCCAATTTTTCTTCATCTAATTTAAATAGACCAATCTCGTTCCAGATGTTATGCACCGTTTCCTATAGCCTTGGGGTTACTCTTCAGGTAACATTGCATAACAGTTCTATTCAATTCTTTCGTCCAGTTGGTTCTGGTCCCTTTCCTTCTTCTTCTTCCTCCGGCACCAGCAGTATTTGGTTGAAAGCCAGGTCCCTGCTGCTGAGCCAGGGAGCACCTGCTGGGTGAGAGTATGTCACATGACATTCTAGTCTCCACTTCACCGTTATTCGATCTGTTTAGGTACGACATTTAAACACTCTTATCGAGGATTGGTGAATGTATAGTTACATAACCACCGGTGATTTCATCACTCCCGGTAATTATTGTCTGGCCCTATCACGCTGTAGACGAACATAAATAAACAAACAAACAAACAGGCAAAAAAAAAAAACCAAAAAGAATAAGCATAAGTTTCATTGTAATGTAATGTTTGACTGTCTGACTTAGTTTTCCCTTCCCTTCTCTGTCCGTCTGTTTGTTTCTCTCTTCATTTTTCTTTTCTTTACGTTTATCGTTGTTGCTGTGCTGCTTTGATCTTTTTTTTTTTTTTTTTTTTTTGGACCGGGTCATCAATTCGATCTATTTATATATTTTGATGCCTTCCTCTTTTAGTGGGAACACTACGATGTATGTGTTGGCGGGGGGTAGTGGGAGAGAATAGCGGCGGTAGTGATAATGAGGCAGTGGTGGTGGTGGTGGTGGTGGTGCTGTGCTAGTAGTGCTTAGCAGGAGGTAGTGGGAGAGAATAGTGGCGGTAGCGATAATGAGGCAGTGGTGATAGTGATGTGATCGTAGCACTGTAGTGATGGTGTTGAAGTTGAGGCAACTTGACCAGAGTTTTTAGCGTGGTAGTGGTGGTGGTGTTGGTGGTGAAATTATCTTCTCTGTCCACTTAGCTATTTAGCTATTTAGCTAACTATTTAGTCATTTTGCCATTTCCTCCTTTTCGACTCTAACATTCCTGATCCAAAATTAAATATGAATATTGTTTATTAATATTGTCTAGTGATACCGCCACCTTCCCCTTTCGTAAGTTAACAGAAGGTAATGGGGGAATAGCGGTGGTAGCAATGAAGGAGTGGTGGCGGCGGTGTTGGGATAGTGGTAGCAATGATGGATGGGGTGGTGGCGGCGGGGACTGTAGTGATGACGTTGTCGTTACTGACTTTTGTTGAATAGACTGTAGTTTGTTTGTTTGTTCGGTGAATCTATGCGGTTAGTCGCGTATGTTTAATATATGTGTTGACATATAACTTTAATATTGGATTAAACATTTTGTGAAAACTTGAGACAATAATAATAGTAATTACTATTATTATGCTGGGAGAGGTGGTGATGGTGGTGAAATTGCCGTTATCTGGCTGTTGTATTTAGTGTACACAGAGGGGGTGATGGGATAGGTGGTGTATCTACGTTGTGGTGTTGGTGAAATTGCTGTTATTTGGCTGTTCTATATAGTGTAGAAAGAGGGGGTTTCTTCCATTTATAACCATTTTCTTTTTTGAATATATAAATGTATAATACAAAATTAAATATTTGAGCGGCATAATAGAATACTATGGATCCGAAATTTTCTGATGGTTGAGTCCGGTGCTTTATGTATCAGTTGTACTAAGAATTGCTCTTTCACAATTGATTTAAATATGGTAAATATCAAAAGCTTACGGGAGCGATTTCATGACTTATTATTATTATTATTATTATTATTATTATTATTTGCATTTATCTTGCTTTATGTTTATACGAGTTATCACCAAGTCACAACCAGTGACCTCAAGAGACAACAAGGTCCGCCATGTTCAAGAAAGAACACACATATTCACACATGCATCCTTAGTGTTTAGACTTGTGATGTACTTATATTGACAGGATCTTCCTTAGTATATGGGCAGTTCCCATTAGTACTATCTTTTGTATTTCTCCTATACGCGGGTTTCCTGGGATTTGCGATAAGTAGTCGTTAGACCCCTTAGGTATCATTCCCAGAGCGCCTACAACCACTGGTATTGTTTTAGTTCTCAATTTCCACATTTTTCCAATTTCTATCTCCAGGTCCTTATACTTGCTCAATTTTTCAAATGTTTTTATAGATACATTCTTGTCTATTGGAACAGACATATCAATTAGCAGGCATACCCTACTTTGAAAGTCCTTCAATATTATATCAGGTCTATTTGCATCTATTTTTCGGTCTGTTTGGATGCTAAAGTTCAACAAGATTGAGATGTGATCTTTTTCAAGTATGGGAGGTGGTTGATGCTCCCACCAATTCTTTTGATGGGGCAGGTCAAAATGCTTGCACATTATCCAATGTATGTATTGTGCAGCTCTGTCATGCCTGTTTAGGTATTCGGTTGGAGCTATAGGACTGCACATTGAAATTATATGGTCAATGGTCTCTGGTTGTTTTTTGCATACACGGCATAATGGGCTGCACCCATTTTTTATTATGTTGGCTTGGTAATTTTTTGTTGGCAGACACTGATCTTGTGCGGATATAATCAGTCCTTCAGTCTCCGATTTCAGTCCAGAGGATGCCAACCACTGATGGGTTAAAGTTTTGTCAACATCAGGATTGTTAGCTCGCTCTGGGTATTTTCCATACAGAGGCTTTTCTTGCCATTTCTTAGCCAGTTTCTGTAGCAGTTCTTTCTTTGCAGTTACTTTTACCTGCTTTGCTTTTTCTGTGTTTTCCATTTCAGCAGTAAATGGGACTTCTGAAATTTGTAGTCCATTACTGTATCTTTGTGCATCTTTTGTAATGGAATATGATCTTTTGGTGCTTTCGTGTTTCAAAACGAGTTTGATCATCCAATCATGTGATTCCCTTAGATATGTGGATAATCCAATTGTTGCAGTTTTCAACGCAATGTCTAACTGGATTAACCCACGTCCTCCTTCTTTCCTAGGGAGATATATTCTATCTATGTCTGCCTTAGGGTGATGCATTCTGTGCATGGTTAAGAATTTTCGGATTTTTGTATCGAGCCTACGGATCTCTGTGCTTGACCAGTTGATGACATTGTAACTGTAGGTTACTACTGGTATGGCAAGCGTGTTTATGGCATCGATCCTATTCCTTGCATTCAATTCCGTTCTTAAGATTGCTCTGACTCTGCGGTAACATTCCTTCCTTATCCTTTCCCTCATTGTCGAGTGCTTGATTCCGTCTCCTTCACAAACACCTAGATATTTGTAAGTTTGTTCTTGATCAAGCTCTCTTATCACATTCCCCCGATCAAGATTAATGTCTGAACTCTTCAGCAGCTTTCCTCTGGTGAACGTTGCTTTCGCGCATTTATCCAGTCCAAACTCCATTTTAATGTCATCATTGAACTGCTTCACAGTGGATAATAGCGCTTGCAATTGTTCATCATTTTTTGCAAATAGTTTCAGGTCATCCATGTAGAACAGGTGATTAATGGTTTTGTCATAGACTCTATATCCATGTTTTGTTTCATTGAGCATTTTACTTAATGGTATAAGTGCGATGCAGAATAAAAGCGGTGATAAAGAGTCACCCTGAAAAATTCCACAATTAATGTTAACTTCTCCAGCTTCCAGTGATTTTGTTTCACTATTCAAAAGGAGTGTCGTTCTCCATGTCCTCATACTGAATGACAAAAACCTCCTGACAACGGGGGATATTTTGAAAATCTCTAAACATTTTTCAATCCAACTGTGTGGCAAACTATTAAATGCTTTTTTATAATCTATCCAAGCAATCGATAGGTTTTTGTGTCTATTATGACAATCTTCCAGTATCATTTTGTTAACCAGAAGCTGATCCTTACAGCCATATGAGCCTCGTTTACACCCTTTCTGCTCAATGGGAAATAGGTCATTTGTTATCAGGTGGTCATATGTGTATTCAGTTAGGACTGATGTTAACATTTTATACATTGTTGTCAAGCACGTTATCGGTCTGTAATTTTTGGGATTGTTTGTCTCATCATTCTTCGGTAGCAGGAATGTAATGCCGTTAACTAGCCATGATGGTATCTTTTCTGGCTCCTTAACTATTTCATTGTAAAGTTGGGCTAACAGCTCATGAGACTCTGTGAAGGCATTTATCCAAAAGTTTTGTATTTTGTCTTTTCCTGGGGATTTCCATTTGCTGGTTTTTCTTAGAGCCAAGCGCAGCTGTTCAACTGTTATATTTTCCCATGTTTGTTCTTCAAGGTGAGCTGTTTCTTTCATTTGTCTGTCTATCCATGGGGCATGTATGTTATGAACTTTTTCTTCGGCCCAGATCTTTTCCCAGAATTCTTGCACTTCCTCCTTGGGTGGTATTGATTTAGCAGTTATTGATGACTTACCAATTTTTCTGTAGAAGTTTCTTTGGTTGTTTTTGAACATATTATTGTCCTTATAGAATCTAGATCGTTTTTCAAAGCGCCTTATACGAGCAGCTTTGGCCGACACTTTTTGCTTGATTGTTTCTATCAGCATGTCTATGTCACATGTTGATCTTATACTGTACTTTTTTTTCAATTTTCTAAGTTTAGTTTGTTTAACATGTTCACCTACTTTATAGTTTGTTAAAATTTCTATGTCAGATCGGAGAAGGTTTATTTGGCGATTGATGTTATCTTGCCATGTAGATTTCTTGTGGGAATTCCTTTGTTTTTTCATCTTCACTCCACATAAGTGAGTGGTGACTTTAGCCGATGCATAATAGAGATGATTTAAGTCAGTAATGTTTATTTTGTTTGTGATGATAATGTTTTTGAGAATTATGTTAGTCTTGTGTATTATCTTTTGGTTCTGTTTGGAGTTCTGGATCTTAGGGAGGGTGTCTCGTTCCCCCATGTCAGATTCTTTCATTTTCATCCATTCGATCATAATTTAATCCTTCAAGTTGGCAAGTTCATTCTCATTCATTTCTTTATCATTTACGATCTCATTATTTTCATTTGCAGTTTCATCCTGAGCATGCACTCCCTCCACTTTTTCGCTCCTTTCTTTAATTTGTTCTGTTGCCAGTGATTCCGCCCCAACTCTGGGATTCGAAGTGTTACAGTTTACCTCGTTTTCACTGACACATGCTTCATTTTCCCTTCGCTGACTTTGTGCTACTAGCTTGATCTGATCAATTTCTATATCAGTTAGTAACTGTTTTCTTACAATATTTCTTCGTATATTGGCTAGTTTGTTACTGTCAATATAGCCTCTGTTTTCGGGATGTTTCTTTTTCCAGTTGATATACGTTTGCTCTGTATTCGATGTATTTGATGGGTAGTACATGGCAGTGTAGAAAGCCTCAAGGACTTCTTTATTATCTTCCCTTGACCATTTTTCTCTCTTTTTCTTTGGATTTCTTGGTGGTGAGCATGGAGGGCCAACAGTAGGAGTATTCCGGTTATGGGAGGTCTCCAGCTCCGAAGTGATGGGAAGGTTTGAACCATTAGCTGATTTTTCGACCCCAGTCTGGTTCCTCTCTGAGGGACGCGGCCCTTTTTTACCCGGGTGACGGCCGATCCGGTATGAGATTTCATCATTAGACATCTACTTTATTTTGTCGCGTTTTATCCTTATCCGCCAAGGGGTAATCTTTTCGTGTTACCACTTCTAGAACGAGTGTCAACCAAGACTAGAGGGGTCGTTCTCCCCTAGAGACATGGCTATTCCCCGCCGGCCGCCATCCCGGTATTTCTTGGTCACGGGGTTTTCTTTTTGTTGTTTTTTTTAAATTGTTATTATCATGAGTGGTTCCTTAATGTGAGCATTGCGTGGCTTAAGAATGAAATTATTAATAATTGTCTCCACTCCAGGCACAAGGCCAGCAATCACCCAGTGCATTACAATAATATAATATACTTTTTGTTGTAGTTGGCTGTTATTGCTGCTGGCTATGTCGGTGGTGGCGCCGGGGCTTTTTATATTGTTGGTGAGGAAGGGGTGAGCCAGCAGTCCCATAATTGTTGATGTAGACGTTTGTCCATGGCAAGGTCACCAAGTCAATCTATTTATATCTTTTGCTAGCCTCTCTCTTGTCTAGTGCTACCACCACCTTCCCTTTTCTCTCTCAAGTTAACAGGGGAATAGTGTCAGTAGCATTGAATGAGTGGTGGCGGCGATGATGGATGTGGTGGTGTTGTGGTTACTGATATAGTATCTATGAGTTTGTGTTCGTATGTTTAATATATATTTTCATTATATTTTGAGTTCAAATCCCGCCGAGGTTGACTTTACCTTTCATCCTTACGGGGTCGATAAAATAAAGTACCAGTAATGCACTGGGTAATTGCTGGCCTTGTGCCTAAAGTAGAAACAATTATATTTTGTGTTTACATATTCCCGTAAAATTTGAATTAAACATTTTTTTAAATTTGAGACAATAATAATAGTAATTATTATTATGATGCCGGTGAAGTTGCCGTTATATTTAGTGTGATGGGATAGGTAGTGTATCAAGTTTCTGGTGTTGGTGAAATTGAAATTGCCGCTGTTCTATATAGTGTAGACAGAGGGTGTTTTGTTCCATTTATAACCATTTTCTTTTTTTGAATACAAAATATATAATACAAAATTGAATATTTGAGCGATACAACAATATAATATGGATCCGAAACTTTATGGGACCTCATTCGGTGCCTTTATGCAACATTTGTGCTAAGAATTGTTCTTTCACAATTGATTTAAATATGTTAAAAATCAAAAAACTTACGGGAGCAATTTCGTGACGTTCTACCACCTCGTGCGTCTTCTTCCCTTATTATTATTATTATTATTATTATTATTATTATTATTATTATTATTATTGTCCAACACCTGCTGTCACGTGTAGGACCTATCCAGCTATCAGCTGAGTCCATCGTGAGGATTGCCCCGCCCCCTTCCTTTAGCCTGGAAGGGCAGGCAGTTTTTATCTGTCTGGTGGCCATGGCGAAAGAGATAGTATGGTGGACACGTTTGAAAGGGCTGAAGACGAGCACTTACCTCTTCGGTGATGCCCTGATTAACTTTTTCAAATTTCATTTGAAAAGGAAAATCAGGGTAGAGAGGGAAGTGCTCTCTTCCCAGCATTTTGTTGAAAGATGGGTGAGAGAAGCAAGTATGGCCCGAATGAATGGGCCTTCTCTGAGTATGTGTCTGTAAATTAAAGGTGGAAAACTGGGAGAGGGCACTTGCCCTGGTGGTCAGGGCCACTGTGGTCTTTTAATGGGCTTTCTCCACAAATGTCCCTTGGAAGTCTCCCCCCTATTGGGGAATTTTTCTTTGTTATTTTATTTCAACCTCTGTTTTTTTACACGCAGAAATGCCCATTTGTACCGTCCTGTATTGTCCTGTACTGTCCTTAATGTCTACTTTATGTGAACCCTTGTGGTTAATAAAGAAAACATTATTATTATTGTTCTTTGAGTCTCAGTCATTTATGTTGGTTAACTGGAAAGTTTGTTGAAATAAATATCAAGCCACTACCTGCACCCTCAAACATTCAGGACGTATCGGGGGGTTCTTGCTGTTCCCAGCAAGCATACCTTTTGAAGTGTTCCAAAAAGCGGGGCGGGGCCAATTTTCTTTAATCATCCCTGGAAACTCTTTGAGATAGTACCTAGTACGCCTATGACAATCGGGACCACTTTGACTTCATGGCAGTTCCAAATCCTTTTTACCTCCCACTTTAAGTCCTGGTATCGGTTAATTTTCTCCCTCTCATTCTCTTGCACTCTCGTGTCGAATGGACAGGCAACATCCAAAATCAGGCACGATATTTTTTCCTTGTCCAAAACCACCAGGTCAGGTCTATTGTGTTCCAGTTTCTTGTCCGTCTGTATCCTAAAATCCCACAGCACCTTCACCTGATCGTTTTCTATCACCGACTCTGGCTTATGCTCATACCACTTCTCAGAATGTGATAAATTGTTTACTTTGCATAGATCCAGTGGATCACCCTGCCATTCACATCATGTCTGCAGCCTTTATAGTGAGTCTGGGCTAGGTGTATACACTCGGATACAATTATTATTATTATTATTATTATTATTATTATTGTTGTTATTCCTTGAATCTCAGTCATTGATGTTGGTTAACTGGAAAGTCCGTTGGATTGAATATCAAGCCACTACCTGCAGCCTCAGATATTCAGCACGTATCGGAGGGTTCTTGCTGTTCCAAGCAAGCATGCCTTTTGAAGCGTTCCAAAAAGCGTGAAGGGGCCGATTTTCTTTAACCATCCCTGGAAACTTTTGGAGATAGTCCCCAGTGCGCCTATGACAATCGGGATCACTTTGACTTCATGGCAGTTCCAAATCCTTTTCACCTTCCACTTTAGGTCCTGGTATCGGTTAATTTTCTCCCTCTCCTTCTCTTGCACTCTCGTGTCGAACGGGCAGGCCACATCCACAATCAGACACGATCTTTTTTCTTTGTCCACAACCACCAGGTCAGGTCTTTTGTGTTCCAGTTTTGTGTCCGTCTGTATCCTAAAATCCCACAGCACCTTCACCTGATTGTTCTCCATCACCGCCTCTGGCCTATGCTCATACCATTTCTCAGAATGTGGTAAATTGTTTACTTTGCACAGGTGCCAGTGGATCACCCTGCCCATCACATCGTGTCTCCAGCCCTTATAGTGGGTCTGGGCTAGGTGTTTACACTCGGACACAATGTGAGCCACAGTCTCCTCTCTCTCTCCACAGATCCTGCACAGTGGGCTAGCCTCCTCCTTGTAAATATGGTGTTTCAACCACTTCGTTTTGAGGGCCTGCTCCTGCGCAGCCATTAGCATTCCTTCTGTAGCCTTTTTGAGGTCTCCTCTTCTCAACCAGTTCCATGTCTGTGGATCTCTAAATTCAGTTTTCTCAAAGAAGGTACTATGAAGGGATTTTCCCTTAAGGCTGCTCTTCCTCCTTGATGTTATTTCCTCCTTGGACATCCCCTGGCCTACTGTCCCCTCCTTCAGTACAGTTCTCAGCATTGGCTCCTTACTATAGGTCACGTATTTGTATAGGTTGTTTTTCTCCATCTGAACACAGTCCTCTATGCTGATAAGACCTCTTCCACCCTCAGATCTCCTTAGGTAGAGTCTATCGACATCACTCCTCTTGTGGAACATGTTGTAGATAGTCAATAGCTTCCTAGTCTTCCTATCCATTTCTTTTTGTTCAGCAACATTCCATCTCAGAATTCCCGCATTGTACCTAATAATAGACACAGCTCGGGAATTTACTGCGCTTATGGCATTTCTGCTGTTCAGATGTGACTTCAATACGCTCCTTACTCTCCGAATGTATTCAGTTCTTAACAATTCCTTCATTTTTTTGTTCTTTATGCCATCAGCCTCCAGAACGCCCAAATACTTGTATCCTTCCTCAGAGTCAATTTCCTTTATCATCTCACCTGTTGGTATCTGGATCCCGTTACTTCTGCTCAACCTACCCCTCCTCATCACAAAGACTCCACATTTACCAATACCAAACTGCATACATATATCACTGCTGAAAATACGGACAGTGTCAACAAGCACATCCAACTCCTTCTCACTTTTCCCGAAGAGCTTAAGATCGTCCATGAAGAGGAGGTGATTGATGGTAAGCTCTCCCCTTCCCAACTTGTATCCTGCTCTCACTTTTCGCAGCATAATGGTCAAGGGCATCAGGGCAAGGACAAACAACAGAGGGGACAGGCTATCTCCCTGGAAGATACCTCTCTTGATCTTCACGCTTCCCAAGGATACTCCATTATTATTATTATTATTATTATTATTATTATTATTATTATTATTATTATTATTATTATTGTTGTTGGTGAAGCCACGCTTCTTATCGCCTCCAGTCTTTTTCAACATTTTACATCTTTTTCAACCGTTCTAAACCTTTTATTCAAGTTTTAAATTTGATAAAAGTTTAGAAGAAGTGACCCACCTAATACAGGGGTTCACTAGTAAATAATACGGCACCCCTTTACGGGTGTCGTATTCGTGTAAAAATATCTTTTTGAAAATTTTCAACATGGATAACACAAAGAGAGAGAGCACTGTCAGACAACACAGAGAGAGGGAGACTTTATCAGCATGTCAACAAGACGGCGTTCCAGCGGAGGTAAATATAAACGAAAATATTACAAACGAAAAAAAGATTGTTACAGATTTAAAATTAACAAATATTTCTAACACAAACACCAACAATAACACCAACAACATCACCAACAACAACACCAAAAATAACAGCGGTCAAGTCGAGAATGACAATAACAAAAATAACAGCGGTAAGGGTGAGAACGACAATAACAACAGCCACAACAACAATAATAGTAGGAACAGTATCAACAAAAACAACAATAATAATAACAACCACAATAACAGTAACAGCAGCAACAGTATCAACGAAAACAACACCAACAACTGTACCAGCGAAAAGAACAACAATGACATCGATACCTGAAATAGCGATCTCAGCACCACCAGTAAGACCAGTAGCGGCAGCAATAGTGGTGCTGCTGAAAAAGGGACCACTTCTTTTGCAGGTGTCGCCCGAAATATCGAGACAGTGTTAGTCACAGAGGAGGAGATGGCAGTCGCAAGGGCCATGGTGACAATAAGCGCAAATAGAGTTTCCCTGAAACCTCCACCCGATTTTTTCAAGGACCAGCAACTACGGACGGTGACTTACCGCACCGTAAGCAAAACCTCACATCGAGTGGAGAGAGCCACGGAGGCTCAAATCCAAAAGGCCTTGGGGTGCGTCTGGGCAGGCAAAACCCACATCACCCGAGGCAGAAAGTACGGCACAGTAGACGTACTTTTCGCCACCCCCTAGGAAGCAAAGTCTCACTCTTTGGAAACCCTAAAGAGTGAGGAGTTAGTCTTGGTGCCCTCCTACTGCGGGCAGAAAATTGTGAGGGTCAAAGTGACCCAGGTCCCACCCGACGTGCCCATACCTTGGCTGGCCGCGTCTGTCCTTGCTGGAATTGAGAACAGGGCGACCATGCTGCAAGTAGAAAAAATAGGGAGAGAGAACTGGTCAGGTATAGGCATGCAAATGCTTATAAAAACTGACCAGGAATGTATCAAGGCTATCCCCGATATCATAGACTTCGAGGAAGGACTCAAACTCCCTATAAGTGTAGAAGGAAGACGGCCAAAATGTTATCTCTGTGGGTCGAAAGGTCACCTCATGGCCTTTTTTCCTGCAGAACACACCGAAGAGGGCCCCTCTCCTCCAATACCTGGTCCGCTGCTACCAAGAGCAGGACAAGCAACAAACGAAGACGCCCCTACACGGTGAGTAGGAGGACAACGTCCGTAGCACCCGTACCAAGGCCACGGATAACTAAAGCAGCATCATCAGTAGCGGCAACACCAATAGCTACATTTGAAATAGCTACACCAGCAACAAAATTGCTGAAGAGGGCTCCACTAACACCACCAACAGCTGTGGAGCACATACCCCACCCAGACGCCACAGGAGTTTGAGACGGGGGTGACGTGGCAAACAGTCTGCCACAAAAAACAGAAAAGAAAAAAAACCTTACATTCACCCTCCAAAAGCGAAGGCATACAAAGAGGGGTAAAGGCAGCAAGGAAACTTGCAGCAACACCACCACAAACACCAACAACGCAAACACAACAAGACACACACACCAAACAGCAACAAGAAGAAAACGGCAACAAAATCACCCCTCCCCCCAAAAAGTACACAGCCATAAACATAGCAAAAAAAGAACTCATAAAATATATAAAGCAGCACACAGACATCACAGAAAAAAACTATTACACCCCACCAACACCAAGAACTCTCCAGACAAACATAAGCATCATCGAAATCTCAATAGAACAATACAAACCTTTAAAACAAAAATTCCCCAAAGCAGTTGGAGACTTCAGAGAGACGGTTACCAAGTGGATATACACTGACATCCTCTTGGAAACACCCTTGACCAGCGAAAGGAACGGTTCTACTGTCCCTTCACCACGAACAAGGTAAGTGACCCTTTCATATTTGCCCCGTTTCTCATCCAAAATGGCTGTACACAGAATAGGCAGTATAAATGCACGTGGCCTGGTGTCATCTTGGAAGCAGGGTCACCTGCTCAATGACCTTAGGTCACTAAACATAGATGTGGTGGCCATCAGTGAAACCAGAATCTCCGATGCACGGGCCTTCGCACCGAACTTCGGCGGCTACGATGTATACGCATCTCCCAGCCGTCCAGGATCGGGGGGGGGGGGTTGCCGTCCTTTTTCGGAGAGGCTTGGATCACGCGATACGGGCCATCTTCCTGGACCCAGAAGGTAAGTCGGTGGTGCTGGACGTGACCGGCAGCGAAGGCAATGCTTTCAGGCTAGTAGCCGTCTACGCCCCAACAGGGGCAGGACGGCCAGATTTCTTCAGACGTCTAGAGACGTTTCTTGGAACGTCCCGCTCTTTAGTGTTAGTGGGCGACTGGAACGGTATCTTGGATGCACGCTGTGATCGTGTGGGGCTAGTGGATAGGGGAGGAGGGTGCAAGGGCCTCACCAACCTGCTCAGACGTTTTGAACTGTCTGACAGGTATCGACTGGATCACCCGATTGTGCCAATGTGGACACGAACAAACGCATCGGGTCATCCAGATCGTATCTAGATAGGGTATTCTGCAGGGAACTAGATAACGCTAGTATAAATTGTCCACAATTTAAAATAGTCGACTACACAGACCACAAATTTGTGATCTGTGAGATCGACATAGACAGACTTCATACAGAAGGGCCTGGTTATTGGAAGCTGAACGCGTCTTTCCCGGCGCGCAAGGCCTACAGAGACCGGATTAGCGTATTAGTTAAGCGGGCGTTGACGGGAGCGGGCGTCATACAACAGGTGGTGGTTCGCCCTGAAAAGGGCAATTAAAATAGAGTCGATTAGGTTTAGCAAAGGACTAGTGATAGAGTAGAGGGAGAGCTAGTCAGAAAGCTAGAAGAGGCGTTTATGACAGGCATCGCAACCGACGTAATTGCGGCGAGATTGGCACTCGACTAATTCTTCAACGCAAAACACGAAGGCTGCGTTGTCAGAGCTAGAGGGCGTGCTCTGAAACACGAGGGGACAAAAGCCGTCCAGTGGGCCCAGGTAGCAGAGGCGCGACGTGGCAACAAAGCCACAATTCGGTCTTTGTCTGACCAAAACGGGTGCGTGTTGCTCGAACCCGAGCAGATGTGTGAAGCTTTTCAGCAGCACTTTGCTGAACTGCTCGGGAGCAGCGGCGGCTCGGATCGGGGCATGGACTTCAGTGCATACCTCGACGGACTGCCTCGGCTCTCGCCGACCGCAACACAGTGTTGCGAAAAGCCAATAACAGCCGGTGAAATACGGGAGGCGATGGCTAACTGCACGAGGAGTAAATCGCCAGGTTTGGATGGTCTGCCGTACGAGTTTATGCATTTATGCCAGACTTATTCGGTGACCTCTTGGCAGACGTCTACTGGAACTGGCAGCAGAACGGGAGCATTCCCAGTTTTGTAAGCCGGGGAGCGGTGACGCTGCTGAGAAAAGAGCGGAACAAAGGGGATGTTATCGATAATTTCAGGCCCATGACCCTGCTAAACGCAGAGTTCAAGATTTTAGCAAAGGTGTTAGCAATGAGGTTGGCGCTTGTCGTCAAGGGTCTGGTGGGAGAGGCGCAGACATGCGCCATTCCGGACAGATCCATACACGACAACCCCCACCTCATGCGATACATCATAGAGAGGGTGGTTAAGGAACCTGGCACGGGTGTGGCCCTGATCAACTTGGATCAATCCAATTCATTCAAAAGGGTCGTCCATCAGTACCTGGCGGTTGTCCTTGTTGCAGCCTTTTTCAGGATTTGGTTCGCTGCGATGTACAGCGACATGTTCCCAGTTGTGAGGGTGAACGGTCACCTGTCGCAGCCGTTCAGCATCATGCGCTCGTTCGGTCAGGGTTGTCCCCTCTCGTCCCTCTTGTACGTATTTGATCTCGAGCCGTTACTGCACAAACTGGCGGCGACGAGTGGCGTCCCACACGAACTAGGATGCGGGAAATCCGAGTTGGCTTACGCCGACGACGTCACGTCTTCCAAGATACCGTCCAGTCGCCCACTAACTCTAAAGAGCGAGACGTTCCAAGAAAGGTCTCTAGATGTCTGAAGAAATCTGGCCGTCCTGCCCCTGTTGGGGCGTAGACGGCTACTAGCCTGAAAGCATTGCCTTCGCTGCCGGTCACGTCCAGCACCACCGACTTACCTTCTGGGTCTAGGAAGATGGCCCGTATGGCGAGATCCAAGCCTCTCCGAAAAAGGACGGCCACCCAGCCCCCCGATCCTGGACGTCTGAAAGATGCGTATACATCGTAGCCGCCAAAGATCGGTGCGAAGTACGAAGCCCCACATACAGTGAAACCCCTTCACTTATTATATTCTACGTGGAGGCCCTTGTGGCAAAAATGTTATTGTTATTATTATTGTTATTTTTATTTTCTTTCATTATTGTTTCTGAGATATATGCCGAGTGTCTTCCTGACACCTAGGGCAAATACATTCACAGTGTGCATTGGTAAGCCAGATAATACAGCACATTGATTATAATAAAAGCATATAAAAAAACTCTATATATATATACACATGTGCATATGTAAATACAAAGAGGGATATCAATCTTACAGGGATAGTGCTCTTCTCAATACGTGTGCAGTATCAGTCTATTATTATTATTATTATTATTATTATTATTATTATTATTATTATTATTATTATTATTATTGTTGTTGTTGCTGTTGTTGTTGTTGTTGTTGTTGTTGTTGTTGTTGTTGTTGTGGGGTTTAATTAGATAGTATTGTTTTATTATTTTTATTGTATGTTTTTATATTTGTTTGTTTATTTGTCCTTACGTTTGTTTGTAAGTCTATTGAATAGTTCTATATTCATCATCATCACCGCCAGCTTCAACAGGACAATCTTAACCATCACTGTCATCATCATTACAATCATCATAATCATCATCATTATCATCGCAATCTTCAACCTGGCAATCATAACCCTCACTATCACCAGCATCACCACCATCACCACCAGCATCACTACCATCATCGCCATCACCACCATCATCGCCATCACATACAGCCATCACCAGCATCGCCATCACATACAACCATCTCCAGCATCACTACGATCATCGCCATCACCACCACCATCACCACCAGCATCGTCCCCATCCCCACCATCATCACTAGCATCGCTATCATCATCGCCATCACCACCACAATCACCAGTATCAACATCATCGCCACCACCACCAACAGCATCACCACCACCATCACCACCAGCATCACCACCATCATCGCCATCACCACCACCATCACCAACAGCATCACCACCATCATCGCCATCACCACCACCATCATCACGAGCATCACCACCATTATCGCCACCACCCCCAGCATCACCACCATCATCGCCACCACCCCCAGCATCACCACCCTCATCGCCATCACCACCACCACCACCACCACCAACATTACCACCTCCACCACCATCACCACCAGCATCACCACCATCATCGCCATCACCACCACCATCACCACCAGCATCACCACCATCATCGCCATCACCACCACCACCACCAACATTACCCCCACCCCATCACCACCACCAGCATCACCACCGCCCTCGCCATCACCACCACTATCACCACCAGCATCACTACCATCATCGCCATCAACACCACCATCACCACCACCATCAACACCACCACCACCATCCGCGATCATCACCCCCATCACCACCACCATCAACACCACCACCAACAACACCACCACCAACAACACCACCACCACCAACAACAACAACAACAACAACAACCACACCACCGTCACCATCATCACCGCCACCACCATCTCCACCACTACCACCACCATCACTACCACCACCATCAACACCACCACCATCTACACCACCACCATCAACACCACCACCACCACCACCAACACCAACGCCACCACCACCATCATCATCACCACCACCATCACCACCATCATCATCATCACTACCACTACCATCACACCACCATCATCATCATCATCATTAATGATATCGTCTTTATTTTTTAATTTTAGTCCTGTTTTTATTATTTGTTCATTAGAGATGAAGGAAATGAAGCTTTATGTGAGTGTAGTGTGTATATATATATATATATATATATATATATATATATATATATATAATGTAGGAGGTGAGTTTTATTGTAGTACAATAAAGCAATGCAGATATCGGATAAGAAGCACTCTAGTGTTTGTAGGACTGGAGTATACATAATATATAAGATCAAAAGATCGTTAAATGAGCTCCATGTATTTTATTATGCGCATTTCAAAAACAAATATCATCATGCAATAACATTTGTGTTTTCATCAGATAAATTAGGAGGACATGATATGAAGATTAAAAACACTTGTGGATAGTGCAGTTTTAAATCAACATATGAAAAGTAGTTTTAGATTGATATGTGATATTGGGGAAACATTTTTCTTTTTAGGGGGGGGGGGGGAAAAAGAGGAGGAGATGAGAGTAAAAAGTGGAGGGAGAGGAGTATAAGGAGGAAGGATGAGATAGGAGGAGAGATAGCTGATAGAGAGAGAGAGATAGCTTTTATAACTGAGAAAAATATATTGTTTTACATAGAGAGGTTGAAAAACCGTTGGAAGATAATGTATAAATTTAAAGAATTTGAAAATTAACGAAGAGAAAAATAATGTAAAGTTAAGGTTTGTATATTGAAGGGTTTAATAATATGTGCGATGAAAAGAAATTAATATGTATTAAGAATAATATTTAAGGGTTTAATAATATGTGCGATGGAAAGAAAATGTTAATATGTATTAAGAATAATTTTAAGGGTTTAATAATATGTGCGATGGAAAGAAAATGTTGATATGTATCATCAAAAAAAAAAAAAAACAGAAGTAATGTAAGTAAGGATATATTGTGAGATGAGCATGAATAAGTTAGATGAAAGTGAGAAAAAAATAATGAATAGAGGATGAATAATCTAACGTCAAAAAAAATGTTTATGTTTACGAAGGATTTTTTCAAAGTGATATAAAGTAAGAATATAGTGTATTGTGTAATAATTGTTTCTATGTTAGGCACAGTGAGAAAAGGTACAGATTAGGGGTTAGAAATTAAAAGGAAAAGAAAAGAAAAGAAAAGGAAAAGGAAGAAAGGGAAGTGATGAATAGGAATGATATAGCATATGATAAATAACTTTGAAATAAGGTAGAAAGATGGGTATATTTTTTAAAGAAGTATATATATATATATATATGTGCCTTTGAGAAAAGGATTCTGAATTGATAAAGTTTAGGATATTAGCTGTATATGTTATGGAAAGTTCTGTGGAATTTATGCAAGCAGATAGAAAACAAGTCAGTGCGTCTATTTATTATAGAATCTAAATTAGATATAATGGTACATGTTTTCATTCAGACAGAGATTGCAAGTCTTGGATAGAGAACTGTTCAATTGACGTTGTATTTGGGTTTGCAGAAATTAGCCTAGGGTTTACAATGACGTCGGGAGTACTATTACTATTATTATGATATTCAGTATTGGAAGGAACCTAAATTATGTTAATTTTAAATCTAACCACCGTACTAATATTAAGAATGCTATAGTTAGTAATATTGGAAAAAGAATATCTAACCTATCTTCTAATAAAAACATCTTCGATGCTAACGACAATTATTATAATAACGCGCTTTCTAAAGCCGGCTATCCTGATAAAATCAAATATAATAAAGAAACAAATTCTAGAAAATATTACAGTGGAATAATTAATCATGATCATTCCAATAACTTTAATAAAAGACCTAGATACAAAAACATAATCTGGTATAATGCTCCTTTCTCCATCTCTATTAATAATAATATTCCTAAATTATTCTTTAGTGCCTTAAATAAATGCTTCCCTCCCTCTATAGTAAAATATTTAACAAACACACTATAAAATGTTCCTATTCGACATCCTCCAACATTTCCAACATTATCTCTAAACACAACAATAAAATACTAAATACTAAATCTCTTCCTTCCAACACTGAATATCATAATAATAGTAATAGTACTCCCGACGTCATTGTAGAGCCTAGGCTAATTTCTGCAAACCCAAATACAACGTCAAACACAACTTCGCTAAATGTTCTTAATCCCATTCTAAATCAAGAAACTATTATTCCTATCGCAAATCACTTCTCCAATCCAATTCCTTCTATAGATAACACTAGGTCATTCGTTAATAATCTCTCTAATCGCAATTGCAATTGCCCTGCTAAAAATAAATGTCCTCTCAACAACCATTGTCTTGATAAAAACTTAATTTACGAATGTAAAGTTATAACTGACACCAATTCCTTCACCTGTTTTGGCTCCACTTCCACCTCCTTTAAAGCTCGTCTTTATAATCATCATTCGTCTTGTAAATATAAACTTAAAAGAACCAACACGGCTCTCTCAGAACTCAAAAATATTAAATATAACATCTCTTGGAAAAAGGTTTCCTCTGCTTCTACATACTTGAACAGTTCTCTATCCAAGACTTGCAATCTCTGTCTGAATGAAAAATGTACCATTATATCTAATTTAGATTCTATAATAAATAGACGCACTGACTTGTTTTCTATCTGCTTGCATAAATTCCACAGAACTTTCCATAAAGTATACAGCTAATATCCTAAACTTTATCAATTCAGAATCCTTTTCTAAAAGGCGCATATATATATATATATATACTTCTTTAAAAAATATACCCATCTTTCTACCTTATTTCAAAGTTATTTATCATATTCTATATCATTCCTATTCATCACTTCCCTTTCTTCCTTTTCCTTTTCTTTTCTTTTTCTTTTAATTTCTAACCCCTAATCTGTACCTTTTCTCACTGTGCCTAACATAGAAATAATTATTACACAATACACTATGTTCTTACTTCATATCACCTTGAAAAAATCCTTCGTAAACATAAACATTTTTTTTGACGTTAGATTATTCATCCTCTATTCATTATTTTTTTCTCACTTTCATCTAACTTATTCATACTCATCTCACAATATATCCTTACTTACATTACTTCTGTTTTTTTGTTTTTTTGATAATACATATCAACATTTTCTTTCCATCGCACATATTATTAAACCCTGAAAATTATTCTTAATACATATTAACATTTTCTTTCCATCGCACATATTATTAAACCCTTAAATATTATTCTTAATACATATTAATTTCTTTTCATCGCACATATTATTAAACCCTTCAATATACAAACCTTAACTTTACATTATTTTTCTCTTCGTTAATTTTCAAATTCTTTAAATTTATACATTATCTTCCAACGGTTTTTCAACCTCTCTATGTAAAACAATATATTTTTCTCAGTTATAAAAGCTATCTCTCTCTCTCTATCAGCCATCTCTCCTCCTATCTCATCCTTCCTCATTATACTCCTCTCCCTCCACTTTTTACTCTCATCTCCTCCTCTTTTTCATCCTTTCCAACCTCCCCCCTCCCTAAAAAAAAAATGTTTTCCCCAATATCACACATCAATCTAAAACTACTTTTCATATGTTGATTTAAAACTGCACTATCCACAAGTGTTTTTAACCTTCATATCATGTCCTCCTATTTTATCTGATGAAAACACAAATGTTATTGCATGATGATATTTGTTTTTGAAATGCGCATAATAAAATACATGGAACTCATTTAACCATCTTTTGATCTTATATATTATATTTATATATATATATATATATATATATATATATATATATATATATATATATATATATATGTGTGTGTGTGTGTGTATGTGTGTGACTGTGTGTGTGTGCACCTGTGTACGTATGTTTAAATATGACAGCTTGTGTTTGAGAAGAAGAAGAAGAAGAAGAAGAAGAAGAAGAAGAAGAAGAAGAAGAAGAAGAAGAAGAAGAAGAAGAAGAAGAAGAAGAAGAAGAAGAAGAAGAAGAAGAAGAAGAAGAAGAAGAAGCAGCAGCAGCAGCAGCAGCAGCACAGCAGCATGTCACTCTAGCATTCGAAATGCAATATTGGACAATATATTCTAAGAAAGCATTGTTATTTAAGAGTGTTTCCATATCATTCCATGTGATGTCACGATGCTCCGTGTATTTACATAGCAGACATCTAATATTTGACTGGTTATCTTAAATCTAGATTAAACATATTCTGCTGGTTTAGCTGCTTCTAATAATATATCAGACGCAACTAAAATAAATCAAGAAAGACGTAACTAGTATTTTAAAGAAATTATGACTACTGTTATAACGACCTTTATCTTCAAAGACAATATTTTAGACTATGAACAGATAAAAATGCATACCAGGCATTAAATAAATATTAAAATATGTATTTTTATCGAGAAAACCCTCGAACACCATCCTACTAATTAAAAGAAAACTGTCAATAACTTTAGTAAAGGAATCTTAAATATCTCTATAAATAAAGTTACTCGCCTTTACAACAATATACAGAGAAAGATTAGGTTGAAAGTTATAAATCAGTTTCCCTCAAAGCTGAAGCAACAATGAAACGAAGATCTGTAACTCCAGTAGTCTGGTTGAATCCTCAATATAGTCTGAATTAGATATATAATATCTCCAAGAGCTTTGTAAACATATTTTTCCACGCGGGCTAATATTCCTAGTTTTTATTCGACAAAATTAATAGAGGAAAAATACAACAGCTGCATGACTAATGTAGGAAATATCCTCGCAAGCATGAAGCCCTCCAAGGTATCGAACAGCAGCCTTAATCTACTTAAAAAGCACAGCAATACAAAATTCAATTAAGAATTTAACACAAGTAATAGCTAATGTGAAGACAGGTGGCTTGGTGGTTAGAGAATTTGATGCGCAATTGTGAGGCTGTGAGTTCAATTTTCGGACAGCGTGATGCTGTGTGTCCTTGACCAAGACACTTTATTTCACATTTCTCTGTCTGCCAGGAGTTGCGATCTGTAGAGTGTATCAGCAATAGAAAGACTGATGGAAACATTCTTTCCTTGGTCCAATTTTACGAGGTCCCCCCTCCCAGCAGGCGAATGCGGTCTGGGACCTTGTCGATCGATTAGAGCGAACTAATAGGTAATAGGGCATGGCTTAATGGTTAGAGCATTGGCTTTACAATCGAAAGATTGTGCGTTCAATTCTCGGAACGGGTGATGTGTTGTTTCCTTGAGCAAGACACTTTATTTCACGTTGCTCCAGTTTACTCAGCTGTAGAAATGAGATGATAGGACTGGGGTCCCTATCATTAAAAAAGACCCAAGAAACTTCCAATTAGATACAACATTGGGGGAGGCCAGCTAAACCTGCATATGTGTGAGCTGTAACAACAACAAACAAATAGCTAATAGAATAGATAGTAACATATCGTAAATAAAGTATTATGGCACTTGGTAAACATAAGCTAAGCTGAGGCATTTATGAACCACGATACTTTGTCAGTCACAATTGACACTTTAATTGATTATATATCAAAGTTTAGAGGTGACGAGATGGCAGAGTCATTAAAGGGTCACTCCTTTTGACAATCTGCTCTCTCAGTTCAAATCCCGCCGAGGTCTAATTTCGATGTCAACAAAAAAGTGCTGTCTATGATTGGGGTCAATTCTTCTTCTATATCCTTTTCTCATTTCCACTCTGTCCTTCTCTATTCTTTTTCTGTATTTACACCTGAAGAGGGAAGGGCTCCTTCAGGTTTTAAAATGCCCTAGAGACAACGTATGGCAATATAGCGCCCCTACGATTCCTTCATGATTTACAGGACAATGTATGCATTCATTTAAAATTGTGTGCGGACTGCTTCAAAAGGCTTCAGTTAACTTACATAACTCCCGTCAGATAGCCACGAATTGTATTTTAAATAATTGTTTCTACTTTAGGCACAAAGCCAGCAATTACCCAGTATATTACTGGTAATTTATTTTATCGACCCCGTAAGGATGAAAGGCAAAGTTAACCTTAGCGTGATTTGAACTCAGACCGTAAAGGGACGTAACTATGCTAGAAAGCATGGCGTCCAACCCTCTACCGATACTGCCAATTCACCGCCTTTTGTATTGTATTTTAAATAATGTAGTTCAATAGCAATAATGCTCTCGGTTCCATTGTAAGTGTTCAATGTACAGATAAGCAAAACTTCAGTCTTGCAATGTGCATTGTCTACCAATATAAGATCAGAAGGGGTTTCTAACTGTCCTCAAATTAAGAGGGTTATAGTCCCAATCATCCACATCCATTGAGCCTGACTAATTAAAAAGTACAAATGTGTCTTTAAGTGTAAATAGTTATATGTTCGTGTAGAGGTATATAAGTGTGTAGAGCCTATAGGAATGTGTGTTTATGTATATATATATACTCATTTACTATTCTATGTGTTTCAGCCGACGGAGAGTTGTATATAACCATGTGTTGTTGACGTTGTGCATTTTATTTACACCTATATATATCCCGTAAATAGCAACATATAGTAAACAATCCAACACAGCAACATATAGAATAAATATAGGCAGAAGTGATATCTATTTATTAATTTGAAGACCATCAGTATTCTGTGTCATAATTCTGGATTATCATTGGTTCATAGGTTTCAATCGACTCCGCCCACCACAACGACGCCAAACTTAAATTAATATGCATAATGCCAATGAGGGAGTGAGAGGGAAGAGTATGAACGCTGTGTTCAATAACTATTAACATGCGTGTGTGTGCATGTACGTGCGCGTATGTTTATGTGTGTGTGCGTGCGTGCAGCGTTCCACAGAAAGTAAAAACTATCAACATGTGTGAGTGTGTGCGCGTGTAAGTTTGCGTGCGTGTGCGCGTTTCCATGCGTGTATGTGTGTGGCGTTCCACAATCGCCACGCAGTTTATCTGTCTGTGTGCCTGTCTGTGAGTCTAACATACACAGAGTTGTGAAGGGAGCAAATAGGGACCTTATTTTACATTGACAGACATCTTTTATATTTATTATTGTGTCACTTTTTGACAATTGCTCGAAATGAATACTGATAATAAAAGCAATTCGACTTTATGAAACAGTGAACTACAGCAGTGATGGCGTGCAGCCAGCAATGCAGAAAAACGGGCCGAACAGCGCCATCGGAACGCCGAACTTCAGAGGCGAAGAAGTGCCGCCATGAATGAAGAGGAACTGGATGAACAACGCCAACGAAACACTGGAGCCAAGCAGCGACGGCGTGCTTCGATGGTTGAAGACGAACTGGCTGAGCATCATCAGCAGATGGCCAGAATCCAGCAGCAACGGCGTGCTGCGATGAATGAAGAGGAGCTGGCTGAACAGCGCCAGCGCAATACAGAAGTTCAGAGAATGTGTCGCTAAAGTGCTCCTCATTCCAGTAAAGAGGCCACAAGGCGAACGAATGATATTAAATATGGCTCATGGCAATCGTGTCATTTTCAGATTGGTGGACGAGCAGTGTGTCCACATTGTGGAGCATTCCTTTGGAGGCACGAAGAGACGTGGACCACAATGTGCTGTCATAAATGAGCAGTTCAACTAGAACCCTTGCGAATGCCGGATGATGGGGAGTCACCAGAGTTTAAAATACTAAGTATGTGGGGTGATCAAGGAGACCGGGGTAGATTACTGCGCAAATATTCGCGGCAAATTAACAATTCTTTAGCTTTACCATCGCAGAGAGTTAGTGAGATGTTTGAGAGTGGAGCATGGCAACCGAATGTAGTCATTCAAGGCCGTTTGTATCATTGTATCGGTAATTTAGAAGTTACCACAGGAGAGAGGCCTCGATTCGCTCAAATTTACGTTAACTATCCAGATTATAGTGAATCGGGGGAGGATATCAGGATCGGTTGGATGAAGTTGCCGGGAAATATAACTGAACTTGAACGGCAAAGATTAAGTGATTTGATCCGTGATTTGCAATCATGGCTTAGACAGTGTAATCTCTATGTTATGGCTTTCATGTTGGTGGCTGAACTGCAAAATGTTCACCAGAAAACATTGGAGATTAAGGCTGATGCAGTGCCAAGGAATCAACAAGAACGGCGATATAATGCCCCTGAAGGATTTCGTGAAGTTGCTGTGTTGATGGACGATAAGCCTGGATCGAGAGATATCGTCCTCAATCGCAGAGATGGTGGTCTCAAGAAAATCAATGAGTCAAATAGAGCATACGATCCATTACATTATGTTCTTTTATTCCCAAAAGGTGAAACTGAATGAACATGTCTGTTCATTTAGATGATCATGAGAATCAGCATCAACAGGGAGGTGGCAATAGACACACTAATTCGATTCGCGACTTTTATGCGTTCCGTTTGAACGAGAGGAATCAACAGAGAAATGCGCTATTTCAAGCCAGCAGATTGTTCAAGGAATACTGTTGTATGGCATTCGCAAAGATCGAAAATCAAAGGCCAAATTATATAGCTACACATCAGCAACATATCAGATCTGAATTGTATAATAATATACAGGATGCGATAACAGCCGATAATGCCAATTACAACCAAATTGGTCGACGCATAATTTTACCATCGTCGATATGAACATTCACTATCAGGATGCAATGGCTATTGTCAGAAAGTTTGGAAAGCCAGGTTTGTTTATAACGGTTACATACAATCCTGAATGGACTGATATTAAGGATGCACTTTTGCCAGGAGAACAGTCAAAGAACCGTCCTGATATAGTGGCAAGAGTATTCAAAGGATATCTGAAAAATATAATGGATGATGTGGAAAAAGAGGGAATCTTTGGAGGTATAGTTGCTTTTACATACGTAATTCAATTCCAAGAAAGAGGATTGCCACATGCACATTTGCTGATCATTTTACATAAAGATTGCAAATTGTGATGTGCTGAGGATGTCGAGAGAATTGTGTGTGCTGAACTGCCGGTGAATGAGGCACTACGCAACTTGGTGCACAACCAATACGGAGTGGCAAATCGGAGCGCGTCTTGCATGAAAAATGGCCAATGCAGTAAGAATTTCCGAAATCTTTTGTCACGAATACTTCCTGGAATGATGGGGATGCTCATCCCTCATACAGAAGACGGTCGCCTGCAGATGGCGGTTTGGTCGAAAATGTGAACGGTCGACAGGTTACAAATCAATGGGTTGTGCCATACAATCCATATCTGATTATGAAAAACCGTTGTCATATTAATGTAGCTCAGTGAAAGGTTGCAAATATCTGTTCAAATATTTTTACAAAGGGCAATGATCAATGTCAGGAATGAGGAAGCGAACGAAGAAGATGAAGTTGGCAGGTTCCAGGATGTTCGCTCGATTGGATCTATGAAGCTTGCTGGAGATTGTTCGATTTTGATCTCAATGAACGCAAACCCAGCGTTCAGAAATTGACGGTTCACTTAGAGAATAGGCAAATGCTCTGTTTTCGAGACACTAGAAGAGGTGTCGAAAGAATTGCTAACGCACCACTCCTAAGACGGAATTGACTGAGTGGTTCAAGCATAATAGGGAACATGCTCTGAACACGGATCAAAGGCAACTCTATTGCGATTTCCCTTCGCACAATACGTGGGATAAGAAGGGAAAGAAATGGAATGATAGAAAACAAAAGTTTAGATTCATTACTATTGGACGGGTTTGTAATGTCCATCCAGCATCTGGTGATGTGTTTTATCTCCGAATTCTGTTGCATAATGATTTTTCGAGAGGTAAACAGAGCTTCGCTGAAACAGTCAATGGCGCGGAATATGAAACATACCAGGCTGTGTGTCAGCATCTGGGACTCCTTCAGGATGACGCTGAATGGAATAACGCCATGGAAGCTGGAGGAACAACACAGATGCCAGGTAAAATAAGATAGTTGATTGTCACGAATCTAGGATTCTGCAATCCTGCCTATCCAAGAGAGTTATTTGAACGCCATTGTGGAATTATGGCTGATGATTTTAGGCATCATCTTCAGGTCGATGATGAAAATTTGATGAAAGCTATTGTTTTGCTTAATATTGAGCAACTGCTTGAAGTTCATTTCAAATGTTTAACGGATTTCAATTTGCCAATTCCTGATGAAGAAATGCGGCAACGTGTCTTAGCATTGAACATGAGATTGCAGCTTAGACGGTTGCCACTCGATCGGAGGGAACTATTCCAGTTTGATCCACTGGAACAGCAACGTATTGTGGATGAACGTATGCCAATGTTAACCCAATCTCAGAGAGAATTGGTCGATGGTGTTCTCTACTGTATTTCCACTAATGAGCAACTTTGTGCTTTCATAGATGCTCCAGGAGGCACCGGAAAGACATTCTGTTTCAACACTATGTTATCGGTAGTCAGAGCTCAGAGGAAGATTGCTCTCACTGTGGCCCCCAGTGGGATCGCTTCCACTCATCCTTCAAGGCTCCATTGGCTCCGGATGATTTGAGTGTCTGTAACAGTACATGACAAAGTGAAATCGCGGGCCTTATACGCAATACGTCTCTGATTATTTGGGACGAGGCTCCAATAGCACACAGATATTTGCTGGAGGCATTGGACAGAACTTTGAGAGATATCTGCGGTAGTGACCCGCCATTCGGTGGTAAGACTATCGTTCTTGGTGGCGATTTCAGACAGGTGCTACCAATTGTTAGGAATGCTCAAAGAGCGCAAATTGTCGATGCATGTCTGAAAAAGTCCCCGTTGTGGCGCCATTTCAGAGTTTTGCGATTACACGATAATATGCGACTTCGTATGTTCGGGCAAAACGAAGAGGCTGAGACATACGGCCGAAGGTTGATGGAGTTGGGAAATGATGAATTGCCACACGTTGGTGATAATCAGACTCTAAGTATCCCAGACCATTTGGTCATGCCACTGGACCGCCAAGAATTGATTGACTGGGTGTTCCCTAATTTAAATGCTTTTTTGCAGAATATCTCCTGGATATCGGAACGCGTTATTCCAACTCATACGAATGCAACGGTCGATGAAATAAATTCACAAGTAGCCGGAATGTTTCCTGGAGAGGAATGGTTGACCAACAGTGCGGATGCAATGGAGCCTAATCGGCATAACAATATGGATGTTCCGACCGAGTATCTGAATTCACTTCAAATACCCGGATTCCCCCCATATATTTTGAGGTTGAAAAAGGGTTTGCCGATTATATTGCTTAGAAATATCAATCATAAAATGGGTATTTGCAATGGTACCAGATTGATTAACAGAAGGTTTTAGAAGCTAAACTCACAGTCAGAGAGGACTCGGTTCTCATTCCGAGGATCATGCTGAGACCAAGTGAAGATCTGCTGCCATTCATTTGGCAAAGGAGAGAGTTTCCCGTCAATTTGGCCTTCTCCATGACAGTCAACAAGGCACACGGACAGACTTTCAAGCGAGTCGGTGTCTACTTGAATGATCCAGCATTCAGCCATGGGCAACTGTATGTTGCTGCATCTCGAGTGTACGATCCTGATGGTGTAAAATTTGCATTTGATACCACTAACAGAGGAACAAGCCTGAATATTGTCTATAATGAAACTTTGAGCTGATGTATGTATATCTTTAATGCTAGCAATAAGCGACGTAAATGATTCGGACATTGGTGTCCTTTGATCAGTGTTGTGAGCTTTGACAGAGTTATCATGTATGTTCAATGTCATTTGATGTCGTTATGAGCAATAAAAACAAACAAGTATTGGTAAAAATTGCTTTCACTGCTATGTTGCGAAATAAATACCAACAAATATCCGTAGAAATTGTCTACACTGCTATGAATATTCGACGTAAATGATTCAGACATTGTTGTCCTTTAATCAGTATTTTGAGCTTTGACAGAGTTATCATTTCTGTTCAATGTCATTTATTGTCGATAATGAGCAATAAAAACCAACAAGTATTGGTAGAAATTGCCTTCAAATTTATCGCTTCTGATAGCGGTGGTAATAAAACCTCATCATATGCTGAGTCTGGCAAAAACTTTGGTGCCTATGGCCGGCCAGGGCTAGAGTAATATTGAAAAACGATTCTATTTTCGAAGTAGAAGGATCCGCCATTTGGAGTTAAAACCAGGCCACCTCCCCGAGTTGAACTCTGGGCAATATTGACTGTCTATTACTCAGTGGCTAAGAGCCTGGAAATTACTGAATAAATGTTTGTGTCATATAATTTGTTGTTATATTATTATAGCTTGCCACTTATAGATAAGCATGTTATCCATATCCATATTAATTTGGCATTTGTATAAACCATTTCAAGTAAATAGGGACCT
>OZ024743.1:68469348-68471848 GCA_964016885.1 Eledone cirrhosa
CGTTAAAATACCGTCACACATAGAACAAGTCTATAATCAACCATACAACCGAAAAATTACGATCTGGAAGATTCGGGACACTCAGATAAAAAATCAATAAATCAATAAATCAAATGAATGTAAAAAGCATACCCGGACCCGCTGGAAAGATGGTAAATCTAGCTTCTTGGGTTTCTGTAAATCCTTAAACTGTCCTCTATCAGCTCACATAAAAATATATAAGACTTCTAGGTGCCAGCGGACGGGAGTTTACTTCCTCAACGAGCTTTGTCCAAACGAATGAAAAGGCATAACCCAGGCTAAATACGCACATGGAATTCAGCAAGGAAGATAACCTCTATATCCGCGAAAAATATTCGGGAAAATGTGGAAATACACATATCGAATAAGAGTGCTCAATAGGCATGTTAAAATAAACAGGAGCTATTCATCATTTAATAGAATCGACAAAAAATGAACAATAAAATTAACTGGTCAATAGCTAGGTCTAGAGCTAAATATAGTAGAATAATCGAGTATCGAAAAATCGGCGCACGAGTTCACGATAAACAAAATTCGATATGAGCGGCAGAGGGCTCAATCATTTAGATAAATCAGAGCTATAACTATCGGTAAAATACCGTCACACATAGAACAAGTCTATAATCAACCATACAACCGAAAAATTGCGATCTGGAAGATTCGGGACACTCAGATAAAAAATCAATAAATCAATAAATAAAATGAATGTAAAAAGCATACCCGGACCCGCTAGAAAGATGGTAAATCTAGCTTCTTGGGTTTCTGTAAATCCTTAAACTGTCCTCTATCAGCTCACATAAAAATATATAAGACTTCTAGGAGCCAGCGGACGGGAGTTTACTTCCTCAACGAGCTTTGTCCAAACGAATGAAGAGGCATAACCCAGGCTAAATACGCACATGGAATTCAGCAAGGGAGATAACCTCTATATCCGCGAAAAATATTCGGGAAAATGTGGAAATACACATATCGAATAAGAGTGCTCAATAGACGTGTTAAAATAAACAGGAGCTATTCATCATTTAATAGAATCGACAAAAAATGAACAATAAAATTAACTGGTCAATAGCTAGGTCTAGAGCTAAATATAGTAGAATAATCGAGTATCGAAAAATCGGCGCACGAGTTCACGATAAACAAAATTCGATATGAGCGGCAGAGGGCTCAATCATTTAGATAAATCAGAGCTATAACTGTCGTTAAAATACCGTCACACATAGAACAAGTCTATAATCAACCATACAACGGAAAAATTGCGATGTGGAAGATTCGGGACACTCAGATAAAAAATCAATAAATCAATAAATCAAATGAATGTAAAAAGCATACCCGGACCCGCTAGAAAGATGGTAAATCTAGCTTCTTGGGTTTCTGTAAATCCTTAAACTGTCCTCTATCAGCTCACATAAAAATATATAAGACTTCTAGGTGCCAGCGGACGGGAGTTTACTTCCTCAACGAGATTTGTCCAAACGAATGAAAAGGCATAACCCAGGCTAAATACGCACATGGAATTTAGCAAGGGAGATAACCTCTATATCCGCGAAAAATATTCGGGAAAATGTGGAAATACACATATCGAATAAGAGTGCTCAATAGACATGTTAAAATAAACAGGAGCTATTCATCATTTAATAGAATCGACAAAAAATGAACAATAAAATTAACTGGTCAATAGCTAGGTCTAGAGCTAAATATAGTAGAATAATCGAGTATCGAAAAATCGGCGCACGAGTTCACGATAAACAAAATTCGATATGAGCGGCAGAGGGCTCAATAATTTAGATAAATCAGAGCTATATATATATATATATAAATGTATATATGTATATATATATACGTATGTATATAATTGTTTCTACTTTTGGCGGAAGGCCAGCAATTACCCTGTGCATTACTGGCACTTTATTTTATCGACCCCGTAAGGATGAATTGCAAAGTTAACCTCGGCGGGATTTTATCTCAGATTAGCAAGGGTCGTAACTCTATGCGTCAAAGCATAGCGTTCGACCCTCTACCGATACTGCCAATCCACGTATGTATATAATATTATTCAAAATATTAACAAATGAAAAATATTCTCATAATCAAAATATATACTTTTTTACATATATTCCAAAGGTACTGTGTTGTTTTTTCAGTACGTCCTCATCAGACAAAATATATGATTTGATATGACATACCACTACGGTCTTGATTATTCAATTCCAGTATCTGCCAATAATGGAATTGAATAATCAAGACCGTAGCGGTATGTCATATATCAAATCATATATTTTGTCTGATGAGGACGTACTGAAAAAACAACACAGTACCTTGAAATATATATAATAAAGTATATATTTTGATTATGAGAATATGTTTCATTTGTTAATATTTAGAATAATATAAAAAAATCCAGGAAAACTGAATTGTTGAGTGCTTCTAATCTATTGTAAAATGGTATTCATTGAGTAATCAACGATCTATACTAATCTTT
>OZ024743.1:68476848-68491848 GCA_964016885.1 Eledone cirrhosa
TAGTATTGGCGCTGGTGGTGTTAGTGTTAATGGTGGTGTTGATGGTGTTGGTGGTGATGCTGGTAGTGGTGTCGGTGGTAATTGTGGTTGGTAATGTTGGCGGTGAAAATGATGGTGGTGGTGGTGTTGGTAGAAGTGTACATGGTGGAGGTGTTGTTGTTGGTTATGTTGTTGTTGTTCTTTGAGTTAATGTTGCAATGTCAGCCATCTTTACAACAATGTAGTTGTTGCAAAATAACACATCATTTATGTAAAGCAACACCAATATAAATTACTCGTGCACATTAGATATAATGACACGTTTAGAAAACATACACACTCACGCACACACACACGGACACACCCACAAACATACACACAACACACATACACAAACACACACAAACATATATATATATATATATATATATATATATATATATATATATATATATATATATGTATGTATTTAATCATCTATATATGTATGTCTCTCTTTGTGTAAGCTTGTATATAGGTATGTATGGCTAGATGGATGGAAAGATATGTCTACGATCTATGCAAGTATGGCTGGCTGGCTGACTCTATGACACCATGTTTGTGTGTTTTGTGGACAAGAAAATGTGTTACTTATGCGTTGTGTGAAAGTACACACACACACACACACACATATATATATACCTATATATTTATATATATACACCATATATATACACCATATACCCCATATATATACATATATATATATATATATATTTATTTATTTCTAAGGGGCGTGTAGATATTTACAGGAGGAAGAGGATGAGAAGCGAAGAGAGGAAAATGAATGGAAAAAGTGGAAATACTAAGAACATACATGGGCCATATTAAAAGCTTAATATCATCCACTCTCCCCAAAGAAACACTAATTCTCGTTCTTACACGATCTCACATGCATATTTCCCCTTAGATGTATAGAGATGTCAACATGAATGGACCTGTTATTTTTACCTAAAGACAGTTTTTTAAAATTCCAACCCGCCCGTCCCCTCAATCTATCTTAATTCTCATTCTTTCTTCTGGTGAAGGACTAGCGTCCGAAGCGTTAAGACCCTCTTCCTGCTTTATCAAGCGTGAACCTAATTTATCCCTTCCATACACTGTACCGATTGTGTTGTTATTTCTGTTTACCTTTTACACACACACACACATACACACACACACACATATATTTATATATATATATATATAAAGGAAATAGGATTTTGCTTCAAGCTTAGCTTAGCTTTATACAATATGTATAGAAATTTCGTATTTCGAAAGGAATACGATTTTAGGAAGCATAGCTATGCGAACACAAGGGGGTTAACGCCCTCTGGTGTTGTCCAGCAGAAGCAAGGGGGTAAACAGCCGAGAATAAAACTATATATTCTCGGTTGTTTCAAGTCCAGCGGTCGCAGAGCAGTGGGAGCAATCGTCCTGACGATGGCCAGTCAAGCCTGAAATGCATAGACGGTTGTTCCCCTTGCTTCTGTTGGACAATAACAGAGGGAGTCAGCATCCCGGTGTTCGCATAGCTACGGCTTCCTGAAATCGTATTTCTTTCGAAATACGAAATATATATATATATATATATATATATATATAAATAAATAAATGTGTGTGTGTGTGTATGTGTGTGTATGTATGTATGTATTCAATCGATTTTAACTTTACGTTACAATTGGTTCACCAACTTGAGCACTCGATCCATAGGTGAGTCCGTTTCACTATAGTTTGTGGTGTTGTGCATTTGGTGTGTGTATGTATGTCTCTTTGCCCGAGTCTGTTTGTCTATACCTTTTTCATTGTATATTTATTAGTTATATAATAGCATAGAAAGCCAAAGAGTGATATAAATAAAGCCACATATATCTGAGTTTTATGAGATAAAATTACATTTAATTGTGGGTAAATATTTGTTTTAAAGCAGAGATAATGTATACGCTATGATTAGCGGCACCAACTATTTTATACGGTGTCGTGGTTTGTAATTTTGTATTTAAACTCTATATCTGGAAATATAAATGTTAACTCTTTTTCCCCTGCAGTATAAAAAGCGTACACACTGTTACCGATAATTTAAAATGATTTTTAATTAAAGACATGAAATTTCCATTAATTTCCCAAATACTTGCGAATATTATGGTGGCATTTAATCATTTCAAATTGATAGGCTGATTAAAAATTCAAGCAGGATGACCTGTTTTAAAGCATAACTGCGACTTGGAAAAATTGTTATCACTTTTAAAAATGTGTATTTTAAAATATATTATCACGGGTAATGTTACACCAAAACCTTATCTCTGGCAACATTTCTATTAGTGAGGACCAAGTTGTTAAACACGGTGCCGAATGGTGATAAGGTTTATACGGTCATTCAGTCCTGAAGATCATGAAGACCACCCAGCCATTCCAAAGGTAATATCTAATAGACGGTGGTTTCTCACACATATATGATTGCGTATTAAAATTTATGCCCCAAAAGATTATGTAAATATAATCTTGTTTTAATTATCATATGTTTTTTTTATAAATCTTCTATTTATATTCTTAAATGAATAATTTGTATGGAATTGCACTCGGTATCTAAATATAAAATGTATTATTATTAATATTATTGGTCTGTTCCGACGTCTTTTTGCTCGCTCCTAGTAAGTCCCTTTATTTACCTGTTATAATTATTTGTTGTTTAATTTTTCTTCTTGTGTAAGGGATATAAGACCTTGCAATTTGTCCTGTGAAGGAGAAAGTATAATATTATGGCCTTTTGGCCTAAATATTTGAATAATATTTGAACATTTTACTTAAAAAAAACAAAACATGGCTGAGTCACGCCCCCCTACAATATGTCTGCTGTCGTGTGACAACGGAGTAAAAGTTGAGAGGAGGGTTACAGAAATTGATACAGCAAACACCACCACAAACAAGGAGGACAAGAACACTGAGAACACTAATTTTTTAAAACTTACCACACCAACTACAACAATAACAGCGACAACGAAAATACAGACAAGAGAAAAAAAGACAACAAATGCAACAACGATATTAAAGCCACTAACAAGAAAATAAACAACGACAACAGCAACAATACAAATTGCACCTAAAATAACAACGGTGGCCACAAAAAACACAACAAACTACAACAGTGATAGCAGCAACAACACCAACAACACCGTTTGTAGCAGTAGCAAAAGCAACAGCACCAACAACAAGACCAGCAGCAGCAGTAGCGGCAGCAATAATGGGCCTGCTGAGAAATGGGCCACTTCTTTCGCTGGTGTGGCCCGAAATATAGAGACAGTGCTAGTCCCGGAGCAGGAGATGGCAGTCGCAAGAGCCATGGTGACAAGAAATGACAATATAGTTTCCCTGAAACCTCCACCCGATTTCTTCAAAGACCAGCAGCTGCGCACGGTAGCTTACCGCACCGTAAGGAAAATGTCACGGCGGGTGGAGAGAGCCACGTTGGCTCAAATCCCAAAGGCCTTGGGGTGCGTCTGTGCGCGCAAAACCAACATCACCCGAGGCAAAAAATACGCCAAAGTAGACGTACTTTTCGCCCCCAAGAGTCGATGTCTCACTCTTTGGAAGCCCTAAAGAGTGAGGAGATAGTCTTGGTACCCTTCTACTGCGGGCAGAAAATTGTGAGGGTCAAAGTGACCCAGGTCCCGCCCGACGCGCCCATACCTTGGCTGGCCACGTCTGTACTTGTTGGAGAAAACCACCACATTGCAAATACAGAGTATGGGAAGAGAGAACTGATCAGGAATAGGCATGCAAATGCTAATACAAACTGACCAGGAGTGCATCGAGGCAATGCCAGATGTCATTGACCTCGAGGAAGGATGCCAACTCCCTATAAGCGTGGAAGGAAGGCGCCCAAAATGATATGTCTGTGGGCAGAATGGTCACTTCAGGGCTTTCTGCCCGCAGAAGACAGTCAAGAAGAGGTCTCCCCTCCTTCCGACGCCTGATCCGCTGCTACCATGAGCATGGCAGGCACAGAGGCAGAAGACCCTTCCATGCTGAGTAGGAGTGAAACGTCCGTGGCACTTATACCAAGGCTACGGACAAATAAAACTGAGGCAGTTGCGGCGGCAACACCAACAGTCGCAGTAGCTACACCCGCGGCAAAATCACCGGAGCCGGCTCTACTACCACCACCAACAGCAGTGGAGTTCATACCCTTCTCAGACGCCACGGAATCCGACACGGAGTATGAGGTGGGAGGGAAGTGGCAAACGGTCTGCCACAAAAAAGAAAAAAGAAAAAAACCTTACCTTCACCCTCCAAAAGCGAAGGCAAACAAAGAGGAGTGAAGGCTGCAAGGAGTTTTGCAGCAACACTACCACCATCACTATCACCACCACAATAATCACCACCAACAACAACCACATCACCACCAACATCACCAAAAACACCAACATCGCAAACACAACAAAGAATACACACCCAACAGCAACAACAAAAGTACACAGCCATGAACATGGCAAATAAAGAACTCTTACAACATATAAAGCAGCACAAAGACATTACAGAAAACAATTACTACACCCCCACCAACACCAAGAACTCTCCCGAAAAATATATACATGATTGAAATTAAAATAGAACGTTATAAACTTTTAAAAGAAAGATTCCCCAACGCAGTTGGAGACTTCAGAGGGTCGGTTACCAAGAGGATATACACCGACATCATCTTGGAAACACCCATGACCAGCCAAAGGGACGGTTCTATTGTCCATTCCCCACACGGTCAAGGTAAGTGATCCTTTCTTACTTACCCCGTTTCTCATCCAACATGGCGTTAATTAGAAAAGGCAGTATAAATGTGATCTCAGGTCACTAAACATAGATGTGGTGGCAATCAGAATTTCCGAAGTTCGAGCCTTCGCACCGATCTTCGGCGGCTACGATGTATATGCATCTCCCAGCCATCCAGGATCGGGGGGAGGAGTTGCTGTGCGTTTTCGAAGAAGCTTGGATCTCGCCATAGGGGCCATCTTACTGGTCCCAGAAGGTAAGTCGGTGGTGCTGGACATGACCCACAGTGAAGGCAATGCTTTCAGGCTACTAGCCATCTACGCGCGCTCTTCAGTGTTTGTGGGCAGCTGGAACGGTATCTTAGATGCACGCTGGGATTATGTGGGGCTAGTAGACAGGGTGTAAAAGCCTCGACAACCAGCTCAGACGTTTTGAACGGTCTGACAGGTATAGACTGGATTATCCGAATGTGCCAATGTGGACATGGCCAAACCGCATCGGGTCATCCAGATCGTATTTAGATAGGGTATTCTGTAAGGAAACAGATAAGGCTAGTGTAGGTTGTCCACAATTTAAAGTAGTCGACTACTCGGACCACAAATTTGTGATCTGTGAAGTTGACTTAGATAGACTCCATAGACAAGGACCAGCCTACTGGAAGCTGAACGCGTCGTTCCCGGCGCGGAAAGCTTACAGAGACCGGATTAGCGAATTAGTTAAGCGCATTGACGGGTGCGATCGTCAACAATAGGTGGTGGTTTAACCTGAAAAGGTCTATTAGAGTAGAATCGATAAGGTTTAGCAAATGAGTAGGGACAGAGGAAAATAGAGTAGAGGGAGACTTAGTTAGAAAGCTAGAAGAGGCGTTTAGACCAGGCATCGCAACCGACGTGCTTCCGGAGAGATTGGCACTCGACGCAAAGCATGAAGTCTGCGTTGTCAGAGCTAAAGCACGTGCTTTAAGACAGGAGGGGACGAATGCCGTCCAATCGGCCCAGATTGTGGAGGCGCGACGTGACAACAAGTCCACAATTCGGTCTTTGCCTAATCAAAACGGGCTCAAAGTGCTTTTGAAAAGCCGCACACATCTGCTCGGCTTTTCAATAGCCCTTTTCTCAATTGTTTGGGAGCGGCAGCGGGCCGGATCAAAGTATGGACTTCGGTGCATACATCGTTAGAGTGCCCGGCCCTCGAGGACCACAGCTCAGTGCTGCGAAAAGCCGATAACAGCAGGTGAAATACGGGATGCGATGTTTGACTGCACGAGGGGTAAATCGCCAGGTTTGGATGGTCTGACCTACGCGCTTTATGCGTATATGCCAGACTTGTTCGACGATCTCTTGGCAGATGTCTACTGCAACTGGCAGCAGAACGGGAGCATACCCAGTTTTGTGAGCTGCTGAGAAAAAACCCGAACAAGAGCGACGTTATAGACAACTTCAAGCCCATAACTCTGCTAAACACAGAGTTTAAGATTTTTTCTAAGAGATTGGCGCTTGTCGTCGGTGATCTGGTGGGTGAGGCGCAAACATGCGCCCTTCCTGACAGATCCATCCACGACAACCTCCATCTCAAGCGATACATCATAGAGAGGGAGGTTAAGGAACCTGGAACGCGTGGGGCCCTGGTCAACTTGGATCAATCGAAAGCATTTGATAGGGTCGACCATCGGTACCTAGCTGCAATGCACAGCGATATCTACTCGATTGTGAGAGTGAATGGTCACCTGTCGCAACTTTTTAGCATCATGCGCTTGGTCCAGCAGCGTAGTCCCCTCTCGTCCCTCGAGCCGTTACTGCACAAATTGGAGACGATGATGGGGTTACCACGCGAACTGGGATGTAGAAGATTCGTGGTGGTGTCGAGCACCAAACGTGTCCAGATGCTCGGCACCACTTTCAAGGAATACGAAGCGGTGACAGGAGCAAAGGTAAACCAGGAAACGTCGGTGGGCTTGCAACTCGGCACCTGGAGAGGCAAGTCCATGCCGTCCGACAGCGTCATGGGGCGCTGGACGGAAGGACTGGTTAAATTGCTCGGGGTCTGGTTCGGTCCTGACCTCTAGATGGAGAAAAGCTGGAGCGAAGTGACGAGCAGGGTGGCCTCTCTCACCCAGAAATGGGCCGAGAGGAGGCTGTCTCTGAAAGGTCGGGCAGAGGTGGCGAAAGCGTACATCGCGTCCGACATCTGCTACGGCCTCACCGTCGTACATTGCTTCCGCCCAAATCTGGCCAAAATGAAGCGCCTTCTCTTCTGCTTTGTGTGGAAGGAACGCGCTCCCATGGTCAGACGATACATCTGCTGTCAACACCTGTTGCGCGGAGGACTGGGCAGGCCATGGCTGATGATGCGCAAACATGCGCTGAGGCTGCGACATCTCTGGTGCTTCCTTGACGGTGAACAGGTCTGGTCGCCGTTCGCCAGGCACGTTTTCCCACAGCTCGACTCCTTGACGGAGCTGCAGTCCTGGGTCAGGAAAAGACCGAGGGATAGAACTTGGAAACTGGAATGTCTGCAGGCGCTCACTGCCCTCTGCCGGCTTGGCACCAGTATCGGTGGAACATCCACCTCGGCGTTCTATAGAGGACTAGTGGAGGGGAAGAGCGACGACGTTCTAGGAGTGATCCTGGGCGTCGAAGAAGATCAGCTGTTTGCTCTCTTCCGGAGAACTTTCAGCCCAGGGCCTATGGGTAACTTTCAAATATCCCTGGCCAGGCAGTGCTACCGGGGAGCGTTGCCGGTTCGAGATAAGTTCTACAGGCACGGAAGTACCGTCAGCCGAGCCTGTCCGAGATGCGCGCAGAACGACGAAACGGCCGTGCACGCACTCGTTCAGTGCCTGAGCATTGCTGACTTGTGGAGCTATGTCGAACAGTTGCGTGTAGGACTGATCCGGTTATCGACTGACTCCATTGTGCAGAGGGTCTCGCCGACTTCATTCGACGATGAATGGTAGGCGGTTTTCATCTGCCTGGTGACCATGGCGAAAGAGATTGAGTGGTGGACAAGGTTGAAAGGGTTAAAGACAGACACTTTCCTCTTCGGCGAATCTCTAATTAATTTTTTCAAGTTTCACAAGAGGGAAATCAGAGTGGAGAGGCAAGTGCTGCCTTCTAGCAAGTTTGTTGAAAGATGGGTGAATGTAGCGAGAATAGTCCGAGTGAACGGGACCGCTCTGAATATACGCCTGTAGTTTGAGAAATGTATTGAGAGAGGGCGCTTACCCTGGTGGTCAGGGTGGCCGTAGTCTTTTGTGTGGTTTTCGCCACGAGTATCCATTGGTGGTTCCCCCCCTATTGGGCAAATTTTTCATTGTTTCAATTTTCATTTTTATTGTTTATATATATATATGTTTCTATGTCTTTTTTTTCTTTTCTTATATAAATAATAAAAATCTTTACCGCACAAAACCCACATCGTACCGTCCTGTACTGTCTGTAATGTTTTTCTTGATGTCAGCCCTTGTTGCCAATTATTATTATTATTATTATTATTATTATTATTATTATTATTATTATTATTATCATCATCATCATCAAGGCAGTATATTGGTAAAACCGGGAGAGCGTAGGAAAACATGTTTCGGGAAAACATGCTTTGTGGCATAGTGCTACGGCTCTTTAAGCTCTAAGTTCATATCTCCCCGGGGTTAGCTTTGTCTTTCATCCTTACGAGCTCGATAAAATAAAGAACCGGTGACGTACTAGGGTCGTTCTAATCGACCTTCCCCTCCTCCCATATTGGAGGCCTTGTGCCTAGATCAAAAACCGTTATTATCATCATGACCATTACTATTATTTGGGAGAAGATTAGCATAAACTATTACTATTTTGATCACTAACATTAAAGCCATAATTCACTTCTTCTCCAGATATTTCGAAGATATTCGATCATTTATTTTTTTATTTTTCTAATCTTTTATTCAAGTTTAAACTTAAAAGTTTCGATGAGTATCCCTGACTTTCGCAGGCAGAGTATTTCTGCTGAACGAACACACCTATGGTGGGGGCTAAACAATCAAACATATTTTTTCAACAAATGTTTTCAAAATAATAATGGACTCTCAACAATCGTGAGGACATTTCGACAGTGTGAAACAAGAGAGAGAGAGAGAGAGAGAGAGAGAGAGAGAGAGAGAGAGAGAGAGAGAGAGAGAATGGAGGATAGCGACTGTCAACAAACAGACGATTGCGATAAAAAGAAGGAAAACCGAATAATGTGGTTTCAAAGGAACACAAAAAATGTACAAATATTAATTACAACAACATTAACAGCAACAACAATATCAATAAAAAAAAGGCAACTGCACAACAACAGCAATACCACTGATAACTGTCGTAATACAAGTTAATTCAATGAAATGAAAAATGTTGTAAACAAAAGAAATACCGTTAACACAACTGTCTCCAAAAACGAATTGAAGAATAACAACAACGACAACAACAATAATAACCATAACAATAATAACAACAGCAGCAACAACAACAGCAACTATAACAACAGCAGCAACAACAACAACAGAAACAACAACGAAAACAGCAACAATAACAGCAACCACAACAGCAACAATAACAACAGCAGTAACAAAAACAACGGAAACAACAACAACAGCAACAATGACAACAACTACAACAGCAACAATAACAACAGCAGCAACAACAACGACAACAACAACAATAACAATAACAACAACTACAACAGCAACAATAACAACAGCAGCAACAACGACAACAACAACAGCAACAACAATAACAACAACTACAACAGAAACAATAACAACAGCAGCAGCAACAACGACGACAGCAACAATAACAACAACTACAAAAGGAACAATAACAACAACTACAACAGCAACAATAACAACAACTACAACAGCAACAATAACAACAACAGTAACAACAACAACAACAATAACAACAACTACAACAGCAACAATAACAGCAACAGTAACAACAACGACAACAACAACAACTACAACAGCAACAACAACAACATAACCAACAATAGCAGCAATAACGACAACAGCAACAATAACAACAGCAGCAATAACAGCAACATAAACAACAGCAATGTCGGCATATTGAACAACAAAAGTACGTATGATGCAACATGTGCGAAACTGTTGGATTGCTCCACATTGGTATTACAAGATGGTGGAAATGTTGGCTTAGGCAGCAAAACAAATAACCATAGATAAAACGTTGGCCAACACAAGTGTTCCGACGTCGGTTTTGGCAGTAACAGAGTGGACATTTTGCACGTATTGATATCGACATCAATTGTGGCAGCTCTGAATGGCATCCATTACGTGGCAAGATCAAAAGGTTTCAGAGCATCTCGGTGCTCTTCAGAAAGGTGGCTCTTGAGAAGAAGAAAGCTGTGGTGTCTAGTATAACGGATTACATTTTAAGTCCCCTACATCGGTTACTTCAAACTCCTAGACGCCTTTCTAGGAAATTATCACCATTTACGTGGCTGTAGCGAAAGAGCTTCTGTGGGTGAGACGACTGAAACTGCTGAAGACATAAACATTCTTCTTCGGCCGAGGCATCATCAACTTTTTAAAGATCCATTTGGAAAGGAAGATGAGGTTAGAGAAGGCAGGGCTCCTCCGCCCCAGTACATTTGTTAAAATGTGGGTGAATATAGTTAGGATAGCCTTAGCGAATAAGGACAATCTGACCATGCACCTGTAACCATTTAGAAAGAAGTGGTGTGCCATCCTAAGGGGGACATGAGGCATGGAATGGCTTAGGATCGGTGCAGTTCCTAGCTTTGGGTTGTACACTCTCTATCGGTGAATGATATTACTGTATGTTTATTTGTTAATTTTTCTCTCGGTTTTATGTAAAACTCTACTGCCCTTGCTTCTATATTGTCTTTCATGTTTCGACCCGTCTGGCCAATAAACAAATAGTGATAATAATGGTAATTATTATTATTTAGGGGAGTAGGGCGGTGGATCAGCATATCGGTAGAGAGTTGGACACCATGCTTTGCAGCATAAAGTTATGGTCCTTTACGATCTGAGTTCAAATCCCGCCGAGGTTAACTTTGCCTTTCATCCTTATGGGGTCGATAAAATATAGTACCAGTAACGAACTGGGATCGATTTAATGGACTTCCTCTCCCCCAAGTTACTGGTCTTGTGCCTATACTAGAAATCATTATTATTTTGGGGAGTGAATTGGCAGTATCGGTAGAGGGTTGGACGCCATGCTTTCTAGCATAGTTACGTCCCTTTACAGTCTGAGTTCAAATCCCGCCGAGGTTAACTTTGCTTTTCATCCTTACGAGGTCGATAACATAAAGTACCAGTAATGTACTGGGTAATTGCTGGCCTTGTGCCTAAAGTAGAAACAATTATTATTTAGGGGAGTGGGTCAGCAGTATCGATAGAGCGTCAGACAACACGCTACACAGCGTAGAGTTACGGCCCTTTAGGTTCTGAGATCAAATCTCGCCGAGGTTAGCTTTGCCTTTCCTCCTTACGAGGTCAATAAAATAAAGTACCAGTAAGCACTGGGTCGACTTAATCGACTTTCACCTCCCCCAAAATTGCTGGCCTTGTGCCTATAGTAGAAATCCTTATTATTATTGAAAGGCAGGTGAATTGTCAGTATCGGTAGAGGGTCGGACGCCATGCTTTGCAGCATAGAGTTACGACCCTTTATGATCTGAGTTCAAATCCCATCGAGGTTAACTTTGCCTTTCATAATTAAGGAGTAGATAAAATAAGTACCAGTAATACGCTGGCATAATTGCTGGCCTTGGGCCAAAAGTAGAAACAATTATTATTGAAGTTTGTTGAAGACTCTGCCCCCATGACCCTCTCAGATAGAAGAAGAAGAAGAAGAAGAAGAAGAAGATTATTGAGCATAGTACTGTTTGAAAATCGTTAAAATCCTGGACTAAATACTAACAAGGGAAGTTGTATCAATAATCAATATATGGTTGCTCTGATTATTTTCTCGAATTCAATCTGCTATATTGGTAATGGTAGATCTTGCCTCATGCTATTAAAAATACCAATAGAGTTGCTTTCCTTTCACCAATCGTGTGATCCTGCTATCCTGTTTTATTTTTCTCTTATATATTATATTTATTTTCTTTCAATCAATTCTCAGTTTTCTTTTCTGCTACCCACTCCCTCCTACGTAAAGTTTATCTATCCACACATATTTTCATTGTCATACTATATACCATTTTAACATTACTTCTCTTATGTACATATTTCATACGCTGAACACAACTCAATCTATTCTTATTTGTCAAGACTTGAATTTCATCACTTGCTTATAAGTCCGATGTGAGATTTTCTCAGATAATACACTTCTTCGATATTCATGTGGCGGGGCGGCCAGCGCGTGTGCCCATATTTGCTTATAATAGTGAGAGATGAGGAAAGCGGGAGAGACGGAGGCAGTCAAAATTGGAGTTTGGTTCCATTGTGTTCGGACCGTATGTATATATATATATATTTATTTACCACCCCAAATTGTATTGATATTTTAATGTCATGCATTGACAATTAATAAAACCACCAAACAACCCAGGAATACTGTATATCATTGCCTGATCTGCTAGATTCAGCAGCCAAAACCTCGTTCTTTTTGTATATTGTCTTAAATCTTGAAAATGATTTGCATAATATAGTTTTATATATATTAAGTTTGACAAAAAAGATGGCGATATCACGGCTAAAATGGAGTTGAACACAATTCTACTTAATGAGAACTGACTTGAATGTAAACGACTAAAAAAATAACGACTTGTTTGTAGAATAATTTAAAATTTTAGCTGATGTCACTGATCTCTCAAAGCCACCACATGGTCTCAACTAAACAATGAAAGTTCAGTATAAGATGCTGCAAAATCACATCATCGTTAAGTCATATGGCTTATTCTTATGGGTTTTCGGTTCGTGATAGTAACGTGATGAGTTCAATTCTCGACTACACGTTGTGTCCTTGGGTAAGACATTGATTTTCCTTGTGTTTCAGCTCCCTCGGCCGGCAAACATTAGATGTTCCTGTAATACAAAGGACTTGCCTTGTCATAATGTATCAGAATAAATCTCCCGGAGAACTACGCTTCCAGTGAACGTGTTTAAGAAACTCTCAATCACTTACACATTAATTTCAGAAGCAAACATTTCCGTTGATCGACCATGTGGAACACTCATCGTTTGAAACTAAGGAGATCCACTATACAATCATGAGGCTATTCAGAAACTATCTGAAGTATTAGTCGAGTTATCATCTACAGAACTACTGGTTATGCAAGAATATGTCAAAATATTAACAAATATTTTAGCACTTCTACATCATATATTGATTGGTCTTTTCACTCCTTTGTAATCACACCTATATATGTGTGTATATGTGTGTGTATTTATATATAAATCTACATATGTATATATATATATATATATATATATATATATATATATATATATATATATATTATAGCGACGAAACATAAGTCAATTGCATGAACTCATAATCCTTTATTTACTGCTATATATATTTCGATGATAGCCATTGAATGGCTATGACCTCATCAGGCAGTTAGTCAGTTCTTAGATATACTCTGTGTTTATAGTGTTGATGGTATCAGAGCCTTGGGAATATATATATATATATATATATATATATGGGGACATATATATATATATATATATATATATATATATAGATATAGATATATATGAGTGTGTGTGTGTATATATATATATGTATATATATATATACAGGCTGTACCCAAACAATGTATATACACTTTTAAATGAATGCTGTTGAAATATGTATAAACTTTTGGGTGACACCCTGTATATATATATATATATATATATATATATATATATATATATATATATATATACGCGTGCGTGTGTGTGTGTGCGTGTGTGTGTGTGTTTATTTATATATAATGTATACGCTTGAATATATCCATATATGGATATATATTTATATATATATGTGTGTATGTGTGTATTTATGTGTATACCCATAACATTTCTCTAGTTAATAGCTTCTCTAGATTGTTATGGCATAGTTCCAGTTTAACCAGAGTTCTCATTCATTTTTATATTTCCTGTAAAAGAAAAATGGTTGTGATTATTTTTTATTACGTTATTCATTGTTTTGTTTCACATGGTTACCAGTATATACATTTGTGGATTCCATTGTTTCTTTGAATAACTGCAGTGCTTTCAGTTTTACTGCAGTCATTTCAGTAAGATCCATCCTGGAATACTGCTGAGATGGAAGAGATCGGTAGCTACATCTGCAGCAACCATAAGAATTACGCTTGACTGACTAGCAATGGTTCCTAACACGAATATCACTTACTAATTGGCAGCAAGTGAGGAGGCGCCTGGCCTAGAGGTTTGGATGCCAGACTTACAATGATACTGTTGTTCGTTCGATTCCTAGACTCGGTCGCGTGTTGCGTTCATTAGCAAAACACTTCGTATTCAGTTGCTCCATTATAGACAGCCAAATATTAGTATCAGCAATAGCTGGAGATTTAACCATGCTATAACTGGTGACCTGTCCAGCAGAGAACGTGTATTCACATTCGCCTAACGCCAAGGAAACCGGGATAAACAGCCTATTCAGGCTCAGGGCTTTAGTCAAACTTTAAAGGTTTCATTGCTAAAAGAGTTCAAACATTCGTCAAAATGTATTGTGTCATTTTCGGCCGGCTTTTTAATTTTTTAGTTCGAATTTCACTAGGTCAACTTTTATTTCGGTCTACTCTCGTCGTTGAATGCGGCGAAATAGCAGAGTCGTTATAACGTAGGATATAATGGTTTACAGTATTTGTTCTGACTCTCTGCTCTCTAATTCTAAATCCCGCCGCGATACCTTTCATCCATATAAGTTCAACAAAAAAATACCAGTCTAGTATTTCAGATGATTCTTCCTCTCTATCTCTTTTTCACGTCCTTTCCCTCACTTTCTATCCTTCTCTGTGAAAGATATGCTGCATTCAAACCTGGAGAGGAAATGGACCCAACTACGTTTCAAATATGCCCTAGAAATGCTGTATGTGAACGTGGCACCCCTATGACACCCTTAGGAGTTATGATCCATACATGAACATACTAGTCTTTAAAGTAAATACTTATTTGTTTCTGCGTGGCTTAGTGGGCAGGGTGTTTCGCTTTCAATTGCAAACACGTGAGTTCGATTCACGGAAACAGGTTATGTTTTCAAGCGTTAAAATATA
>OZ024743.1:68496848-68499348 GCA_964016885.1 Eledone cirrhosa
ATACATACATACATTTATATATATATATATATATATATATATATATATATATATATATATATATATATGTGTGTGTGTGTGTGTGTGTGTGTGTGTGTGTGTGTGTGTGTGTGTGTGAGTCTGTGTTTGTGTGTGTGTGTGTATAATGCGTGTCTGTGTGTCCTGTGACATTTATATTCAACATATGGCCACACGTATTCGGTGCAAATTTCTATAAGTTAAAATAATAAAACATAACTATTACCTATACTAAACAAGTAAAGTAGCTATGTAAATAATCATACATATTGCTATACCTTCGATTTCTAGTTTCTTCTGATATATATATAAGTTCTACCTTCAGTGAACTTAGAACGAAGTAACATTTTTGTCGTTGATGTCTAACATCACCGGTCATTGCTATCATTGTCAGCTCGTCTTTACAAATATTTGTGCTTCATCTTCTTAGAAACTTGGTTCACTGCGATTGTTGTTGCTGTTATAGATGTTGCTGTCTATAGTTATTGTCGTTGTTGTTGTTGTTGTTGTTGTTGTTTTCTATAGTTATTTTTGTTTTGGGGGATTGTTTTTTACTATAGTCCTGGTGGCGATTTTGTTGTTGCAAGTGACTTTGTTAATGTTGTTGCTCTTGCTGCTGCTGTTGTTGTTGTTGTTGTTGTTGTTGTTGTCGTTACCTTTGTTGCTGTTGGTGACTCTGGTATTGTAGGTGACTTTGTTTTTGTTGTTGCTATTGCTATTGTTGTTGCTGTTTCTGTTGTCTTTGGTGCTGGTGGTGACTTTGGTGTTGCAGGTGACATTGTTTTTGTTGTTGCTATTGTTGTTGTATGTCTTCTTTTTTTTTTGTTTATGGTTCTTGTGTTGTTGTCTGTCTTTTTATTGTTGTATTTGTTGTTGTATTTGTATCTGTTGTTGCTATTGTCATTTTTGCTGTTAAATACGTCTTTTGTATTTGCTGCTATTGTTACATTTGTGTTTGTTATTACTGTTGTTCTTGTTGTTGTTGACTCTGTTTATTGTTGTTGTTGTATATCTTTTTATTACTGTTGTCTTTTTTTCTTGTTCTTGTTATTTATTCTAGAGGTTACTTTTTCTTTAGTTTATCTGTTGTTTTTTTATACTTTGTCAAGTTTTGCTTTCTTTCTGACGAACATATTTTCTTATATTTGTGATATCGTCATCCCCATCGTCGTCGTCGTTGTAGTTGTTGTTGTTGTTGTTTCTGCTGCTGCTGTTGTTGTTGTTGTTGCTGTTGTTGTTGTTGTTGGTGGTGGTGGTGCTGGTGCTGCTGCTACTGTTACGTTGGGACCTACCCGAATGTTGCCTTTATTATGTAAATATATAGACAACAATGTTTCCGCTGCCAATAACCTTTATTCAGACATAAGATCTTAATCGGATGGAGGGTTAAATATAAACAAGAACACTTTAAAGAAAACGGCCTTCTATCTTAACAGAAGGAGTGGTTTCACGCAGATTCTACCAAAATGTTGAGAGGATATCTATCTACAGTGAGACAGCAGCCTATACTAGTTGGTATATCACTATCGCTATTAACATTATACTAGCTTTCTTGGAAAACTACTTAAATTCCAACGATGCATTTTCACTTTGTAAACAACATCCACTGTTAATTAGTAGCTAACTAGATTGCAATACATCAGATGTCGTTTGACAACATCTATGTCCCAGTTGATACATGGATTATTGGCAGAGTCGTTTGTGCGTCAGATTAATGTTCCGGCTCCCGGCGCTCTAACTTCAAATACCGACGAGGTCAAATTGCCCCTTGCATCCTTTGGAGGTCAGTACTGGATCGAATGTCTCTCTTTCTCCCCCACCCTCTCTCTGTATATATATATATATATATATATATATAACGAAGGAGTTGTGGTAAGGATCCAGATGGACTATAACGCACCAGAGAACTGAATACTTAGGGTAGTAGAGTGGGTAATAGGAAAATGTATGACCCCGACGGCAGAGTTCAAGCCGTTTCGACGGCTATTTCTGGAATAAGTACAGAAATAGCAGTCGAAACGGCTTGAGCTCTGCCGTCGGGGTCATACATTTTCCTATATATATATATATATATATATACGTTTAGCCCTGGTTCAATCGCGGGTAACCATAGTAAGTATAGTACTCAATACATAGCAGACTATAAATATTTAATATAGAAATGGCTTCTACCGGACTAGAACTGTTTCATTCGGGAGAAATCATGAGCAAATCATCAGGGCTTCCCGATGATTTCTCTCGAATGAAACAGTTCAAGTCCTGTAGAAGCCATTTCTATATTAAATATTCACACGCACACACACATACCCATATACACACACACACGCGCACATACACACACACACACACACACTTATATATATATATATATATATATATAATAGTATATACAGGTTGATATCATAGTCATATAAGCAAAGAGTAATTCAAAGCTCAAATGTGATTTAATTATCAACAGCAAGGTAGGTAAAAAAGAATTCAG
>OZ024743.1:68504348-68521848 GCA_964016885.1 Eledone cirrhosa
TATTATATATATATATATATATATATATATATTATTATATATATATATATATATATATATATATATATATATATATATATATATATATATATAAAGGTGGTATTGGGGCAAAAGATGACAAACAAAACAAAAATGTTATTTTACTGGATAAAAAATATATAGGAATACATACATAGAAATATACATATATACATCCGTCCATCCATCAATCCTTGCATGTATACATATATACATACATACACAGGTTTCTTAATTTCTTTTTCAGTCTAACACTTCTATATGTTCACTTACTGTCTATGTGTCTCTCTCTCTCTCTCTCTCTCTCTCTCTCTCTCTCTCTCTCTCTCTCTCGCTCTCTCTCTATCCCCCCCCCTATCTCTCTCTCTCTATCCCTCTCTCTCTCTCTTTATCCCCGCCCCCTCTCTCTCTCTCTCTCTCTCAGTCTTTTTGTACTTTATTCACACTCGTCATATCCATATTTCTCATATATTTCTTTGACGCCATTTTGTGCACACAAACCGGAAATGATTTTCACAGAAAGCATTTTAGCTGGTGATTTTCTCTCTGTGACTCACTCTTTCTCTCACTCAATTTATCTCCCTTGTTTTACAACATCTCTTTTACTCACTCTCTATTTATCTATCCCACTCTCTCTCGCTCTCTTTCTCTCTGTCTCTCCCTCTGTCTCTCCCTCTCTCTCTTTCTATCTGAGCTAAGCAAAAGCCGAATCAATAAAGAAAGCATCACCAATTCCATGAATGGCTAAACGTCTGTAGACTGCTTGTCATTCACATTCACCAGGCTTCTACTTAGAAATAACAAAGCTAATAAAACCAAAAATAAAAAAATAAAAAAAATAATAATAATAATAATAATATTATTACTAATAATAATAGTGAAAATAACTCAACAAAAGATGAAACAGAATGAAACATAAAACATCCATATTAAATCGAACACAAAAATAAAACACCTATGAAATACCAAAAAGTGCCATAAATGAAAACATATGAAAATAAAGAGGCAAAAATTGAAAATGAAAAGAAATATACAAACAGCGAAGTTTTATATAGAAATGTGTTGAAGCGAAAAAAATTGGCAATTGTAGTGGGCAAGACTTATGCAAACGGTAAAAGGATATTGCTACAGACGGTTAACGCGGTTTCATATCCGACTGATGGCTGTACACATATTCCACGATAAATAACGCTTAACGCTTCATGCCCAAATTTAAAAATACATATATTTATATAGCAGCGGTTGTGTGTTGGTTGGCTACCATATTTCCTGTTGGATTTTTTTTTATTTCGTCTTCATTTGTTCTTTCAAGAAGAGAATCAAGTAAATATGTGAATGTTTCGTTGGCATCTTTTTTGACAGTATTTTAAAACATCGCCTACATCAAACATCAAATTTATTGTAACAAAATTTAATTTATTTCGAACATATCTATAGACGATTTCATTTCTGTGTCACTTTCGCTTTATCGATATAGAATAATAGATTGCTAGATAATCAGTTTATAGATTCATGACTTTCGTTTTACTTTAATCAGAAAAGTGTAAATAATTTTCTGAAAGAAAAACAAATTTTAAAACGAAATATTAGACGCAATTTATACATATGCATATATATAGGGAACCGTGATTTCTGATGGAGTCGTGGGAGTGATGTAGTGGTATACAGCTTTGTAAACGTGACAGAGCCCATCATCTCCCTATATCTGAACACAGCAGATTTTTTTGCGAGAATAAGAGAGGAGAAATCAGAAATAGATATTAGAGGAGGATTCGAGCCCAGTACTGGGTTGATAATATATTTTATCAACACTAAACGGATAAAAAGCAAAATTGAACTCGATGGGATTTGAAATGAGAATTGGCAGAGAGCCGGAGGTAAAAGTGCAATGTTTTCTATTCGATGTTCTTACGACTTCACCAATTTACCAATTTGCCACCTATTAATAATATATAGAGCATCACAAATTGACAGTTTCGTATTGAAATTTATAAAATTACTGAAATTCCGTTGAAATACTTCACCATATTGGTTCACCGTATTGGTTCACCATATTGGTTCACCATATTGGTTCACCATATTGGTTCACCGTATTGGTTCACCGTATTGGTTCACCGTATTGGTTCACCGTATTGGTTCACCATATGGGTTCACCGTATTGGTTCACAATATGGGTTCACCGCATTGGTTCACTGTATTGGTTCACCGTATTGGTTCATCGTATTGGTTCACCGTATTAGTTCACCGTATTGGTTCTCCATATTGGTTCACCATATTGCTTCACCATATTGGTTCACCGTATTGGTTCACCATATTGGTTCACCGTATTGGTTCACCGTATTGGTTCACCATATGGGTTCACCGTATTGGTTCACAATATGGGTTCACCGTATTGGTTCACTGTATTGGTTCACCGTATTGGTTCATCGTATTGGTTCACCGTATTAGTTCACCGTATTGGTTCTCCATATTGGTTCACCCTATTGGTTCACCGTATTGGTTCACCGTATTGGTTCACCGTATTGGTTCCGGCTATTAACGTTCAGAGTTCCCTTTGAAGTTACCATTATCTTCCATCTTTTCGAGAACGATAAAATACAGTAACAGTCAAGTATTAAGTCTGAAAGCATCCACAATTGCTGGTCTTGTGCCAAAATGAGTCATAATTTAATTTTAGCCGTTCAAGGGCCATTGTCGTCAAAGGTATTGTCTATTACAATCCTCATTAATATATATTTATAGAGACTGAGTGGATGAAAGAATGGCAGAGACGACCTGTTTATGCGTTCTTAAGGCGTCCTGAGAGAAGACCCTCTTTATATTAAAATAAAGTTATTTGTCCAATTCACTCTGACTGAACTAAGACAGTGTAGTCACGGAAAGAAAACGTTCCCAGTGGATTTTACACGTCATGATCAGTGTTTTAGCGTTCAGATATTTCTTTTACATTCAGCAATTTCATTTGATAACAGCTACATACAAGTCAGATATATAATATCATATAATGCTACAGTAGATTCGTTTTTTTTTTACTATTTAATCTAGAATGTTCTTTGTGTTTTCTGTGCAATCGATGTTATCTTACGACATTATAACAATGCTAAAGCTAAAACATCGCATTCTTCCAACAATAGCGGTATGGTATTACTAGAGTAGATACAACACGGCCTGGCTACTAGAAAGATAGATCGTATAGATATACATCAAAGATATCGCATGCTTTTCTATTAGCTATGTCAAAGCGGACAGAGAGTGCCTGTAACGAGAGACTTCTTAATTGGAAACCCAGCAAAATCAAATTTATTGAAATTGCTTATTTCTTATACTGCTTTGTTCTTTTATTTCATTCACTCTGTTATTCAGTTCTTCCATTATTGTGTGCTCTTTGATATATATATATATATATATATATATATATATATATATATATATATATATATATATATATATATATATATATATATATATATATATATATATATATATATATATAGAGAGAGAGAGAGAGAGAGAGAGAGATACATACACACACGCACACACATATATATATATATATAGCGATAGTTATATATTCATATATGCGTGTGTCCACTCTGATGTATTCCTGGTTCTCTATATTTTTCTCTCTCTCTCTCTCTCTGCAATATATTTATATATATATATATATTTCGTTTCTGAATTTGTTTAGCAAAATTCTTTATCTGAAAACGTGTGTTGAAACCGATATTGTTATGCTTTGGGAGGGTCATGTTTCCAATAAGAAACACACGCAACATTGCTTTCACTTCAATTTATTATAAATTAAATTTATAAATTTAGGAATTTATAAATTTCCGGTTGGTTGGTTGGTTCCACAACTAGACAATTGTTCATATATTGTCAAAGTTCTTTCGTCACACATTCTGTGACCTCTTCAGTGACTGGGGATTATTTTCTTTGTTTTTGTGCCTCTCCTTTGTTCTGTCTTACGCCATCTTGTTTATATATATATATATATATATATAATATTGAATTTCATTAGCAAATCTAAATCTAAATACCATACTCACATCCTAGACGAAATATGACAGGAAAAGGGAGAAACCCTCTTTCGAGTATCGAACCTTGTAACTAATGCGTCAACCGCATAATCCATCGGTCTGAAATAACCAGACAGTCTTTCATTTCAAACTTAACAGAATTAAATATCTAACTGGATAAACTACGATTGTTATCCCATTATATCGCATGATATCTGTTGCTCAGGTAGCTGATAGTTATCTGCTAATTGAAGTATCACCGTTTCGTTGTTAAACACAGCACATAGGACGAACCCAATTTAATTGTAACTTCATAAAGATGTTTCATGAGAAATCGCAATTTAAATATAAAACATATATGACTGATAAGTATCAGAATGAAGTGCGGATGCGGTATAATTTAATAAACGGTAGAGTATAACAGATGACACAACATAAAGTAATGCTTTTACCAGCATATTTCAATATAGTATTTTACCATTATTACCCTCTTTGGAGACATAAAACGAAAGCGGTTCAAAACAAAATAAATGAACACCTCGATCATTCGTTCGATTTCTTTGCAACCGTTTTAGTTTTTACATTTTAAAATAGGGTGTAGCTCCGTAATATTACGGGAGGCATCGAAAACATTCACATTCTAACGAAGGTACACTCAGGGAATATAAGCAACTGAGGTTTATTTTTCAACATATTACCCCATTTGGTCCAGACACTCCTTCCATCGGTGTTCCAATTCTTGGAAGCTATTGGCGAAGAAACTTTTATCCTGTCGCTCAAAAAAGTCATCGAAAGCAATCGTGATATCTCCACCACTGCGATATTGGTTCTCGGCAAAGTGTTCTTTGATGTTGCGGAACAGAGGATAGTCTGATGAGGCGAAATCAGAATAGATATGGAGCATTGTCCTGATGAATCAAAATTACTTTGGTCGTTTGGCCTTGGCGTTTGGTCTTGATAGCCTTTTTTACCTGTCTCAACAAATTGAAATAATACTCTCCATTGATGGTGTTGCATCTATGAAAGTAGTCAATAAACATAATCCTTTTTAAATCCTCAAAAAACTGAGTTTATCACCATTCCTGTAGAGAGACCGACCTTGGGCTCCTTTGAAGAAGGATAGGAGGGGGTGATTCCGCTGTAGGTATGATTTCTTTTTCTCTGGCACAGAGCGATGAACACAATACTCATCCCGCGTTAGGGCATTTTCAAGAAAACCAGATTTCCCCGTGGTGTGATGAGATTGGTACACTTTTGATCAGGGGCTAGAAGACGTGGCCCCCGTTGTGGAGAAATCTTCGTCATGCCAAATTCATTGTGCAGATCTCAATTCTTTTACGGGATATGTTAATAGAATTGCCTATTTGATTTATACCCAATTGCCTGTGCCTCATAACTAACTGGTGAACAGCATCAATGTTTTCCACGGTTGCGGCAGTTGCCGGACGTCCAGATATTGGGTCATCTTCAAGACCACATGCCCGCCTAAATTCAGCTGCATACTTTGATAAAGCTGGAACGGCATCTCGTAATGTAGCAACCACGTCGGCGTGAATGTTCATGTCGAATTGAGTAACTCTTGCTTACCAGACAAATGAATATACCACTACTATAACATAACTCTTAATTTTCAAACTTCGCACATTAAATCGTCAATCTAGACAAACTGCAATATCTTACCTTCAAACATTTCGCGTAAATGTCCCTGTTGAGGAATGGATGAGTTAAAGGTCAGAGAGTGGATCAAACCAATCACACAAACACAGACACACATACACACAAACACGCAAGGGCACGCTACTCCCCACCCCCCACACACACACATGGCACCAAGATCATTTAATTAAACTGATCATCTTCCCATGAACTACTGCTTACTATAAGAGAAGCAGCATTATTTATCGGGGCTATCTCTCTTGGTACGACCTGTTCTGCTACAAGAGAGATATCAGAGGCACCTCGTATAGGATGTGACTTTCTATGACAAGTCGGTGTTCGAACTTAGAGAGGCTCGGGGATCAGATTGAACGAGCATATAATGCCTGTAATTAGTTCGCTGAATGGTATGTTGAAGAGACACATATATATATGTTCATTCTTCACGCGAATTAGTGTAAGTAATGAATATATATATATATGACATATATATGGAATCATGGACAATGTCACTAGATATGTCTGACGGCATTATGTTTATCAATGAATATAATTTAAATATGTTATTCTGGCTCTGTGTATTGAATTTCCGTTAAACATGTTTCCTTCCTACCAAATGCTTAAACATATGAATCGTTTTCCACGAATCATTTCACCTACGTTATCCTTCTTTTTTGGCTTTCTTTCTATCTTTGAAATCTTGATTATGTAATAACATAATGGGTATAAGTGACACAGCAAATTAAGTTTTCCTGGGGAGATTTATGAGAAATGTTTATATCATATAAATAGTTAATTAGAGGATTATATTATTACTATACCTCTCATTATCGAAGTGATTTTAGAAATAAATGGTTCTAACTGAGTTACGACATTGGTTATTCCTTCTGAATTTAGTGCATACACACACACCCGCACGCACACACACGCACATACACACACACACACACATATATAATTGAATATAAAAGAGAAATAAACACTGATATATAGACATAAGTGTTCAAATCGTAGGTGACCTGTTAGTATTTTTTTCACCCTAGCGAACCTCGTCCTTTACGATTTGAACATATATGTCTATATATCTGTGTTTATCTCTCTTTTATATTCAATTATAATATAGGGCTCGGAAAATCTCATTCCTTGAGTTATTTAATCGTAAGAGACTATTTTGCGTTTCTAACTCAATATATACCTTCGATATATATATAATATATATATGTGTATGTATATATATATATATAAATATATATATATATCACCTTGATCACCTTGACCGACCAGTCTGTCGGGCGCCATTCAGCGCCGCTGGTTACATCACGTGCTGTCTTAGCCATACGATGACGGCAGCCCTCTGGCTGGGCGGGCAGGCCGATATATATATCTATATCTATATATATATATATATATATATCTATATATATATATATATATATATATATATATATATATACTCTCACCCCTCTTTCTTCCCCTCCCTTTCTCCCTGTCACTTTATTTCAACCCTCGTCTGACCGTTGAGCAGTTCTCTTCTCACTTACAACTGCGGCTATCAGACGTGTGTCTTCTTTCTCTCGATTATTCAGTCTCGCACTTAAGTTATTTTATCGAGTGGTGTTGCCTTTCCTACCTATAGTTGCTCGCACATTGCTAGGTTTGTGTTGTTTTTTTCGCTGTTTTGTTATTGTTTCTCTTTTCTTCCCCTTTCCTTTCCTTTCCCCCTTCCTTCGTTTTCCCAATAACATATCCAGTTATATATATATATATATATATATATATATATATATATATATATATATATATATATATATATATATATATATATCAGGCAATAAAGAGTCAGTGTTGCACCATATACATATCGAATTGCATTTTAAATGTCGATCAACTGTTATTCCAGAACCAGGTTTGATCACTAATCAATCGTTCATCGAGCTGATCGACTATGAAATTTATGTAATGTGTAATTAGATATGTATATGATGCAATACTGATTCTTTGTTCCCTTATATATTATTATTATTTATACTCTGCGGTGGATTGGCAGTATCGGTAGAGGGTCGGACGCCATGCGTTGACGTATAGAGTTACAGCCCTTTCCATTCTGAGTTCAAATCCAGCCGAGGTTAACTTTGCCTTTCATCCTTACGGGGCCGATAAAATAAAGTACCAGTAATGGACTGGGTAATTGCTGGCCTTGTGCCAAAAGTAGAAACAATTAATTATACACTGCTCCCCACGAGCATCGAGTGCACAAAACGCCATACCACCTATGGACGCAATAAATTTGCACCTTTAATGCCTATATATATAATTGCAAATGAACGAAAAAAACAAAGGAGGCAATTATCCAATTATATAAGGTTCATATATATATATATATATATATATAAAGAAAAAAAGATGAAATCGAAAATGCAACTGGGGTCGAATTAAAATATATATATATATATATTTATTTGGTTCCTTTACCGAGTTGAGATGGAGGGTCTGTGGTTTTTCTCACATCTGATGAGAGAAAAACCACAGACCCTCCATCTCAACTCTACTTTTGAAAAGCAGAAGAACTGCGAAACCGGTAAAGGAACCAAATAAATATATATATATTTTTTTTAAATCGACCCCAGTTGAATTTTCGATTTCATCTTTTTTTCTTTATACTTTCAATCGTGTAGGACACCTCGGTTATTTTTCATTTTATTTTATTAGAAGGTGAGATTTTTTTACAAACTGAAAAATAACCGAGGTGTCCTACACGAGTGAAAGTATATATGTGTATATATATATATATGTGTGTTTGTGTGTGTGTATGTGTTTGTGTGTGTGAGAGTGTGTGTGTGCGTGTGCGTGGGTGTGCGCGCGTGCGTGTGTGCGTGCGTGCGCGAGTGTGTGTGTGTGTGTGTGTGTGTGTGTGTGTGTGTGTGTGTGTGTGTGTGTGTGTGTGTGTGTGTGTGTGTCTGTGTGTGTGCAGATCACCAAATTTACTTCAGTGAGCGCCAGCCACCTCTAAAACACTGAATGAGCTGATGAATATTTGAACAAAGTGTCAGAGTGCACAATAATAATTAGTCAGCAAGTCAGATGGCTGTACATGGGTGATAATACTGACATGAAAATCCTGGAAGGTACTGAACCTGTGCTCCATTCTGCATATGACAGTTGTTATTAAATGTGTTATATGCAGTAAATTACCTAATATCTGCAGATATTACGCAAACTAGCCTAGCCAATTCTAGCAGCTCAATGGTGTTATGACAAGTGACCTCTAAAGAAGCAGAAGAACGCTGTTAAGAGAACACATTTCGTGATTTAAATAAAAACAAATGGAATTGTCGCCAAAAAAGATCTCGTACAATTTAAAAAAAAAAACACAAAAACAGATTTGTTAGATTATGTCGAACAACCGATATATAAACCTAAATTTTCAACTTACACAGGAAGCATGTCAGTCAAATTATGAGAAAATATACACATCTGTTGAGGAAGGTCATCGAATTTCTTTCAGCGAGCCCCGGCCCCTACTCACTCACACAATGAGCTAACATACTCATCGTTAAAAAGGGTGAGAATCCGGGTATTGAATGCTACTGACAAAACGAAGACAACTTCATATTTCTTTTCATGCAGAATGAATATATATTAGACTATTAAAGAATCGGGAAATTATTTTTTAAAAAAACAACAAAAAAAAACAAAATCAGAATTAATTGATCTCTCAAACCAAAGTTTGGTTTTTATTTGGAAGCAGAGGATAGTGTTGAACTGTTTCAGTCTATTAGTCATCATCAGGTTAGCATGAGGTGTATTAGCGAAGGTGTATTAGCGAAGTTTTTGTAATTGAACCATTTAAGTTATATATGTTATATAATCTAGATTTATATATGTTATATATCTAGATTTTACATAGAATAGCAGCTAAACATATTACGTAGACTAACGCAAAGCGTAAATATACTAATCAAGATTAAGAAATATAAAGATTAATTTACTTATTAATGTTCAAATAAACATAAATTAATAAGAGCGCCTTCTTCAGTGCACTAAAATCAGCTGTCCACTAAGTTTTATTTTAATTAGATATATATTAATTAGACTAATTGTTAATTGCGTTGAAGAAGGTCTTTTCGCTGCCGCTCAAGGTGTACTTGGTGACCTTACAATATAGAATGAAATTATCAGCGAAATAGGCGAAATTTTGTATGAACAACACACAACCAAAATTATATATACAGTTATATATATATATATATATACACATACACTCACATACATCCACACACACGCATATATATATATATATATATATATATATATACACTGACATACATCCACACAGACGCCCCCCCCCATATATATATATATATGTATATATATATTATCTAATATATGTATTTAATATAGAAATGGCATTTGCAGGATTAAACTGTTTCATTTGTATGAAATTATCAGGAATGCTCAGTGCATTCCTGATAATTTCAGACGAGTGAAATATTTCTATTCCTGTAGAATACATTTCTATATTAAATAAATATTTTTACACTCTACAAATGTATTGAGTACCTTTTCTAATGTTGGTTGGTTATCCTCGATTTTACTCGGGTTCTACACGCACGCACGCACACACACACACACACACACACACACACACACACACACACACACACACACACACACACACACACACACACACACACACACACATATATATATATATATTCTCAAGTCTATATAGTGAGTGTTGTTTCTCTGTAATTTCGACTGTTAATAACCTGAAAACTCTACTTCAACTTCGGTATTGCGAACTCCTTTCTAACACCGGGCAACCACATGCGGATATATATATATATATATATATATATATATATATATATACATATATGTAAATATGATGATAATAATGGAGCTGCAGCGTTGCAAATGGGATACATATGATAAAGTGAGTCCTTCATCAGTGACCCTCCAACCGTCCTCGGCATTTCATCGCTTTAAGGGCCATATGCCTCAGGTTGGTGCGAACAACGGCTAAAAAAAGTCGTTGGGACACGTAAATAAAGGGGGACGCTAGAGTAACAACAAAAAGGGTTTAAGCAACGGAAAGTGAGTAGAAATAGACAAGTCCCAGATCTCTATGAATATAAACTCTGTGAAATCGTGAACAAGAGACGAAAGACCATCGAACCTGGTAGAAATGTGAGCAAGGAAAGAATTTCGCCCAAGTTTGACGGGGGGAAAAAAGGGAGAGAGAGAGAAAGAGAAAGGAGAGAAGAGGAAGAAGAAGAAGAAGAAGAAGAAGAAGAAGAAGAAGAAGAAGAAGAAGAAGAAGATAAGGTGGTCTGGTCTGCGAATTCGGTAAACGCAAGTTTTGTGAAGTCACAGACGAAGGAGAGAGAGAAAAAAAATTCCATACCAGCTCGGTCAAGACTGCGCGAGAAAAGAATTACACACAGGTCAAACTTGAAGGAGGAGGAGGAAAGAGGAGGAGGAGAGATAGTGACAGAGAATGAGTGAGTGAAAGTTGAGGAGGAGGCTAACAGAGAGAGAGACTGCTAGAAAGGGTAAAAGGTACAAAGAACGAAACAGACAGGCAGCATGGAAAAGTAATATGTGTAAATATGATGATAATAATGGAGCTGCATATATATATATATATATACACATAAATATATTGGATGGTCAACTTCCTTCGAATTTGTTCCTGCGGAAACCGGTGGGGATGAATTGGGACTCACACGAGAACGGGCGAAGGATTCAAGAACATCCGCTTTGTCCGTTCCTTGTCGAGTCAATTTGGATTGCCTCGCGAACGTGACCATATGATGTAAGAAGCTGTCTGATGATGCCATGGCACTGGTACGCGGAATCTTGTGACCATTGTCGTCGTTGAAATATGTATCACCGCATTGATTGGCAGTATCGGTAGAGGGTCGGACGCCATGCTTTCCAGCATAGTTACGTCCCTTTACGATCTGAGTTCACATCCCGCCGAGGTTGACTTTGCCTTTCATCCATACGGGGTCGATAAAATAAAGTACCAGTAATGCACTGGGTAATTGCTGGCCTTGTGCCTAAAGTAGAAACAATTATCAATAAAGGTCTTTAACATCTGAAACCACTTCGCATTTTCTTATTCTAAATATACTCCCTCACTCTTATGTGGAAAAATGCGTTGAGTGCTTGATTGAATTGCATCAATATTTAGCGTAAGTATATATATATATATATATAGCAGGATAAGCGGACACTAGAAGGACGATACCGATAATAATGATGATATATATATATATATATATATATATATATATATATATATATATATATACACACAATGTCTTTTCGTGAAAAATATTTATACTGTGAAATGTAAGGCTGTGCATATATATGTTATATAAGCGATTAAATGACGGAGGGAGCGGTTTGTGGGTGGATTTATTTCATTATATTTGCGTAGGCCCAGACCAGCTACTTAAAATTCTGTTGTCAATTAGTATGCGGGCCACCCAAACACTGAATGATATCACATGTAGAAACTGGGCTCCGAATAACACAGCTTATTCTATGGAGTTGGATTGGGGATGCATTTGTCCTGTTCTTATCCAGAGACCACTCTATTAAATCTATCTGAACTATACTGCTTTCCAGAACAGCGTCAAGTTGAAACCTAGATTCAAAATGTACATCAATATGGTACATTCTTCATTTCGTATGACAAATTACATACCAATGAATAGCCATCACCTATCAGGAAACTTGTTATAAACTGGCACGTGTAAAACGTCTGGCAACATCTTGTGAACGACCTCATAGTTATTGTGTTCGAATTTGAAGTAATTATGGTCATCGTAGACAGATGCCTCACACCTAAGTAGCGTACTAACTCCAACTTGAACTGGTAATAAATAATTAGAAAGATTCTTCACATATGGTTTCAAAGCAGTATTAGCTTAAACCTGATTATAAAAAGAATCGACTGCAATAGATCGTACGCCAACTATGACAAATTAGCTGCTAAGATAACAGCTCCGAAATGATTACGTTGATGAATGATGTGAGGTCAAGAAATTAATGCTTGGCTCTTGTGCCAAAAAATAGCCAACACCTTTCATATGTTGCGGTCAAAAACCTTTATGACCACCACACGAATCATTAAACGACGAAATCATTTCTTTAATATTAACTAATTAGAATAATGAAGGATGATATGAATAATCTTACCGTTGCAAATTTTATTTTCATGATAATGTTTCAACTGTAAGGCTGCTAGTGATTTCAAAATTGGACGAATTACAGGAACAGTTGAGCTAAGTCTTCAAGTCATGTTCATTTAATGTTATTCCTAGAATAACTCGGTGCGTCTCCATCGGGGAAAGAAATCAAATCCATGTTTAGAAATATTTCTTGGGTGACAAGATTATCAACTAAATTTGGAGCTCATTTTATTTTCTATTTGGGAACTCAAGAGAAGGGTGATATGCTAGTTAGCTTTGCAAGCCCACTTTGATCGTTAAAATGATGAGCTACATTCTTGGGTTGAATAAACTAGATCGGATCGTTGCAGCCTGGGGTTTGGACAATATATATATTTGTTTCTAATTTTGGCACAAGGTCAAAAATTACCCAGTGCATTACTGGTACTTTATTTTATCTACCCCAAAGTTAACCTCGGCGGGATTTGAACTCAAAATATAAAGGGACGTAACTATGCTGGAAAGCATGGCGCCCGACCCTTTGCCAATACTGCCAATCCACAGAAGAGTGTGTCGAGATTGTTTGAGTAGAGGTAAAACGAAGTCAGTAAAATCTGAGGAACAAAGGCAAATGTTTCCTAATCCATCCTTTGCTGAAAACTAACAACCTTTAAACAATCTAGCTTCTCGCTCTGATTTTTCTTAGGGTCCATAAAAGAAAATATTCTGTTTTATTTGAATACAACATAATTTATGTTGCATGCACATAACGCTTACTGGTTTCCTGTGGCGAACCAGTATTATTGAAATCACACTTGTATGCACACACAACAATATTTTTTCATCACTCATATACACAATGTTATAAATGCATGCGCTCACATGCCGAAAACTCTACGTACTTAAAACAGTATTCAAACCACTTACGTCTATACGCAACTCTAAACGCACGCATATAGCTTACCAATATCGATTTATAGCACACACGTATAACCAAATCAAAAAGCAAATGAAATCTCACATGAGTGTTCACCACACATTGATATACCTACCTGTCACAATCATGCATCCCCACATGGTCGCACACGATAGCAAGCGCATACATATACATCACTGTATCACTTCACACACATACCTAGGAAAATACATTGAAACCCAGTGTTAGGTACATCCTAGCGCAGACTTCTTAAATGCATCTACGGCAGAAGAAATTGTACCTCACCACATGCATATCCTTCACCACAACCGCATAGATATATAGATACATACATACATACATACATACATACATACATACATACATACATACATACATACATACATACATACATACATACATACATACAGCAATATATCCATCCATAGATACATACATACGTACATAAATCTCTCCATCCATTCAACCATACATACATCATACAAACCCATACATACATGCACCAGCTCTAACCACACACACACGCAGTCGCACCCAAGCGAATACACATTTTCACGCAAGAAGTAACGCATATATGCACACATGCGCATCAACTCCTCTTCCCTAAATTCTCTATAATATTAGACTAAGTAACTCATATTCTCTCTTGAGGATTAGGTGACATTCTAAATAATACCCTGATAAATGTTCAATATTTCTTGAAGCGTTAAACTAATATCTATCTGAGTGCTGAACTCTTTCCGTGTTGTGCGTTGTGGACTTTAGTATTTTGACACTTTTGACTGCTTTTGACATTGCACTATATATATATGTATATATATATATATATATATAAATATATATATATATATATGTGTGTGCGTTTGTGTGTGTATGTGTGTGTGAGAGACTGAGAGAGAGAGAGAGAGAGAGAGAGAGAGAGAGAGAGAGAGAGAGAGGGTCAGGGTGTGAGTATAGTTGTATGTTTTATATATATATATATATATGCGTATATATATATATATATATATATATATATATATATGCGTATATATATATATATATATATATATATATATATATATATATATATATATATATATATATATGTGTGTGTGTGTGTGTGTGTGTATATATATGTGTGGGGGTGTATGTGTAAGCGTGTGTATATACAGAGAAATATATTAAAAGGTGTCAAATATTTCTACACTGAATTCTACAAAACGCGATCAAACATGAACGAATAGGAATATAGACTTTTTCAAAAAGCCTTCCCACTTTATCTAATTACAGATGGAATAGGAAGGGTGAAGCATATATATAGATGTTCATGATCTAAGGAGAATAAATACTAAAACAAAGAAAAAAGATTGTGGTATATGTTTCTAAATTTAACACTAGTAATGTTGAAATATCTCACTCTATAACAAAATTTCATTTTGTATGAAGATCGGAATACGATAAAAATGTAGAAACTCTAGAAGCTATCCAATATATACAAAAAAATACTAATGTTAGAAATTCTTCAGGGGGGGGGGGGGGGGGGGGGGGGCTATTTGATTAACAGAACAGTTTAATCATGAAAATATCCTGCAAGCAAGTGCCTGGGCAATCTAGCGAAACATGTAGCCATGAGGCACTACTCATGCAAATTCAACGTCTCACAGATTATGAAATTGAATTGAATTGCAGGTATATGTCATTTCGCCCAGCTTCGTGAACTCGAGTAACACGAAATAAAGTTTCAAACACAAATATGTAACGCAACTCCGGTAATCGATGTTATCAACATACACCCGTGAGCCATACACCCTACCCCTTGGCCATGATGAACATAAAGAAGTGTGAAGGTGCATGGCTTAATTCTTAGTTTTTCGGCTCGTGATCATATGTTCGTTTGTTCGATTACCGACGGCGAGATGTGTTATTGAGCAAGATACTTTGTTTCACGTTGCTCCAATCGATTCAGCTGGCAAAAAAGGAATTTCCAATCGTAATTCAAAACACCAGTGTTGTCACACATCGAGTCTCACTTAATCTCTACGAGAACTACTCACATAGTACGAGCAGGCTGTTCTGTTGATCTAATCAATTGGAACACCCTTCGTCTGAGCCGAGGAAGGGCCAGGAAACACTGAAGGACATATGTGTGAATATATTAATAAGGTCTCATATAGATGAATCCGAGAATAGCTGGACAGGGTTACATACAATATTGAAATCTCATCGAAGATATTTTCCCATGTTCACCATACAGAAGAAACAAGACGTTTGGAGCTTCAGGAAAATGCAATGTTTACTACGTCTCTGGTAAACTCATTTGTAATTCTCTGCATTCACTACCAGAGATTAACAACGAACTAAAGTTAAATTAAATCACTGCGACAGAAGTGTCGATGAATAAATTGTAAATCAGTCGAGATATTTATTTCATTAATTGAGATTTAATCACTGAATAAAGTACGTTAAATATGCCTATTTATTGTTATTAGTTTTCAACGTGGATCTTATTGAAGGTTCCTAGTACGTGCATACATACATACATACATACATACATACATGGTGGCTGCCAACTCGTTTTCGAGTACGGCTACTACTTTATATCCATATAGGAGAACCCCTATCGATGCGCTGAACGAGTGTGACTTTTTAGTCCAGCCAGCGACTTGAAAACTCTGGTACGAACACTACACTTGTGACAATTATTGACACATAGTGATGGACCCATGGTACCATGTGACGACACGTGCAGAGAACTCTCCAGATATAAAGCAATGCCTGTGCCGTGAAGCTTTTATAGTGAGCAAAGGCACTGCACAAAGCCAGTCCCACTCTCTTAACCAAGATGATATTTACCAAAAAGAAGAACAAGTCAACATCATACATACATACATACATACATACATACATACATACATACATACATACATATATGATGGCTGAAATCTCTGCTAAGAGTATTGCGATTGCTTGGAGGATTATAGAGTTTGGTGCACTTTTAGGCCTCACACAAACCTGTAACATATCCTGAATAAGCAATGCCTGTGCTTTGAATGTTTTTTTAAAGTGGGGAAAGGCCTTGCACTCGACCAATCCCACTCTTTGAGCATTGAAAACACTTCCCGAAAAGGAGAACTGGTCAACACCGTGGGATCCTTCTGAAGCCGCAATTTTTTTTCAGTTTCCCTCTACCAGAAATGTGTTATAACAACAAATGGGGGTCTTTCATTCCCAGACCGAAAAAGAAGAAGTACTATTTAGATGGTTGTTGACTCTGCTAAGTTCCTCCGCCCTTTGCCGGGTCTTGCATTTCATCCTGCAGGGTGTCCCAATAACACCCTCATCACCAAGCAAGCTTGGTGCGATTGCCGGTTTAGTCACCGACGACCCGACTATCAGACAGATTGTACTGGGTTACATGTTACCAGTAGCACTCGTAAGCGATCTGACATACAAATATACATACATACATACTTACAATGTTAAGCCATTCTGGACAACGATACCATTATTGTCCGATAAAAAGTATTGATCTGAGAGTATCCTTTGAAAGTACGATTACTATAAGGTGGAAGAGTTATTTTCAATATTCCAAAACACACAAAAAATGTTAATTTTACTATTTCCTTTAAAACCTAGTTAATAAGTGCCCAGGTCACAAACAGTGCCACGAATAATTTCAGAGAAAAAAAATATATATAATACAT
>OZ024743.1:68526848-68544348 GCA_964016885.1 Eledone cirrhosa
CCACCGCACGACTATCAATATAGTTTCAATAATTATAGTTTGGTGTATGTGTTATAAGCTCTGCTGATGCACGTCTGTTTTTGTCTGTTATAACGTGTGATATTGGAAGCAATGATATGAAGACTGGAGTGGATATTATTTGTGTATATTTGGAAAGTACCGTCTAATTGAGATAAGAAAGTTCTTAGCTATATTGTTACTCTCATCTAGTTTGAAATGACAAGTGAACAGATTATGTTTCTATTCATAACTCCTTTCCACAGAAACTAGTATATTCTTAAGGCCACTTCTTTCTATTGTTTCATTCTGATGGCCTACAGCCCTCTCTAATCCTGAGATTATTCTGTTAATCTCCTTCACTAGCTGCCTGCCGATACATCAGAAAAGCATGTTTCTAGATATATGTATTTTTCTTCACTTCTGCTGTGCTGGCATATTTGAGATTTAGATGTATGTGAGAAAATGTCAGTCGTAACCATGATGTTTAAAGCCAAAATCTTTTAAGACCTTTTTTTTCTGAAATAAGGCATCTTATACGGTTTATATGGAATGGGATTACTAGGGCACCGTGTTCTCTACAGGCGTAAACTATGGTAATTTTCAAGGAAGAAGCATCGACGTGATTTAGCCTTGAGATGAAAACACATGGACATGTCGAATCAATTTTCACTCAGTGTAATCTCTCATGAAACAGCAGTGACTACTTAGAAATTTAAGGTCAGAGCACATTGACCAGGAATACATACCACACAACATGATATCTTAGGTTCTTAGATTCCTTCGAATGTGCCTCAGTTTTCTAATTAATAGTAAGCAAAGCTTACAAACACCGTTTAGGTTTTAGAATAGTAACTGCAGTATTTGTAAACTTCATTACAAATCTGTGAAATGAAGGGAAGCGAGCAACGTATCAACAGATATAAATAGATTGGGTTAGTGACTCGGTCAAACAGCTAACAACAACAACACCAAAATAATGATGTTGTTATATCTCTAAACTCTCTCAAAATGTTTAGTTTAAACAATGTCAAATCTAAACTATAATATAATAATAAGTGCTTCTGCTTTTGTCACGGGGCCAGCAATTGTCCGGGTGTGTTGCAGGTGCTTTGTGGTGTCGGCCACGTAGGGATGAAAGGGAAAAAGTTATACAAACATTTATAGTCGAAAAATTATAGAACAGAACACAGACAGAGGTAAACGCAACAACGGACACGGGTTTCAAAAGTTTTTAACACAACAACCCCTACTTCCCTTAGCAGCAGCAGCAACAGCAACACTTGTAACCGATGTTACTGGCCTTGTAAAACGAAAAACGCAAAGGAGAAAAACAAATAAAAAAGGGAGAGAGAAAAAGGAAAGAAAAGCTAAGTCAGAAATTCAAACATTACAATGAAACTTGTGTTTGTTTTTGTTGTTGTTTTTTTTTTTTAGGTTTTTATCTATTTGTTTGTTTGTTTGTTTATGTTCGTCTACAGCGTGACGGTGCCACGCTAAAATCACCGAGGTTGATGAAATCACTGGGGGTGATGAAAACACCGGTGGTTATGTAACCATACCTTCACCAATCCTCGATATGAGTGTTTAAATGTCGAACCTAAACAGTTCGAATAACGGTAAACGTCCCTGGTGTGACCCGGGTACCCCACCCTGCGCTTCTAGGGCACCCAGGGAGAGGAACCCTCTCCTCAAGTTATCTAGCCTATAGGCGCATGGTCAGAGTAGGCCCATTCACACGAGCCATTGTACTGGGGGGCAGCACTTCACTCTCCACCCTCACCTTCCTTTCCAGGTGAAACTTGAAGAAGTTGATAAAGGATTGGCCGAAGAGAAAAGTGTCTGTCTTCAGTCCTTTTAATCTGGTCCACCATATAACCTCTTTTGCAACTGCCACCAGACAGAGGAAAATGTCCTGCTCTTCTTGACCCAAGGAAGGCGGCGGGTCGATATTTCACTATGGTCTCGGCCGATAGCCGGATTCGTTCCACACGCGACAGTAGCTGTTCGACATGAGGGATTTCTGGAAATTGTCCATCGTCCCTGGCTCGAAAGTCCTCCGGTACAGACTGGTTAGTTCGACTTCGTCGAGGCCCAAAGCTTCTCCGAGTGCGTCATCGCACTTGCCCACCACTAATACTCTATAGAACTCTAAAGTGGAAGTTCCACTGATCGCATTGCCCGCTTGGTAGAGGGCAGTGAGTGCCTGGCAACATTCCAGGTTCCAGTAACCCAGTCTCGGTTTCTTCTTGACCAAGGACTGCAGCTCTGTCAAAGAAATGAGCTGCGGAGAGGCCCGTCTGATAAACGGCGACCACACCTGTTCACCGTTTAGGCAGAATATCTGGAGATGTCGCAGCCTCAACGCATGTCTGCGCTTCATTAGCCACGTCAAGCCCAGCCATCCGCGTAGAGGGTGCTGGCAGCAGATGGACCGCCTCACCAAGGGAACTTGTCCCCGCCACAAGAATTTGAAGAGGAGGCGTTCCAATTTGACGAGGCGCGGACGGGGGCAAGGAATGACGGTCATGCGGTAGTAGATGACAGATGCGATGTATGCATTCACCCCCTCCGTGCGACCTGTCAGTGATACCTTCCTCCCAGCCCATTTTTGGGTGAGACTGCCTACTCTGCTCATTACCTCGTCCCAATTCTTTTCCACCTGGAGGTCTGGTCCGAAACAAACCCCGAGCAACTTTACCGGTCCGTCCGTCCAGCGCCTCACCATGCTGTTGGACGGCATGGGCTTGCCTCTCCAGGTTCCGAGCTGCAAGCCCACCGACTTTTCCGGGTTAAATTTGGCTCATGTCAACCTTTCATATTCCTTTAATAAGGTGCCGACCACCTCGATTTCTGAGGTGTTCGACACCATCACGGTGATGTCGTCCGCATAAGCCGACACCGCCTTTCCACGTCCCGGGATGCCCTGCAACAGCTCCAGCTTCCGCAGTAACGACTCGAGAGTTAATACGTACAGAAGGTAAGAGAGAGGGCACTCTTGACGGACAGATCGGGAGAGCCGAAATGGTTCCGAGAGGTGGCCATTAACCTTGACCACCGAGCGTGTGCCGCTGTGCATTGCAGCAATCCAGCTTCTGAAGACAAAGCCGAATCCGCTGCTTTGAGGACAGACTCCAGATACCGATGGTCGACCCTATCGAATGCTTTCGATTGATCTAAATTGATCAGTGCCCCACCGAAGCCAGGTTTACACCCTACCCTCTCCATGATGTATCGCATGATGTGGAGATTGTCGTGTATGGACCTGGCTGGGATTGCGCAAGTTTGCGCCTTAACAACCAAATCCTCAACGACAAGCGCCAATCTCTTTGCTAACACCTTGGCCAAAATCTTAAACTCTGTGTTGAGCAGAGTTATGGCCTGAAGTTGTCTAATGTATCCCTCTTGTTCTAGTTTTTCCTCATCAGCGTCACCACTCCCCTGCTCACAGAACTGGGAATACTCCCATTCTGCAGCCAGTTGCAGTAGAGTGTTTCGAGGAGATCGGAGAACAAGTCTGGCATATTTACGTAAAGCTCGTAGGGCAGGCCATCCAAACCGGGTGACTTGCGCCTCATGCAGCCGACAAGGGCGTCCTGAATTTCGACTGAAGTAATCGGCCTTTCGCAGCGCTCAGCGTCGACTGTCGAGATGCGCGGCAAGCCGTCAAAGTAGGGACTGAAATCCGGTTGTCTCTCTGACTTGCCACTCTCTCCGAACAACCGAGCAAAGTGCTGGTGAAAGGCCTCACATATCCTCTTGGAATCGCTTATCTCGTGTCCCTCTCGGTCCGCCAATGACCGAATTGTGGTTTTATTACCACGCTGCGCCTCCGCCACGCGGGCCCATCGAACAGCTTTGGTTCCCTTGTTTCTCAGTGCACGCGCCTTAGCTCTGACAATGCAACCTTCGTGTTTCGCATTTTAGAAATGGTCCAATGCCATTCTCGCCGCTAGCACGTCAGTTGAAATGCCACTACAAATAGCCTCGTATAACTTATCTACCAGCTCCCCATCCTTACTACTTTTCTCTAACGCTAGTACTTTGCTGAACTCTATCGAAGTTACTCTAATCTCTCTTTTGAGAGCCCCGCACCATCTGTTGTTGATGATCCCCCCTGTCAAATTTCAAAAGTTTTGAACGCAACAGCCCTACTTCCCATGAAGCTAAAATCAAAAGAGCACAGCAGCAACGAAAACCGTAAAGAGAAGAAAAAAAAAGAAAGAACAAACAAACAAACAAAAAAACTAAGTCAGATATTCAAACATTACAATGAAACTTGTTTATTTGTTTAACTTTTTACCTATATATTCCTTTATTTATTTATGTTCGTCTACAGCGTGATAGTACCACGCTAAAATCACCGGGAGTGATCAAATCACTGGGGATGATGAAAACACCGGTGGTTATGTAACCATACATTCACCAATCCTCGATATGAGTGTTTAAATGTCGAACCTAAACAGTTCGAATAACGGTTAAGTGGAGACTAGAACGTCATGTGACAGACTCCCACCCAGCAAGTGCTCCCTAGCCCAGCAGCAGGGACCAGGCTGTCATCCAAATACTGCTGGTGTCGGAGAAACAAGGAGAAGGAAAGGGACCAGAACCAACTGGACGAAAAAATTGAATAGAACTGTTATGCAATGTTACCTGAAGAGTAACCCCAAGGAGAAAGGCTATAGGAAACGGATACATAACATCTGGAACGAGATTGGTCTATTTAAATTAGATGAACAAAAACTGGCCGGGCAGGCTCGGGTGATAAGAACTAATGGGTGGATAAGCGAGCTGTAACTGGAGGAACTCAGCAGAGAGATTAGATTGGAAATGGAGAGTGGAGTATGCCAGGCAAACGAGCCAGTGGGAAATGAAGGTGAAGAGGTTGAGAGAACGGATGAAGTATCCGAAGCAGACAATGATCTGAATGCTGAAATAAATAATACCTGGAACAAAGAACCGCATGTTTGACAACACCCAGAAGATGTAAACTGTGTTTACAAGCATTGTGTCTGAGAAAATCTGCAATCACCTCCACATAAACAACTTGTTACCGGACGAACAGAAAGGATGCCTAAAGAAGTCCTGTGGTACAAAGAACCAGTTACTTATTGATAAAATGGTAATGAGGAATTGCAGGAGGAGACACACTGGTCTTGCCATGGGATGGATAGACTACAAAAAGGCATTCGACATGGTACCTCATTCTTGGATAACCAAAATCCTAGAAATCTTCAAGGTGGCAGATAATATCAGACAGTTGTTGAGCAAAATTGTTAAGTCCTGGAAAACAGGAGTTAACATCGGGCGGAGAATCATTGGGAGACGTGAAAATCAAGAGAGGTATCTTCCAGGGAGATAGTTTGTCCCCTCTGTTGTTTGTCCTTGACCTGATCCCACTGACCATTATACTGCGAAAAGTGAGAGCATGATACAAGTTGGGAAAGGGAGAGCTTACCATCAATCACCTCTTCTTCATGGACGATCTTAAGCTCTTCGGGAAGAGTGAGGAGTTGCATGTGCTTGTTGACACTGTCCGTATTTTCAGCAGTGATATATGTATGCAATTTGTTATTAGTAAGTGTGGAGTCCTTGTGATGAAGAGGGGTAAATTGAGCAGAAGCAACGGAATTCAGGTACTAACAGGTGAGATGATAAAGGAAATTGATACTGAAGAAGGATACAAATATTTAGGTGTTCTGGAGGCTGATGACATCAAGAACAAAAAAATGAAGGAATTGATAAGATCTGAACACATTCGGAGAGTAAGGAGCGTATTAAAGTCACATCTGAACAGTAGGAATGCTATAAGTGCAGTAAATTCCCGAGCTGTGTCTATTATTAGGTACAGTGCTGGAATTCTGAGATGGAATGTTGCTGAACAAAAAGAAATGGATAGGAAGACGAGGAAGCTATTGACTATCTACAACATGTTCCACAAGAGGAGTGATGTCGATATACTCTACTTAAGGAGATCTGAAGGTGGAAGACGTCTTATCAGCATAGAGGAATGTGTTGAGATGGAGAAAAACAACCTACACAAATACGTGACTGATGTAGGGAGACAATGCTCAGAATTGTACTGAAGTAGAGGACAATAGACCAGGGGATGTCCAAGGAGGAAATAACAACAAGGAGAAAGGGCAACCTTCATGAAAAATCCCTTCATAGTATCTTCTTTGAGAAAACTGAATTTAGAGATGCACAGACATGGAACTGTTTGTAAAGAGGAGACATTAAAAAGGCTACAGAAGGAATGTTAATGGCTGCGCAAGAGCAGTCCCTCAAAACGAAGTGGCTGAAACACCATATTTACAAGGAGGAGGCTAGCCCACTGTGTACGATGTGTGGAGAGAGAGAGGAGACTGTGGCTCACATTGTATCCGAGTGTAAACACCTAGCCCAGACTCACTATAAAGGCATGATGTGATGGGCAGGGTGATCCACTGGCATCTATGCAAAGTAAACAATTTACCACATTCTGAGAAGTGGTATGAGCATAAGCCAGAGTCGGTGATAGAAAATGATCAGATGAAGGTGCTGTGGGATTGTAGGATACAGACGGACAAGAAACTGGAACACAATAGACCTGACCTGGTGGTTTTGGACAAGGGAAAAAGATCCTGCCCGATTGTGGATGTAGCCTGCCCATTCGACACGAGAGTGCAAGAGAAGGAGAGGGAGAAAATTAACCGATACCAGGACTTAAAGAGGGAGGTAAAAAGGATTTGGAACTGCCATGAGGTCAACGTGTTCCCGATTGTCATAGGCGCACTAGGTACTATCTCAAAGAGTTTCCAAGGATGGTTAAAGAAAATTGGTCCCGCCCCGCTTTTAGGAACTCTTCAAAAGGCATGCTTGCTGGGAAAAGCAACAACCCTCCAATATGTCCTGAATATCTGAGGCTGCAGGTAGTGGCTTGATATTCATTTCAACAAACTTTCCAGTTAAATAACATCAATGACTGAGACTCAAAGAACAACAACACAACAACAACAACAACAATAATAATAATTGTTTCTACGTTAGGCACAAGGCCAGTAATTATTCAGTGTATTACTGGTACTTTATTTTATCAACCCCGTAAGGATGAAAGGCAAAGTTAACCTCGGTGGGATTTGAACTCAGAATGGCAAGGGCCGTAACTCTATGTGTCAAAGCATGGCGTCCGACCCTCTACCAATACTGCCAATCCAGCCTAATAATTATAATAATATTTGCTAGAAATCCAGTTATAGAAAACCTAATTTTAGCAGTGCTAATGAAGAATGAAGTAGTGATGATTCTAAATCAATAACTTTCGTAAAACTATTCTAAAAATAATAGAATCTCTGTGATTACTTTGCGCCCCTTCAAAATTTGGTGAATTCCTAGAAAATTTTTAAATGGCGTTTATATAAATTCTAAAAATATTAGCAAAGATAAGCTTAACGCCGCAATTCAATAATGATTACATAGCAATCAAATCGGTCGAATACACATACGCATATATATATATATATAAATATATACACACACACATACACACTCACATATATGTGTACATATATATATATATAACATATATACATATGTACACATATATATACATATATATATATATATATATATATATATATATATATATATATATATATATATATATATATATATATATATATATATAAATATATATATAATAAGGTACGTATATATGTATATACAAATATGGTTGTGTGTGTTTATGTGTGTGTGTGTATGTAAATGGGTTTGATAAACTTGTTCTGTTAATCCCATATTTCCTGCTTTCTGAAACAGAAAAGCCCGCGGTATAACAGCCGTGATATAATTACGCCACAGCAATAACAGTCTATGTACCTCCAGATTTCGATTCTCAGGAATGTCTAGTAGAGTATTTTACTCCTTTTCGAATATTTCCATGAATCAATTTTGTTCGCAATTATTTTCTGCGTTATAGATTTTCTACATTTACTAACTGCATATACATACATACATACAAATATATATATATATATATATATATATATATATATATATATATATATATATATATATATATATATATATATATGTATGTATGTATATATATATATATATATATATATATATATATATATATATATATATATATATATATATATTCACGGAGCACCTCCGGGATATTCGTCTCGGGGGCAGTTCCCCCATCACCCGCCACTTTGGTGGCCCTGGACATTCCGCACGCCATCTCACAGTCTGTGGCCTACTCCAGTGCCACGGAACACCCGCCAATCGCCTTACGGTCGAACAACGAACTATCTTCATCTTACAGACCCACACTCCCCCCGGCCTGAACTCCCCACCCTTATTCCTTTAGCCTTCGACCGCTCCCCTCCCCCCACACTCTTATCCCCCACTAACACCACTAACACACCCCTCCTTTTCACCGCCCACCCCACAACTAACAATACTAACACCTCCACTCCACCCCTCATCTGACCACCCTTCCCCAACTAACATACTAACACCCCTCCCCTCTTCTCCTCCCCCCCTCCTTATAACACGCACACACCCACCGGCACATATATACACGCGCTCACACTAAACACACACCCTACTACCACCACTAACCCTCACCCCGACACCTCTCACCCCCACACCTCCATCCCAACACCCCGCAACTAACCTCACTAACACCCCCTAACCCCAAGCACACGAACACACGCACCCACTTACACCACCCACCCCACACGCAACTAACATCACTAACACCCCCAACCCCACGCACACGTACCCACATACCCTCGTACACCACCAACTCTACACACGCTACCACCATTAACCCCCACTCACACCGGCATTCAACCCCTCCACACCTCCCGTATTCTAACACCCACTAACACCTCTTCATCAAACTACACACACACCAGTACACCACACTCCCTCCATAGAACCACACACACCCTTCTCTCCCCGCTCCAGCCACACCCTCGCTCCACACTCACTCATCCCACTAACACCTCTACTAATGCACACACACACACCTCTTCCTGAACATGCAACCCCGTTCTTCCCCCAACCCTTACTTTCACATACACACACACACACACACACACGCACACCTACACACACACACCACCTTCAGCCCTCCCCGCTCGGACACCCCGTCTCCCTCTCCCCACTCCTCCCGCCACCACCCCTACACACCCCACACCCTTCCACCACCTGTTTTACCCCCCTTTTAATTTCATTTTATTTTGATCATGCCTTTATATGTAAATTTATCTCATTCCTTGTATTTTGATCATGCTTTATTTTTATTTTTATCTTTATTTTTTATTTTTTCATTCGCACCGTTTCCTTTCGCTATTACTCTCTCCACCACTCCCCTACACACCCTTTGAACTCTGTTCCCACACACTTCTCACCTGAGGAAAGGCTTATGCCCGAAACGTCGTCCCCCACCAACATCCCACTCTCCAGAGCGTGAAATTAATAAACATTCGTTGTACTGCCTCTCTGTTTTGTCCCTGTTCAAATTTTTCCATTATATATATATATATATATATATCATAAAGTGTGTCCATAGAATCATTTGATAAAATATATATACCATTTCCTCTCCCAATTAGCATAATTATCGACATAAAAAATCAATTAGACCAGGCTATAAGAATAAAGGCTCCCATGAAGAAATATTTGATAAATAAACGAAAGCAGCCTCTTCGTGGCCGACCACAATAGAATATTTACCCAACATTTCAACAGCATGTAGAAATCGACTAAATATACCGCCAACTATATACAATTAGGTATAAAATTAAAGTTAGAAGAAATGCGTACACGCTTACCATGATTATGTCCCTACCCTGGCGTTACGTTCGCATTTTGAGATAACCTATTAAGGATAAAATCTCGAGTTTCGAACTCATCGGGAGACAAACTCATAGGACAGGTAATTTTCCAAAGCGATCCCCGCCAGAAACAGATTCAAAAATGGCTAAGAATCGTGACTTGGCAGTGGTCAAGTTAGAAAGAATGTGACTGGTTGCTTACGGCGAGTGGGTTGGTTGCTAGAAAGCGCAGCCCAATATTGCCCAAATTGCATCTCAACCTAATAGGAGATTATTAATTATAAAGATTTACATATACACAAACTAAACAAAGTCACAGATATATATGTGGCAACCATTCACGATGTGGCTCAATGAAGAATTAATAAATTAAATAATATATATATATATATAGGTTTGGTGAGCCGATTTAAGTTAAATCTGCTCTCCAAACAAACAATTCTATCCAATCGATTTTTAAGTCTCTCATGGGGCTACTCCCTTTATAATGGGTTTTTTAAATATTTGGGATCATTAAATTTGCTAAGGTAAGATTATTTTCTTATCTTGGCAATATAACATTCTTCATAACGCATTGTTTTGATTTTCAAAATTTATATTTGTAAACATATATTTACTTGGAAGATTTGAGCCCGTATTAAATTATTAAGACCAATATTTAACAGAGTACGCAATACTTCGAATTGTAGAGTATGACTATATTCCGAAAGATACGGGACCCGAGTGCGGATCTCTCACTTTTTCAACAGTTAGTTCCGAGTCTGGATCTGGCTATTTAAATGAGAAGAGCTCAACCGTCTAATATATATATTGGAACGAAATTTCATCTTTGCATAGAGAAGAGTTAACAGATATATAAAAAGAATTAAAAGTCATGCCATCGTTCTTATTGTGTGGTGAAAGTAAAAGGAAAACGGAACAGTATTTTAATAAGAAGATAATTTTGCGGACGTTGAAGGGCATACAACTTCAAATGACAAATGGCTATATTATGAATGTTGGTTAATACAATATTCCCTTACCACTCAGCCACTTACACACACACACACACACATATATATATATATATATGGTAGTAATAATAATAATAATAATAATAATAATAATAATAATAATAATAATAATGCTTTCTTTATTAACCACAAGGGTTTACAGAACGTAGACATTAAGGACAGTACAGGACAATACAGGACGGTACAAATGGGCATTTCTGCGTGTAAAAAAAACAAAAAAAAACACAGAGGATGTAATAAAAGAACAATGAAAAATTCCCCAATGGAGGGAGACTTCCGAGGATGATCGTGGAGAAAGCCCATCAAAAAAAGCCACGGTGACCCTGACAACCAGGGCATGTGTCCTCTCCCAGTTTTCCACCTTCATTTGACAGGCATATACTCAGAGTAGGTCCATTCACTCGGGCAATAACAATAGAAACAATCATAAAGGAACTTGAGCAGGAACAAACCTATAAATACTTAGGTATTAATGAGAGCTTTGGCATTCAGCATGCAATATGAAAGAGAGGATAAGGAAAGAATGTTACAGAGTACGTGCAGTTCTGAGATCAGAACTAAACGCTCGTAACAAGGTGCTAGCTATAAATTCCTTGGCTGTCCCAGTTGTCACTTATAGCTTCGGTGTGTTGAACTGGAATATGAGTGAAATCAAAAGAATCGACACCAAAGTCCGTAATTTACAGACCTGTAATAGGATGCACCGCCCAAAAGCAGATGTGGTTCGTCTTTACCTTCCTAGAACTCAAGGAGGCGCTGGCATGATCCAATTTGAACTTGCTTACAAGACCACCAACATTGGACTGGCCAAATACCTTGAAACAACTAACGACTGTATGGTGAAACATGTTGAAAAGCATGAGAGAACTAAGAAGCTTCATTCTATCTTGACTGAGAGCAAAAAATATGCTACTGATCTCATGCTTGATACCCAGGCTGGACAGACTAAAGAAACTGTTGCAACTGATGCTGCTGGGCACATAAAATCACTGGCAAAAGCAAAAGGGCAAGGATAATTAGCATCAGATTGGTAGCAGAAACCTCTGCATGGCAAATATGTGGACCGTAGCAAACAAGCTGATGTTGACCAAAAGCACACCCATCAGTGGCTACGTAGTTCAGGGCTAAAGGCGGAGAGTGAAGGCTTCATCTTAGCTGCCCAAGATCAAAGCTTATTGACTCGAAATTACTAGGCCAATGTGATGAGAAACGGAATAAACCCCAAGTGCCGATTCTCAATGCTGAGGTTGAAACAGTGGATCACTTAGTCTCTGGATGTAAAGTTTTAGCACCAGTAACATACAAATATAGACATGAGAGAATTGATCAATACCTACACTGGGTAATATGTCGGCATTAGAAAGCTGAAGACAAGTGGTACAATCATCACCCTGAGGCTGTAACTGAAGGAGAGAAAGTAAAAATTCTCTGGGACTTTCCTGTACATACTGACAAGACCATAAAAGCAAATAGACTTGACATCATTGTAAAAGATCAACATAACAAGGCTGTTTATTGATAGATATGAGCATCCCATGTGATCACAATATCCCGGCAAAAGAATTTGGCAAGCTACGAAAATATAAAGATCTGCTTATTGAAATTGAGAAATAATGGTTTCTACTTTAGGCACAAGGCAATCAATTACAGTACATTACTGGTACTTTATTTTATCGACCCCGTAAGGATGAAAGGCAAGTAACATTATCAGTGATTGTGGGAGGACTGGCAATGATCAAGAAACGAACAGAACAATATTTGCGAATGATGCCTGGTTTACCCTCTCTGTACGAGGTGCAAAAAATTGTTTTGACTGGTACTGAACACGTATTGAGAAGAGCACTATCTCTCTAAGATTGATGTCCCTCCTTGTATTTACATATGCATATGCACATGTGTATATATGTATACTGTTTTTTTTGGTTTTGTTTTTTCAATTATAATCAATGTGCTGTATTAACTCATTACCAATGCACACTGTGAATTTATTTGCCCTAGGTGTCAGGAAGACACTCGGCATTTATGTCAGAAACAATAATGAAAGAAAATAAAAACAATAATAATAATAAATGTGAAGACTAAAATCCAAAGAAGGCTCGATAAGGATAAATATATATCAAATATATAAGACCCCTAGAGCAAATATTTATTAAAATAACGGATTAAAGCATAAGTAAAGAATCGCTGCTTCCACCCTTAACGAGATCTTCTGTGTCAGAAGATCCCGTTAAGTGTGAAAGCAGCGATTCTTTGCTTAAGCTTAAATCTGTTATTTGAATGTATATATATATATATATTTTTTTTTTTTTTTAAATAGAGGTGTAACACACGAGTTGTGATATATTAGTAATAGGAAAAGAAAATGCTGACAACTTTTTCTCAGTGAACAATAGTTTAATTAGGAATAAGTATAAATTAGTAATAAGTATTGGTTAATATTCAGTTTTAGTTTTAAGAATTTACCGGTTGCGCATTTCTAATGCTTTTGAAAAATAATTTTGAGATAGAGCTCTCTCTCTAAAAATCATTTTTACTAATATATATATATATATATATATATATATATATATATATATATATATATATATATATATATATATATATATATATATATATATATGAATAAAGTTAGTCCTTCATCAGTGATCTTCCAACCTTCATTGGTATTTCATCGCTTTAAAGACCATATACCTCCGGTGGGTGCGAGCAACGACTAAAGAAAGTCGTTGGGACACGTAAATAAGGGGACGCGATGTAATGGCAACATTGAGGACCGAATAAATTAAATTACCGATATAAAAGACACAGAAGCGAAAAGTGAAAACCAACCAAACAGTTAGTGTGTTCTGTTATTAATTCTGGCAATATTACACAAATATGACCCTCCCCAAGTATAACTATATATATAATAATTTTACTAAAATAACAGGAGGCTGTTATTTTATTTTATTTTATTTTATTTTATTTTATTTATTTTATTTTATTACGTTATTTTATTATCTTATTTTATTATAATATTTAATTCCGTACTCATAACACAGACGAAGACGGTTGAGCTGCTTTACGTTGAATACTCTCCATATTATTACATACGGAATAACCAGCTCTATCCAGTGGTGAACCTTCAAACCTAAATAAATATATGTATAGTAATAATAATAAAATTGAAGACTAAAATCCAAAGAGGGCTCGATAAGGAAAATATATATCAAATATATAAGAACCGTAGAGCAAATATTTATTAAAATAACAGATTAAAGTTTAAGCAAAGAATCGCTGCTTTCACCCTTAACGCGATCTTCTGAAACTAACAAAGTCAATCTGTAAACGCAGAACTGGAATTTTCAAAAACGTTGCAACCGGAGGAAGACAGGAAGACGATACTTTGGTTCGTGGTAACGTTCGCTGGCAAAAAGTATCGTCTTCCTGTCTTCCTCCGGTTGCAACGTTTTTTGAAATATCCAGTTCTGCGTTTACAGATTGACTTTGTTAGTTTCAGAAGATCCCGTTAAGGGTGAAAGCAGCGATTCTTTGCTTAAACTTTAATCTGTTATTTTAATAAATATATGTATGTATATATATATATATATATATATATATATATATATATATATATATATATATATATATGTAGGAGGTGAGTTTTATTGTAGTGCAATAAAGCAATGCAGATATCGGATAAGAAGCACTCTACAGTTTGTAGGACTGGAGTATACATAATATAAGATCAAAAGATGGTTAAAGGAGTTCCATGTATTTTATTATGCGCATTTCAAAAACAAACATCATCATGCAATAATATTTGTGTTTTCATCAGATAAAACAGGAGAACATGATATGAAGGCTAAAAAACACTTGTGGATAGTGCAGTTTTAAATCAACATATATGTTGATTTAAAACTGCACTATCCACAAGTGTTTTTTAGCCTTCATATCATGTTCTCCTGTTTTATCTGATGAAAACACAAATATTATTGCATGATGATGTTTGTTTTTGAAATGCGCATAATAAAATACATGGAACTCCTTTAACCATCTTTTGATCTTATATTATATATATATATATATATAATGGAAAAATTTGAACAGGGACAAAACAGAGAGGCAGTACAATAAATGTTTATTAATTTCACGCTCAGGAGAGTGGGGTGTAGGTGGGGGACGACGTTTCGGGCATAAGCCCTTCCTCATATATATGTGTGTATATATATATATATATATATATATATATATATATATATATATATATATATATATATAAAATAATTAAGTCCAATATGTCAAATTTGGCTTCGTTTATTATAAATTATAGATATACTGCTATATATATTTCCGTGACAGCCATCATTGGCTGCCTAGATGATGTAAAACGGAGTATTTGTATCAAAATATAGATCCGAAGGCATGGTATAAAATTCCAATTATTTTAATCACGACACATTTTTCAATAAGAGATAGATCGATCGTGTGGCCATGATCGATCATCACTGATCTCGTCAGGTGAAAATGAATTGTCTTCAAATCCTTGATATGAGGGAGAAAATTTAACGATGTTCACTCACTAGAGATTTGTCCCCCATATTTCTCTCTCTCTCTCTCTCTCTCTCCCCCCTCTCTCTCTCTCTCTCTCTCTCTCTCTCTCTCTCTCTCTATATATATATATATATATATATATATATATATATATATATAGAGAGAGAGAGAGAGAGAGAGAGAGAGAGAATTAAAAAAGTATAAAAACATCAATCTTTTTATTATTTATCTTCTAATATTTGTAATGTTTGCATTTTTATTTCGCCAATTCATGAACTCAATACACTATATTAGCACTACGTACACTCAACATCATTTCGCCTATCATATATCGTATTTCTTTTCATGTTATTATTATCATTAGTCATCACTATTTTACACATCCACTTACTCACCGGCAGGATCGGTGGAGAGTCGGGCGCCATGCTTTCCACCATAGTTACGTCCGTTTATGGTTTGAGTTCAAATCCCACCGAGGTTAACTCTGCCTTTAATCCTTACGGAGGTCGATAAAATAAAGTACCAGTAATATACTGGTTAATTTGCTGGCCTTGTGCCAAAAGTAGAAACAATTATAACATCAACTAGCACTACCACTACTACTATTATCAGTAACCATATCATTTACTTTTTTACATTTTTATCATTTTAATTTTTTATGAATTTTTATTATCTGTTATTATTGTTGTTATTGTCTTCATTCACTTGATTCTGCGATGTATCTATAAATACCAGTGCCATGTATTACACCATCCAGTATTCCGATGATTTGATCAGAGACACACACTGTATTTAAGGTCGAGTGATCAGCGGTCTTTAGATTCACCTGATCAATGAAACAATTGTTACTACTATAAATAAAACCCTTTTTGTACAGCTGACAATTTTATTCTTCACTCTTTCACTATATATATATATATATTTATGTCTGTGTGTGGAGGGGGGGTTGTACACCCGACCACGACGTCTAGCGGTTTTGGTTCTGGTCTAGTAAGCGTTTCTATGTTTATACTGAGGTATGAAGTATCCTTCTTCGAATATATGTAAAAAGCGAAGATGTCACGTCTCCTGTTCATTATTTCCACGAGATGAATTGGCATACACAGCTGGGTTAGAAGTGATATCAGACGATGTAGAAATATCTGGAAATAATTGTAAATCTAGTCGTTTTTACAATGTTATTATTATCTTCAAACTTTGAAATTATGGAGGCTAACTCTACTGGCAGTAATACAGTTACATATCCGTTTAATCATTCAACGCCGAATCGATCATGTAGTGGAGGAAGGTCGACGCCACTATTCGAAGTTCATTTGCGTAAAGACTTTGATGTTATGGAGAAATGTAAATTCCTAAACAGATACATCGCTCACATTTCTTTCGTTGGAAGCATAAAAAAGAGCTTTAAAATTTTTATTTGTCTGGAAAGTGACTTGATCTTTGACCATGATTTAAACTAAAGAAATTACAGCTTAGAAGAATCGTTTTAGCCATTCAAAACACGCATAAATTGTTAACTTCACTTTAGATTAATCGTTTATTTCGTGTTGTCATATATGTAGTGGTCGCGATTTCTGAGACCTTGTCACTGTCAAACTAAGTCTCAAATGGAAAAGTAGAGTTAACATGTTTTGTGTGTTTTCAAATGACTACAATGAATCTTCCACCTTTTAGTTGCTTTACTTTTAATACATGATCGCAGATCAATTCACTTACAAAGGAAGTACCGTCCCTGGGTGGCTTCACGGTCTATGTGAATGAAGAATGTAACGAAATATCAATTTACGTCTTCAAATAATGGTTTCTTATATAGGCACAAGGCCAGTAATTTGGGGGGATGGGAAAGTCGATTAAATCGACCCTAGTGTGTGACTGGTACTTTATTTTATCGACCCCATAAGGATGAAAGGCGAAGTTAATCTCGGCGGGATTTGAGCTCAGATCATAAAGAGCCGTAACTCTATGCTGCAAATCATGGCGTCCGACCCTCTACCGATACTGACAATCCACCGTACTCTACGCCTTCAAATAATACAATATTGCATACAATATGAAATGGAAGTTGCTAATGATGTAAACCATACAGAAAGGAACCAAATATTCCGTGTTATGTACTGCTGAACC
>OZ024743.1:68551848-68559348 GCA_964016885.1 Eledone cirrhosa
TGTATATTCCACGCCACGGGCAAGCTTATATTCAACATTATTCCGAACCAGAACCAGAGTGATACAATATGTGACAAGGACAGAATTTCAATTACAGCTGTACGCCATCTTGTATTATAGTGGAGGGGGATGAGTATTCCACAGACAACCCTACACCTAAAGTAAATCCCAAGCCAGAACAACAACAATGTGAGGCGAGACTGAACATCTGGAATTACTATTATAAATCCTCTATGCGAGCATCCACACAGTTTCCGTTGACGTCAACTTTGTCTGACATCCTTACGAAATCGATTAAAAAAGTGCCAGTCCATTACTAGGTCCGATTTCTCTCTCTCTCTCTCTCTCTCTCTCTCTCTCTCTCTCTCTCTCTCTCTCTCTCTCTCTCTCTCTCTGTGTAGTGAGGCTGTTATGTTTCCAACAGGATTCACATTTCCATACAAAAAAAATTGCATTGTCAGCACGAATTCCAGATGTCTCCGCTGGATTTGCTAGAAATAGTATTCAAATCTCACTTAAATCACACGTTGCCATCAAAAGTAAGAAATATTTGCATATTGTAATCCTAAATAAACTATATCTACAAATAAAACTCCTCTCAATGCGCTTCGGATGATATCACCTCATACCGCTACCAGGAATCAACTATTCCGTGTTATAAACTAAACCCTATACCTATGTCCACGTTATACTTCTCTCTATACCAGCTATTAAACTAGGCTCTTGCAAAAGAACGCGAAGAGTCCCCTAAAAAGGTACTCGAATGTTTATAACAGGGGACTCTTCAATCAGACAAAAGGCATTGGATCCTTTCTAATGCTGGTTCCACATTAAAGCAGACAGTAAAGGGGTTCACCATCCAGTCGCAGGAATCATGTCAAATATTTAGAAGGGATTCTTCTGTTCTGTGAAAGACATGACCACTTCCCTTGGGCGTGTCCCACGATAAAATGCACTCAATTTACTTTGAAAATGGAGTTTGCGATACGAATGAGATCCAGCGGTAGAACAGATATTTAAATCAAATACATTTTAGCAGGCCGTGACCTCCCGGTCCTAATTTGAGTAGAGTAAATATGTATACCATAACTAGAAAGAAACGACCTTTGATAAATACTTTCCAGTAGGAACCCAATTCGAAGGTCCCGATATCCAAGAAACCTAATTTCATATCGAAACAGTATATTTGTATTAACTATGATATTTTACACAAATCTAATTGTAACGCCCTTCGTATTGGTACACATTTACGCTAGATTCCAGCTTCTTAGACACAAATATAATGATTTCTAATTTACGCCGAAAGTCATCAAATTTGGGAGGATGGGTAAATTTGAGTAAAACAACCTCAGGACTTCTGTGGTATATTATCTTATCGATTTCAGTAGTTTGGCAATATCGGTAGAGAGTCAGACACCATGCTTTGCAGCATACAGTTATGGCCCTTTAAGTTCTGAGTTCAAATCCTACCGAAGTTAACTTTGCATTTGATCCTTACGGGGTCAATAAAATCAGCACCAGTAATACACTGGGATAATTGCTGGCCTTGTGCCAAAAGTAGATACATTTATCTTATCGTTCTCGGTAAATCTTCAGTTGTAGTTAAGTTCTGTATACCTAATCACATAGAAACATCGAGGAAGATCATTGTGTCCAAATAAATGACCTAAATAAACCCTGCATGAATGTGGGATTTGATCCGCAAAATTCTGGAGTGTTCTGGTTCTATACCAAAAGGTTTTAATGATTTTGAATGGTAAATAATTTCGCTTCATAATCATAACATCCAGTTACTGAAGTTATAGCCTGGTATTTGGGAATATTGTTATTAGTTGTTAAGATTGATAAAATGAAGTGGACTGAATCTGTATGGAAACTCATCAGATAGATTGTACGGGTAATTCAACCGCCCAGCCTTATCACACATTAAATTAAACTCAGTCATGCTGACTCGGATTACTAATTACGTGCCCGTGGAATACTCAGCCTTACAAACATTGATTCACAAATTCTTGATCCAATTCATGGAGCAACTGAATGAGCATCGTCGAAATAGACTGAGTATCTCCCACATAAAGAAACAGCAGCACATAAATATTTATGGGGGGGGGGTAGTATTACATCATGGCACTCACTTAAGTTATATGAAACCTTATTAGTTGTTGGGCACTGAAGTGTGTTTTGGCTTTGATGTGGAAGGCTGTTCTCTGAGCAAGAAATGTCCTGGGGCGAATCACTAATATTAACTTAAATTGATTGTTCGTGTCATATCTATATTTGAGCAGGAGAATTATAACTAGCTATATTTGAGCTACGTGTTCTATAGGAGATCTAAAGGAGATCCACACAAAATACGTAAAGAGAAGAACATTTTTGCGAGCAAATCATCTTACTCCACGATAATTGCATCCGATATTAAAAAGAAGGCGAAAACAAAATAGATATCATGCATTTCCTGACGACAGAAAATGATTTGTTAAAGTCCCATCGGGATAAACCACGTTATTTCGGAAAATATGCTAGCCATGATATATATATATATATATATATATATATATATATATATATATATATATATACATATATAATATATATATATATATATACATATATAATATATATATATATATATATATATGTATATGTATGTATATATAAATACATACATATATATATGTATATATATCTATGTATATATACGCATACATATATAAATGTGTGTATATTTACACATGTATCTATATATATATACATATATAAATATATATATATACAAATATATAAATATATATATATATATATATATATATATATATATATATATATATATATATATATCTATCATACACACACACACACACACATATATATATATATATATATACACACATCTATATATAATAAACGTAATGAAGGAGTAACAAATCGCCCTTGTTTTATTTTATTTTACTATATATATATATCATACTCACACACACACGCACACATATATATATTTATATGCGTGTGTGTATGTGTGTATATGTAAACCTGTGTATTAGTGGAAATGTTTGTGCGTATATGTATGTGAGCGTGCATGTATCTGTGTATATATGTATATTGGTGTAAAATTAATGATTGGGGACAAATGTACTGGAGGATGTTGAACAATTGAACGGATTTAGGTATATTTGAAACTAAATGTAGATATAGACACAAGGGATTTGGGAATGAAAGGGAACAGAAAATGTGTACACGCATTCAAATCTCGTTCTTAAGTCCCCTAAGCTGAGAGCCATATATACATACACGAATAAAGACGCGCGCGTACGTATATACATATGCATATATATATATATGTGTATATATATACATATATATACATATATGCATACAGATATATATATATACACACACATATATACATGAATATATATGCACACACATATGTATATATATATATATATATATATATATATATATATATATATATATATATATATATATATATGTATATATATATATGAATGGAGAGGGTGCATGTGTGAATGTATGTTTTCATATTCTTATACATATGCATATATATATACACACATATATATATATATATATATATATATATATATATATATATATATATATATATATATATATATATATGAATGCAGAGCGAGCATGTATGTATGTATATCTTCATATTCTTATACAGGTATATATATATATATATATATATATATATATATATATATATATATATATATATATATATATATATATATATATACATATATATACATATACATATATAACAATACCAAGTTCTGAAACAACCAGCTGAGGGATATGAAAAATCCATCAAAAAACTAAAAGAACATAATTCCTTATCCATTATGTGTGTGTGTTTGTCTGTTAGTGTGTGCGTTTGTGTGTGTTTGAGATAGAATCTGTGTACATACATATAACCCACCCACCAAGAAGATTCCCCATTATCTGTCACACACTGGGGATACCAATTGGCAGTAAGAAACACCCCTCCTGATCCCAAATTTATCACCAAACAATGAAAGACAATTTGACAATGTGTGACAAACATATTTTCTTGCTAAAGTGAATTTATACATCGTATGTACGTTTATTTGAGTGAGTGTTTGCCTGTGTTTCTCTGTATGTGTGTGTATCAGAATGGCTCTCTCTCTCTCTCTCTCTCTCTCTCTCTCTCTCTCTCTCTCTCTCTCTCTCTCTTTTCACCGATTCTCACATTACATATTTCACATCTCCGCCCTGTCAGTTCTCTTTATTTTTTTGTCGCCCACCTCTCGCTCTCTCTCTCTCTCTCTGTATAGCTGTACGATTGGGGAGAAAACTTGTGTACCATTCAGCATCATGGCTAAATTTTTAAGAAGTTTTCTCCCCATTTATTAGTTCCCGGGTTCCATCACTCCACGTAGATTCATTGACAAGTATCATTTGTCACGTCCTTGGGTCGAATCAATCTTTATGATAGTAAATGTATTAAAACTATGTATTGTTGGTTTGTTCATACGTGTGTGTGTGTGTGTGTGTGTGTGTGTGTCTGTATGCAGGTGTGTTCGTGTGTGCATGTGATTGTGTATGTATTCTTTTTTTTTTCGGCTTTCGTCAAATCGAACCGAGGGAACAATGTTTCCGTTGGTCTTTCCAATTGCTAATAATTTCTATCGGTCGCAACTCCATGTAGAAGGAGCAACGTGAAATAAAGTGTCTTGTATGTATACATGTGGTTATAACATGGACGAATACTTAACAAATTCGCTTTCACTCATTAGCTTCCCAGTTCGAATCTACTGCGTGACTTCTTGAATGATTGTCATTTACCATAGCCTAGTGTCGACTAATGTCTTGTGAGAGGGTTTGTGTAAATGGACAATATGGAAGACCCTTGAATGCACAGTAACTGTATTTCACTGTATCAGCCTTTCCACACGGCGTGACACGCTGTATCTACCGGAGAATAACGTTAAGTATACACGTGTCTATGGAATGCTCAGGCACTTATTGGTTAATTGCATAAGCAGGCTGTTCTTCCTATCGAACAATTACAACATTCAACGTTTAACTACATCTCTTACTGCACCTAAGTTTTATATTTTACAATTATACATATACTATCAATGTAGTCGTTTAGATTAGTAAATCACCAACTATTGGTTGCTGTTGTTATCGCTTTTGTTGTTTGCTCTTGTTTCTATTTTTTATCGCCTCGAAGAATATTTCACAGACTTTCCTACCCACACATTCAACAGTTAGCTACAATAAACGACATTTATCTGAATATAAATCACAGTTAACCACATATAATCCATAGATAGCTGTGTCTATATAAACCACTGTTTCCAAAATATATTTCACATTTACTCTCACACATTCCACAATTACTCACAGATATTTCACAGCTATCCACCCGAAATTCGCCAATGCTACACCTGATATTCCCCATGCATACAAATGCACGCATGTTTTTGTGTGTGTGTCTATGTATATCATGATTCACACAATGTTTATTTTCTTGACATTTATACATAATCATATGTACTGTACATGCCCCTTTGATGCCGTGTAATGTACCTGAGCACTCTAGATAAGCACTCTAGACAATACTTTTCATTATAATGATTCTTATTATAAGGGCGGTGGATTGGCAGTATCTGTAGAGGGTCGGACGCCATACTTTGAAGCATAGAGTTACCTCCCTTTATGATCTGAGTTCAAATCCCGCCGAGGTTAACTTTGCCTTTCATCCTTACGGGTTCGATAAAATAAAGTATCAGTAATGCACTGGAATAATTGCTGGCCTTGTGCCAAAAGTAGAACAATTATAATGATTCTCATTATATTCTCAAATTCATAACACACATGTAATCCACAGTTTCCCGCTAGTAAGCCACAGTTACCCGCTAGTAAACCACAGTTACCCGCAAAAGATCCATAATTACCCGCAAGTAAGCTACAATTACCCGAGAGTAAGTCACAGTTACCCGCCAGTAAGTCACAATTACCCGCCATAAGCCACAGTTACTCGCTAGTAATCCACAGCTACCCGCCAGTAATCTATAATTACCAGCCAGTCAGCGACAGTTCCTCGCCAGTAAGTCACAATTACCCGCCAGTAATCCACAATCACCCTCCAGTAAGTCACAATAACCCGCCGGTAAGTCACAGTTACCCGCCAGTAAGTCACAATTACCTGCCATAAGCCACAGTTACCCGCTAGTAATACGCAGTTACCCGTCAGTAATCTATAATTACCAACCAGTCAGCGACAGTTCCTCGCCAGTAAGTCACAATTACCTGCCAGTAAGTCACAATTACCCGCCAGTAATCCACAATCACCCACCGGTAAGTCACAGTTACCCGCCAGTATTCACAATCACCCGCCAGTAAGCCACAATCACGCGCCAGTAAGCCACAATCACGCGCCAGCAAGTCACGATCACCCGCCAGTAAGTCACAATCACCCGCCAGTAAGCCACATCACCCGCCAGTAAGTCACAATCACCCGCAAGTAAGTCACAATAACCAGCCGGTAAGTCACAGTTACCCGCCAGTAAGTCACAATCACCCGCCAGTAAGCCACAATTACCCGCCAGTAAGCGACAATCACCCGCAAGTAAGTCACAATCACCCGCCAGTAAGCCACAATCACCCGCCAGTAAGCCACAATCACCCGCCAGTAAGTCATAATCACCAGCCAGTAAGTCAAAATCACCCGCCAGTATTCAAAATCACCCGCCAGTAAGCGACAATCACCCGCAACTAAGTCACAATCACCCGCCAGTAAGCCACAATCACCCGCCAGTAAGTCATAATCACCAGCCAGTAAGTCAAAATCACCCGGCAGTATTCACGATCACCCACCAGTAAGTCACAATCATCCGACAGTTAGCCACAATCACCCGCCATTAAGCCACAGTTACACGCCAGTAAGTCACAGTCACCTTCCAGTAAATCACAATCACTCGCCAGTAAGTCACATCAACCGCCAGTAAGTCAAATCACCCGCCAGTAAGCCACAAAAACCCGCAAGTAACGTCACAATCAGCCGCCCGTAAGTCACAATCACCCACCAGTAAGCCAGAGTTACCCGCCCGTAAGTCACAATTACCTGCCAGTAAATCACAATGACCCGCAGTAAGTCACAATCACCCGCCGGTAAGTCACAGTTACCCGCCAGTAAGTCGCAATCACCCGCCAGTAAATCACAATCACCCGCCAGTAAGCCACAATCACCCGCCAGTAAGCCAAAATCACCCGCCAGTAAGTCACAATCACCCGCCAGTAAGTCACCATCACCCGCCAGTAAGTCACAATCACCCGCCAGTAAGCCACAATCACCCTCCAGTAAGCCACAATCACCCGCCAGTAAGTCACAATCACCCGCCAGTAAGTCACAAAAACGCGCCAGTAAGTCACAATCACCCGCCTGTAAGTCACAATCACCCGCCAGTAAGCCACGATCACCCGCCAGTATTCACAATCACCCGC
>OZ024743.1:68571848-68579348 GCA_964016885.1 Eledone cirrhosa
TCCTTACATGAAACTAAAATATGTTGACAATTTTTAATAATGTCTTCCTTGTGAAATTTGTGGTCTTGTTTTGTTTAACTAATGAATATATATACACACACACACACATATGTATATATATATATATATATATATATATATATATATATATATATATATATATATATATATATTTAGTTTTGTTGGTTCACCACTGGATAGAACTGGTCATTCCGTGATGTAAAATTAGGAAAAGCACTCGACGTATGTAACTCACCCATCTCGTTTCAAGGCGGTCACCCAGGCTGGCAATTGGTGGCTCTGGCCGCCTTCATGTCTTAAACATTTCTCTACCATTATTATATTCCTTTATTAGATACATTTCGTAACACCTGACGAATTTACCGGGTCCTTGCAGAGCCCGGTCATTGAAATATGCATAGTGTTTATAATAAACTTTAAGGAATTTCACCAGTCCAGCCTCCGGTCATTTTATTCAATTATATATATATATATATATATATATATATATATATATATATAGATGAAGTAATTCCGTCGGAAAAGTCTAGGAAAAAAGAGTGCTCTATGTAGCTAACAGAGCTTAATAGATTTTAAAATCCAAATTCAATAAACAGACCACGATTTTTTTCATTCTGATGATTGAAAGCAATTTTTTGGCTTTTAAAAAACCACTGTTAAATGGAATAATTGCCTTATGGTGTTTATTACATAACTATATATATATATATATATATATATATATATATATATATATATATATATATATATATATATATATAGGGAAAAAAGATGAATCGTAAATGCGAGTGGAGTCTTTTTTTTTAAATATATATAATTATTTGGTTCATTTACCGGTTTCGCAGTTCTTCTGCTTTTCAAAAGTAGAGTTGAGATGGAGGGTCTGTGGTTTTTATCACTTATGTGAGAAAAATTACAGATATGAGAAAAACCACAGACCCTTCATCTCAACTCTACTTTTGAAAAGCAGAAGAACTATGAAACCGGTAAAGGAAGCAAATAAATATATATATTTAAAAAAAAAAAGAGTCAACTTGCATTTTCGATTTCATCTTTTTTCCTTATACTTTCACTCGTGTAGGGCACCTCGGTTATTTTTCATTTTGTAAAACAAACATTATTTTCTAATATATATATATATATATATATATATGATAAAGAACACAAGAGCGTCTACAACATCAAACAATTTTTATTGGCTTACAATATTTCTTCCTTACGTAACAGTAGGATTCGTCAGAGCTATAAAAGGGGTTTGATTTAACCTAAGTATATATATATATATATGTATCACAGAAAAAAATAGATTCAGTGTTGCGACGAATGGAATTTATTGGGCATATTACAATAGTTTCTCTGGCGACCAGCTCGAGGCACGATTGATGTGATGATCGAACCTGACTCTGAAAATTGCAAGGTCCTCAGATACGTCTTGATTCTACGAACAAATTTTACTATATCGCTTGCTCAAACGGCCAACCGCATACGGACGCTTTAAGCATCCAACACCAATATATATATATATATATATATATATATATATATATATATATATATATATATATACATATGTGTGTGTGTGTTTGTGTGCGTGTGTATATATATGTATGTGTGCGTGTATTTATATATATACATTTGTGAAGGAACAGGGGCTGTGTTGATGCTGGATAATGTGTATTTACAAATAAGAGGAAAGCACAAAGGAGGGGGTGTTCCCTTCATCAGTTGTCCTCTGGAGATCATAGATATTTGTATACACTATATATATATATATATATATATATATACATATATATATATATGAGGGGGGGGGGGGGTGCGTCTTTAGTGGGTGGAACCGAGATGCCAGTATTTACAAAGATCATGTGCCACCTTTCCGTGAAACGGTTTTAAGTGTGTATAATCAATACAGGCCTTAATTTAACATCTCACGTTGTTTTTAATATATGCATAGACACACACAAACACACACACACACGCCCGCACATACATATAATATATATAATTGTTTCTACTTTAGGCACAAGGCCAGTGCATTACTGGTACTTTTATTTTATCGACCCCGTAAGGATGAAAGGCAAAGTCAACCTCGGCGAGATTTGAACTCAGATCGTAAAGGGACGTAACTATGCTGGAAAGCATGGCGTCCGACCCTCTACCGATACTGCCAATCCACTGCCCTATAATATATAATATATATAATATATATATACACATATATATATATATATATATATATATATATATATATATATATATATATATATATATATATATATATATATATATATATATATATATATATATATATATATATATATATATATATATATATATATATATATATATATATATATATATATATATATATATATATATATATATATATATATATATATATATATATATATATATATATGTGTATATATATATGTATACAGAGAGGGAGAGAGAGAGAGAGAAAGAGACACACAAACACAAGAGGAAACCGCTTGGCACCGCGGTTAGGGTTTTACATATCCCTTTCTTTCTCTCTCTCTCTCTCTCTCTCTCTCTCTCTCTCTCTCTCTCTCTCTCTCTCTTGTATATATATATGTGTGTGTTTCTGTGTGTATATAAAGGGTAAACAGAAATAACAACACAATCGGTACCGCACATGGAAGGGATATATTAGGTTAACGCTTGATATAGCAGAAAGAAGATCTTAATGTTTCGGACGCTATTCTTTCTTCAGAAGAAAGAATGCGAAATAAGATAGATTCGGGGGACGGGCTGTTTGGAATTGGAAAAAATGTCTTTAGATAAAAATACCTGGTCCATTCATGTTGATATCTCTTGCAAGACGACGAAGGAAAAACTATTTTAAAGGGGAGACCTCAACAAATTATTATTTAAAAAAAATAAAAATACAAACGAAGGACACATAAATCCAGTGTCATCGAACGTCAAGGTAGACTTTGGCAGTTTCAACCACTTCCAACGGTAAGGAACATTTGCGCTGAAATTTCGTAAAATTGTTAAATTATTATCTATGAAATTTAAGAAATCTGGGAAGGAACTCTACAGTCTGAGAAATTGGAGAACACTCTTGGACAAGAGAATGTAAAAGATGACGTTATATGTTCTACTGCTGGGTCGGACGCCATGCTTTCCATTAAACAATTACGCCCGTTTATGGTCAGAGTTCAAATCCCGCTGAGGTTAACTTTGCCTTTCAACCTTACGGGGTCGATAAAATAAAATACCAGTAATACATTGTATAATTGCTGGCCTTGTGCCAATATTAGAAACAGTTATATCTTCTACTGCTGCTATGTCGTATTTTGCCATGCCAAAAGTCTCAGCATACTGTTGGCATGGAAACTTTTCGTAATGAAGATGTTACGAATACCAACAACTGTATCTCAACAAAAGCAATAAAACAACAACACAAAGACAAATGCCACAAATGAAAACAATAACAACATGAAAACAAACCAAGTGAAAAAGAACAACAACAACAATGAAAATAACAAAAACAATAAAAACAACAAAAGCACATGTGATAATAAAAACCACATACATACGGAAATACATGTGCAGCACAGATGCTAAGGAGATGGAATTCATAGACATAGATATATGAATATCTATGTATTTCCGTATGTATGTGGTTTTTATTATCACTTGTGCTGTTGTTGTTTTTATTGTTTTTGTTATAAAGCGCGGTACCTGAAGAACTCTGCGCAATATATAACAGTGAAGGAAATGGATCTCGGATATACATCCCACCAGAAATTAGAGCTGCAACCCTAAAGAAAACTCATTTCTATAGAACTGTGTCTATAGAACCGAGAAAACCTGCTTCTTTGCTTCAGAATACAGTAGAAAGTGGGTTGAGGGAGGCAATGTCAGACATTGTCTACCTTCAGAGGTCCAAACAGTATGGGGGCATCTCGGTGGACTTCAAAAGCGAGGCGCCCGCTCAAAAATATTCGGTGGCTCCGATTAAAACGAGCCAATGCATCTTTTTCCCTACATACTTGGGAAGAAGAACACACAAGATAAGGGTTTCCCAGATCCCACGGAAAACCATCACTTGGTGGATCCTGGGTGACTCTTTGGAAGAGGGTGACGACACAGTTTCTCAGTAAAGAAATCAATCAGTTATGACTTGAATGGGACCTCGGTCGAACTCCTGGTGGAAATGAAACCAGAAAGAATTTCGAACATACCCGAAAGAGCACCTGTTGATAACAGCCATGTTATCAACATCACTGTGGAGGACAGAAAACCACAGTGTTTTCGATGTGAAAAGTATATGCAAATAAAAATATTCTGCCCAATGCTAAACACACAAAAACAGAACAAGGTGTTGCTACCAACACCCAAACCCCAACAGCAAGACCAGGAAAACAAATAGCACAACCCCAAAAACAACAATAACCATGAAGATCTACTCCACCATCACAAATCAAAAAAGACACCACATCAAAAATTTCCCTGAAGGACAGTATTTTACCCGTTCCCCCTCAGTCTAACACTCCCCCAAATACACACACACAAATATTCACCACCACACATCATACCCCTCCCACATACCCCTGATGATATACCTCAGACGCGGCCACCACCTCGTCTCTGAGCGAGAATAAAGAGGGGCGCCCAAAACAAAACAAATCAAAAAAAGAGACACTGCAAAAACACAAAAGCACCAATCATCAACTCAAACACACAGCCACCACCACAAACGACAATCACACCAACAATACAGACACCACCATAATCAAACCCGCCTACCACCACATCAAGCACAAATGTCCACCACCTAAAGAACACTAGAGAACAAACAACAAACATAAACATCACAGCAAAATAACAAACCAAACTACATATACATTAATACTACAAATACAGACGTAATGGAGGTCATCACTGAAGACCTCACCATTCAGACAGAAGGAAAAATCGTTACCAGCATAGACACAGGACCACACCTAAAATTGATACGTGTTCCAACACAAACTTACAGGTTTCTTAAAGAAAACTTTCCCCAAGATGTTGGACACCCGTGCCAAAATCCCCTCAACCGTGTACTCCTGAAATGTTTCCCCACCCCACCAAAAAGCTCCATCTCCAGCAACATGGAGATCGAACAGCTCGACCTCCAGGAAACTAAAATGTTAGTGTTCCCGCCTTTTTCTCTCTCCCTAACTCTTCACCGACTTGGCGACTGTACAAGTTACATGTTTGAATGGGCATGGCCTGGGGATGTCTTGGAAACGGTCAACTTTTAAATTACCTCAGGTCACGCTGTGTAGATGTGATAGCCATCATCGAGTTCAGTATTCACGACAAGCAGTAGTTGACCCTCATGTTCCATGACTTTGAGATCTACGCATCTCTCTGTCAGTCAAGAGGTTGAGTTGTCCTAGACGTGAATGGTGGTGAAGGTGAAGCTTTCAGTCTGGTGGCCGTATATCCCCTGACTAGGATATCGCGGCTGCAGTTCTTCAAGCGTCTTTACTGTTAGCGGGGACTATGTAGGAGCATGCAATAGTAGAAGGGGTGTAACAGCCTCAGAAATCTCATCTACCAATTCCAAATGGCTCATAGATATCGACTAGGTTTTCCAAGTGCACCATTGTGAACCTGGAGCAACCGCACTGGGTCTTCTAGATCGTATTTAGATAGATATATAATTAGACAAAACGATAGGGGAACATTAAGCTGTCTACAAATTCCCATGGTTGCCTATTCCGACCAGAAATTAGTGACCCGCATAGTCAACATTGATAGAACACAGAGAGAGAGACCTGAATACTGGAAGCTATAGATGTCGTTACTGACACGTAAAAATTACAGTAAACGGATTACTAATTTAGTTAAACACCAGTTGACGGAGGCAATCATCAAGAACAGGTCGTGATGATCTCTCAAGGGAATAATTAGAGTAGAACCGATAGTCTCGAGCAAGAAAGTAGCTTTTGAGAAGAACTAGACAGAGAAGGAAGTGGTAGCCAAAGTAGAAGAGGCACTTAGGAGTGGCAATGCAGCTGGTGGAGCGAGAACGGCACTAGACCAGTTCTTCAATGCGAAACACGATGTTTGTATTGTCAGAAGTAGAACACGTTCTCTGAGAAACGAAGGAGCGAAAGCTGCTAGCTGGGCCCTAAGGGCAGATGCGAAGAGTGACAACAAATCCACAATTTGGTCTTTGAAAAACACAGACGGGCGTGTGCTACTTGAATCCAGGTAGATGTGCACGGCTTTTCAGCAGCACTTTACACAACTATTCGGGCAGAGTGGTGTGTCGGACGGGGTGACGGACTTCAGTCCCTACCTCGAAGGCCTACCGCGACTCTCGGACACGGATGCAGAGAGCTGTGAAAGGCTGATCACAGCCGCTGAAATACAAGACGCTCTGGGCCACTGTGGGAAGCTTAAATCACCTGGTCTAGATGGTCTACCCTACGAGTTTTACATAGGCATGCCAGATTTGTTCTCTAAAGTCCTCGAAGCGGCCTACAACTGGCAGCAGAACGGGAGAATTCCTAGTTCTGTAAGCCGAGGCGTAGTAACGCTGATCAGGAATTAAGAGAACAAAGGGGACAACATAAGCAATGTGAGGCCCATAACTCTGCTCAACACAGAGCTGAAGATTTTGGCCAAGGTGTTAGCAACGAGGCTGGCGCTTGTCGTCAAGAGCCTGGCCATGTCTTGTTCCCCAGACCACCTCGCCAAAATGGAACGTCTATTCTTAAAATTCCATTGGAAGAAACAGGCTCCATTGGTGAGGAGGTCCATCTGCTGCCAACACCCTTTCAACAGCGGGCTGTGCATGCTGTGGCTGACGATGCGCAAATACCTGTTGAGGCTACGCCATCTCTAGGTATTCCTGAAAGGTGAGCCTGTGTGGTCGTCGTTTGTGACACAAGCTTTGCTGCAACTCATCTCGCAAACGGAGCTGCATTCTAGGGTCAAGCGAAGAACGAAAATGGGCGTCTAGCACCTTGAGTGCACTCAGGCGCTCACAGTCCCCTATCAGGCGTCAATATTCTATACAGTGGAGGATAAGTGCTACGACGTTCTCGGGGAGACTCAATGCGTTGAAGGGGACGAACAAGTCAGTTTTTTCGGGAGGACTTTCCGACTAGGACCTATGGATAACTTCCAGAGGTATCTGGCCTAGCAGTGCGTCCTAGAAGTTCTACCAGTTCGAGACAAGCTCTACAGGTCCGGACGCCCTGACAGGGATCCAGCCAAAAGTACCTGTTCAATATGCGAGCGGGACATTGAAACCGTTCTGCACGCAATTGTACAGTGCCCAAGGGTGGCCGACCTGTAGAACTATGTCGAACAGCTACTCTCACGTGTGGGACAAATCCAGTTGACAGCCGAGTCCATCGTGAGGATCACGCCGCCGCCGTCATTTAAAAATGAAGGACAGGCGGTTTTCCTCTGTCTATTTTCTCTGGCGAAAGAGGAAATATGGTGGAC
>OZ024743.1:68584348-68589348 GCA_964016885.1 Eledone cirrhosa
TCTCCAGATATAAAGCAATGCCTGTGCCGTTAAGCTTTTATAGTGAGCAAAGGCACTGCAACAAAGCCAGTCCCACTCTCTTAACCAATATGATATTTACCAATAAGAAGAACAAGTCAACATCATTGGATACCATCAGGGCTGCAGGTGTTATATCAGAGTTTTCCTTCTCCTAGAATTCTGCCTTGACAAACATACATACATACATACATACATACATACATACATACATACATACATACATACGTATAGGTTTACAAAATAGGGAATGCTTTAACGTGTTTGTTAGCAGGTCCAAGGTGCATTCTGAGTGTTTTTTATTGTACAAATGCCAGTATTTAAAGAAAGAAAACAGTATTTAATACATACGCAGACGCATACACACACATACATACGCACGCACACACACACACACACACACACACACACACACACACACACACACACACACAAACAGATACACATACATACACACACACACACACACACACACACACACACACACATACACACATACACACAAAGCGTGACGAATCTAAGATTTGTCTAACTGTAAAGCTGATATCACTTTAACCGAGCGTCAAAGATTACATTCAACTGTTGTCATTGGAGGAAGTTTATTTTGGAGATCTTCCAGATGCCTGAGTGGTCCAGGCTGAGCGATAGATTTTCATTTCACATCGAACGGCCAGAAAGCCTTGTAATGGATAATCTCCCTTTATACAATAATAAGCGAGTCACCTAAGACTTGCAATAAAGCTAAGCTAATACATGACCCGCCTAGAAATATTTTGCAAATAAGCTATATTCACCAGAGAGAGAGATAGAAAGGGTGGGAGAGAAAAAGAGAGAAAAAGAGAGAGATATATAGATAGAGAGAGAGAGAGAGAGAGTGAGACCCACGCACTTATAATTGTGAAAAACTCAGAGTAAAAAAAAGATTTCCAATACATATATATATTAAGACAAGGGGGAAGAAAAAATGGCTTCACTTGTGCTTTCAACAAATTTATTTTCTTCACAAAATCCAAAAAGAATTTTTCTTAAAAAAAATTATTTTATAAATTAAGTTGTTGGTTGTTGGTTAGGTCTTAGGAGTTCTTGGTTAACGTAGGAGGTATTGTTTCGTTTTTAGAAAGACCTTTCACGCTGAGGTGCGCTTGTCAAACTGATGTGTATGTGGTGTGTTGTTCTATATATAGGGATTTAACATGTCTGTGGTGTGGTGGGGGTTTCATTTCTCCCCCTTTAATAAGTGCATGGGTGTAGGTGTGTTGAAAAAGTGTTCATAGCAGTAATGAGTTGAGACGGTGAGTAGGGTTGGGTGGGGAGAAATGTAGCAAGTGCGGCCTGCCCCGGTCATTCTCGAAAAATTCCTTTATTCAGGGGTAAAAGCTTTTAGTATTGCTTTTGTGTTGAGGATGGTCACAGGCAAATCGCACCTGTCAATTTTGTGAATAATAATTTTTTTCTTTTTTTCCCGAAGAATTTTTCTACGTCCATCCCAAAGTTAGTCCTTTGTTCAACACACACATATGTGCGCATATACGTACATACACACACGGGCATATGTAGGAATATATAGGCACATACCATCAATCACACACCCATGTACAAATACATCCACATACATACACAAAAACATATAGAGACATATATAAAAACACACATACACATGCGTACACACACGAATATGTACTCATACCTCCACATGAGTATATATATATATACATATATACATACATCCATATATATATATATATAATAAAAAATTGAACAGGGACAGAACAGAGAGGCAGTACGACAAATGTTTATTAGCTTCACGCTCAGGAGAGTGGGGGGTAGGTGGAGGACGACGTTTCGGGCATAAGTCCTTCTTCGGGTAGGAGTTCAAAAGGTGTGTAGGGGAGTGGTGGAGAGACATATAGCGAAAGGAAACGGTGCGAATGAAAAATTAACAAATAAAGACAAAATTATAATAAATAATAAATAAAAATAAAGCATGATCAAAATACAAGGAATGAGAACATTTAAAAATAAAGGCATGATCAAAATAAACTGAAATTAAAAGGGGGGTAAACAGGTGGTGGAAGGGTGTGGGGTGAGTAGAGGTGGAGGCGGGTAGAGTGGGGAGAGGGAGACGGGGTGTCCGAGCGGGGAGGGCTGAAGGTGGTGTGTGTGGTTAGGTGTGCGTGTGTGTGTGTGTGTGTGTATGTGAAAGTGAGTGTTGGGGGAAGAACGGGGTTGCATGTTCAGGAAGGTGTGTGTAGGGGGTGTTTTTGTGTGTCGGAGGGTCTGTGCGTGTGTGGATAGGGGGTGGGGGGAGAGGAATCAGGGGGCTGAGGGTGTAAATATGTGGTGGGAAGCACGTGTGTGTGGTTTAAGCCTGTTGTGGGTGTGGGTGGCGTGTGGATAAAAAAAATTGTTTTGGGATGTGTGTGTGGGTGAGTTATATAGGTGATGGTGTTAGAGGATGGTTGAAAAGTGGTAAGTTACACGGATGTATGGAGATTTTGGTTGGAAGTCAAAACGCGTGTGGGTAATCCAAGAAGCGGTGGTCGGAAGAGGAGAGATGTGGGGTGCGCGCGCAACAGGAAGTGGTCAGCAGTGGAAGTGCTGTGGTCAGTTGGTGCTGAGACAGTGGTCGGAAGGGCATAGCAGCAGTCAGCGGAATGGTAGGGAGGCGAGGATGGGTAGGTGTGAGAGTTGGAGTGAGGAGGGTGTGTGTGTGTGTGTGTGTGTGTGTGTGTGTGTGTGTGTGTGTGTGTATTAGTAGGGGTGTTAGTGGGATGAGTGAGTGTGGAGTGGGGAGAGAAGGGTGTGTGTGGTTCTATGGAGGGAGTGTGGTGTACTGGTGTGTGTGTAGTTTGGTGAGGAGGTGTTAGTGGGTGTTAGTAGACGGGAGGTGGGGAGGGGTGGAATGCAGGTGTGAGTGGGGGTTAGTGGGGGTAGGGTGTGTAGAGTTGGTGGTGTACGAGGGTGTGTGGGTACGTGTGCGTGGGGTTGGAGGGTGTTAGTGATGTTAGTTGCGTGTGGGGTGGGTGGTGTAAGTGTGTGCGTGTGATAAGGAGGAGGGAGGAGGAGAAGAGGGGAGGGAAGGGATGTTAGTATGTTAGTTGGGGAAGGGTGGTTAGATGAGGGGTGGAGTGGGGGTGTTAGTATTGTTAGTGTGGGGTGGGCGGTGAAAAGGAGGGGTGTGTTAGTGGTGTTAGTGGGGGATAAGTGGGGGAGGGGGGCGGTCGAACGCTAAAGGAATAAGGGTGGGGAGTTCAGGCCGGGTGGGGTGTGGGTCTGTAAGATGAAGATAGTACGTTGTTCGACCGTGAGGCGATGGGCGGGTGTTCCGTGGCACTGGAGTAGGCCACAGACTGTGAGATGGTGTGCGGAGTGTCCAGGGCCACCAAAGTGGCGGGCGATGGGGGAACTGCCCCCGAGACGAATGTCCCGGAGGTGCTCCGTGACTCGGTCCGCCAGGCGGCGTCCCGTCTGTCCGACATAAGTCGCGCTGCACCTCGTGCAACGAAGTCCGTAGACTAGGTTGGAGGAGGTGCAGCGGAAGGCATGCCGGACCGAGAGAGGGTGGCCGTTGGGACCCTGGAAGGTGGTGGTGTTGGTGATGTGGGGACAGGTGTTGCAGCGGGGCCTAGAACAGGGGAAGGAACCGGGGGGAAACGGAGCGTGGGTTGGGGGGTAGGGAGCTGTGGACGAGGAGGGTGCGGAGATTGCGTGCCCGTATGAAGGAGGGGAGTGGTGGGGTTGGGAAGATGTGGGAGGTGGAGGGGTCGGACTGGAGGTGTCGGAAGAGGCGGCGGATGGTGCGGTGGAGGGGTAAGGTGGAGGGGTGGTAGGTGATGGGGAAGGGGAGACGGTGGGTGGGTGTGCGGTGGCGTGGGGTGAGGGTGGTAGAGCGGGGGATAGCACGGGCGCGGGTGAGAGCGGTGTGGAGAGAGAGGGGGGGTAACCTCTGCGGATGAAATGGCTGACTAGGGAAAGGGCATGGGACTCGAAGTCAGCATCTCGGCTACAGAGGCGGCGGATCCTGAGAAGTTGGGAGTAGGGAATGGAGAGTTTAGTGTGGGTGGGGTGGGAAGAGGTGAAGTCGAGGTAAGAGTGGGAGTCGGTGGGTTTATATATATATATATACATACATATACACATACACACACACATATAAATATATATACACACACACATATATACATATATACATACATATACATACATACATATACATACATATATACACATAAAGATACATAACTAAATATACATATATACTCATACACGCACACATACACACACACACACACACACATATACATATGTCCGTATATATACCCCTCCGTTCACACATACATGCATACACACACACACATACACACATACATCTATATATATATATATACACATATAAAGAGAGAGGCATACACACACACACACATACATATATATATATATATATATATATATATATATATATATATATATATATATATATATATATATACATATATATATATACATATACATATACATACATATACACATACATATATGTACACATAAACACATACAGACACATACACACATATACACATACATATATATCCATATACATATATATCTACACGTACATATACACATATATATATATATATATATATATATATATATATATATATATATATATATATATGTATGTATCTATGTACATGTATGTGTATGTATGTATGTGTGTATGTATGTACTTGTATGTGTATGTGTATGTATGTGTGTATATATATATATATATATATACATATATATATATACACACATACATACACATACACATACAAGTACATACATACACACATACATACATACACATACATGTACATACATACATATATATATATATATATATATATACATATATACATACATATATATATACATATATATACACATACACACACATACATACACACATACATATATACATATATATATATGTGCGT
>OZ024743.1:68599348-68609348 GCA_964016885.1 Eledone cirrhosa
GACCTTAACTAATCAATAAATTAAGTAAAATCATCAGTAAGCAATATCTTAAAACATAGCTTATGGCATTCACATGAACATTCAAGTGTTATACCTTGTTTTGTTACCTGTCTAGGAAGTAAACATCCATCTCACAGCAAAAAGACACTGATCTGTTAAAAAATATTCCATGTGAAATAAATATATATATGTATATCTTTCCGCTTTCCAATGTACAGCGTGAAACTAATAAGACTTGTTGTACCTCTGTTTGCTGTCTCCTTGAACTATATATATATATAAGTTTATCCAGGATTCAATCGGGGGTAACCACAGTAAGTGAGGTGTCAACACACAGCAGAGTATACACATTTAATATAGAAATGGCTTCTCCAGGACTAGAACTGTTTCATTCGAGAGAAATCATCGGGCCTTCATGATGATTTCTCCCGAATGAAACAGATCTAGTCCTGTAGAAACCATTTCTATATGATATATATATATATATATATATATATAAGTCGCGTAACACAACAGTTAGTTCACCATACCGAGAAACAATTGTTTCCCGTTAGCGGGTCTTCAGCTCGTACTGGTCATTGTTATACGGAACAGGAAGAACAACCGTATTTCTTCCCGTTCCGTATAACCATGACCAGTACGAGCTGAAAATCCGATAAGGTGAAACAATTCTTCTCGGTATGTTGAACTAACTGTTGTGTTACTACTTCTACCAAACTCGTCCCATGGACTCAGTGCTCTACCACTACGGATATTAGATTCCAGTGTTCTACCTCTCTCTCTCTCTCTATATATATATATATATATATATTTGTATGTGTATGTGTATGTGTGTGCGTGTGGGTGTGTGTGTATGTGTGGGTGTGTGTGTCTGTGCGTGTGTGTGTCAGTGTAAGTAATACAAGAGTTTCCGTACATTAGATCAAGGAAAACCTGTGTCCTATGTTATGTAAATTATATATAAATTCCCAACACATCTGAATGCTACATATACTTTTAATGCCTGGTATTGCCAGCAACATAAGCAACACACAGATATACGGTTTCTAAGACGTATGCTTTAAAGGCGCTTGGCTTAGTGGTTAGAGTGTCCGATTCATAATCGGGACGTTGTGATATCGATTCGCGGACCAGACTGTGCGTTGGCCTCTTGAGCAGCTCAGTATATTTCACCTTGCTCCAATCACTCAACCGTAGAAAGGAGTTGCGAGGTTCATATTGCAGAACTGTATTGGCATCTCTTGAACAACATCGGTGGCATAATAATGTGAAATATGTATGCATGGGCGACTGCTGGTGTTCCAGAAAAACATCTTGCCCGAACTTGTGCTACGGGAACCTTTCTGAATGAATTTGTGACTAAAGTGTGACTTTACCTTTTAAGACCTATATGCGAGTAGGATTTGAAACCTTAGGTTGCATGCAACTACGGTGAGAATGTATTCATATTAATATATATATATACGTATATATACATATAAATGTTTAGATTTTGATATAATAATTGTTTCTACTTTTTGACGCAAGGCCAGCAATTATCCCAATGTATTTCAATCCAGGTAAGCAGTTTTCTTGCTTAAGCATTCATTCCAGTTATATATAAACAAAACCTTATTTACCTTCACACACAAACACACACATATATATATATGTGTGTGTAGATATAGATATAGATATAGATATATATGTGTTTATGTCACGACGGGGACTCTAAAAGTTCCTCAGAAGTTAAAGGTTTTACGGGTGGTTGCAATAAAAAACAAAATAAATAACAAACAAGACTACGTTACTGGTGATACAATAAAGTGAGGATGCAGGAACTATTGTTAAAATTTACGATTTAATGAAATCTTGATTTTGTTACATAATTAATTTATTTCCTCCAATGTTTAGTCTTTAGAAATTTACTACAACTAATTTGTTGATTATATGCGTCAAATTGTCCATGAATACTGGGTAACTCAATCAATGAGAAAACATCGATCTGTGTTCATTGAATTCTAACTTATTGCAATCCATTTAGGTTTGAAGCCACTATAGCTGTTCTAGCAGAACATTTATGTCCGACACTTAGACTGATTAAATCATAAAAATTCTATTTTAATTTACATGAGTTTTACTTTATATTATTTTACTTTGTTCTATTTGTTTTGTGTTTAAAAATAATGCATAAATGTTTTGTAATTAATTTTATGTGAACATAACCCAAATTTCTATTATTAAATTCGTTTGATTTCGTTATATTCATTTATCTGATGTGAAGGGTCTATTAAAAATTAATTAATTATATCATAATTTTCATGAGACAATTAGAAAGTCACACTGTCTACCTATTCCAAAATGTCTGATATTTAAGAGGAAATATTTTGATGAAATTTGCAACGATAATCTTCGCAGGTTACTTTGGCATTCGGAGGAAATGTTTTGTGTAACATAGAACGTTGCTGCTATGTTGTTCTATAGGAAAATATATTTCTTTGGATATATATATATATTCATGTATATATATATATATATTATTCGAAATATTAATAAATGAAGACGTTCACATAATTAAAATATATGTTTTATTATATATATTTCGGAGGTACTGTGGTGTTTATTCAGTACGTCCTCGTCAGATAAAATACATGAATTGATGTATGATATAACTCAACTGTCTTGATGATTCAATTCCAGTATTGGCAGTATTATATATATATATATATATATATATATATATATATATATATATATATATATATATATATATATAAATATATATATATATATATATATATATATATATATTTATATATATATATATATATATTTATATATATTTATATATATTTATATATATATATATATATATACATATTTATATATATATATATATATATATATATATATATATATATATATATATATATATATATATATTTACTAATAATAATAATTTGAAGACTAAAATCCAAAGAGGGCTCGATAAGGATAAATATATATCAAATATATAAGAACCGTAGAGCAAATATTTTAAATTAATATATAAATATATTTATATATATATATATATATATATATATATATATATATATATATATATATATATATATATATATATATATATATATATATATATATAATTATATATATATATATATATATATATATATATATATATATATATATATATATATATATATATATATATACATATATATATATACCTACTATTAGTAGCTATACACCGACTGAATATGACTTGGTGCATCACCTTTTTTCCTACGGGTTACACTACGTTCTCTCGTCACAACCACTATCATACTTGCACACAAAATATAGTGTTCTTAGAAATTGATCCATCATTATCTCCTATCCTCTTTTTTTTTTTTTCAATGACCTGAAGGTGTATAGGCTGAACATGAGAACATGAACACCATCAAAAAGTATTTGGATCTCATTGTACAGTTTTCTGGTAGACCATGATATGGAATATAGTGGGTACATATTTGACAATAAAACTTGGAAATGTTCAGCTCTTTTCTTAAAATTTGACAGGAACAGCTTGACATTAAAATCTCTGCACTCACGTGACAACTATGGGCATCTTGGACAAGATGAGAAAGTTAGTTATGATTGATCCATGTATAAGGTGAGGACTAGGTATGAATATCTCAGGAAAGTAAAGAGAATATGTTTAACAGAACAGTCAACATGTAGCCAATACAACTATTGTTGTACTCATTCTAATGCCAGCATTTAGCTCGCTGAAATGGTTATGGTAAGATTTAAACGAAATAGATGTAAGGATTTGCAAGCTGCTGATGGTTACTGGAAATTGTTACATTAATTCTGCCTTGGATAGATTATCTTTCCCAGGCCAGGAGGGTGGCATGGGCCAAAATCTATATTAACATCATAAGAGTCCCGGATAGTAACACTGAATCAACGTTTTCAACGGAGGAAAAAGGTCAATAGTCACCTTATCCAGGATTATGAGCATGAAAATGACAACATTATTTAGATAACCACTTAGTGGGTGGTGGATTGGCAGTATCGGTAGAGGGTCGGACGCCATGCTTTCTAGCATAGTTACGTCCCTTTACGATTTGAGTTCAAATCCCGCCGAGGTTGATTTTGCCTTTCATCCTTACGGGGTCGATAAAATAAAGTACCAGTAATGCACTGGGTAATTGCTGGCCTTGTGCCTAAAGTAGAAACAATTATTTAGATAACCACCAACCTTAAGGTGAGACATCAAATAAAAGCTGAAACTAATTTCTCTGTCAGGAACATTGGAAGACTCTAATAAATGCTAGAACAAATTAAATAAAATAGTCTAGTTCATTAAAAATGTTGTACATGGACAATTGAGCCGAAAGACGCAGATCTTCTTATAACATATTATTATTTGCAGTATCGGTAGAGGGTCGGACGGCATGCTTTGACGCATAGAGTTACGGTTTTTGCCATTCTGAGTTCAAACCCCGCCGTGGTTAACTTTGCCTTTCATCCTTACGGGGTCGATAACATAAAGTACCAGTAATACAGTGGGTAATTGCTGGCCTTGTGCCAAAAGTGGAAACAATTATTTGCAGTATCGGGTCGGACGCCATGCTTTGCAGCAAAGCGTTACGGCCATTTATGGTCTGAGATCAAATCCCGCCGAGGTTAACTTTGCCTTTCATCGTCACGGGATCGATAAAATGAAGTACCAGTAATACACTGGGGTAATTACTGGCCTTGTGCCAAAAGTAGAAACAATTATTATAACCGCAGTTAGTATAACCTCTTATTATAACCGCAGATATACAATCACTGATTACGACTTTCCCATAATTTTTATTCTTAAACACTTGAATCCGTGCCGCCAATAATATTTTTTAACCTTAGACATAAAAGCAGAAATTTAAGGTGAACAGGAAATTGATAATATCGGCCCCATTATTTGACAGTTACTTTGTTTTATCAACTCCCAAAAGATACAAAAAACGATAAAGTTGGCATTGCCGAGATTTGAACACAGATCGTAAACGAATATTGCAAATCAAATCTATAAGACGACCTAACAACTCTACCAATCTATAGCTCGCCTACCGACAATTATGGCAGCATACATGTTAAATGTATTTAACTTTTGTAGTCCAGGTTTGACATGTCAATATATACTAGGTTCACCGGATATATGAGCACTTATACAAACTGGTGAATTTGCTCATTGAAAAATTAATGGCCTGTATCAGGGAAACCCCATAATTTATGCTGATTAATGACACGTGGAAGTGATTAAAGTTAAAAATGATATTTTAATAATGTATTTCTAGGATATAATTACATAAATGTTCAGTATATATGTACAAATGACATACAAGTTTAAATGTATGAGTACATTTTGAGAAGTAGCTATTTGCAGGGACGAATTTAGAACCATGATAGTTGTGATTGGAAAACTTTTTGTACCAACATTACTAAGATATGAAATACATTCTGAGAATATGTGTGCATGTGTGTGTGTGTATGCATGTGTGTGTGTGTTTATATATACGTGTGTGTGTGTGTGTGTGTGTATGTATGTTTGTGTTAGTGTGTATGTCTGTGTTAGTGTGTATGTGTGGTGTGTGTGTATGAGGAAGGCTTAAATTGTAGAGAGATTCAGTTGGATATATATGTGTGTATTTGTGAGTTTTATATCGAATAATAATGGTTTCTTATATAGGCACAAGGCCAGTAATTTTTTTGGTGGGGGAGAAAGTCGATTAAATCGATACCAGTGCGTGAATGGTACTTTATTTTATCAACCCCGTAAGGATAAAAGGCACAGTTAACCTCGGTGGGATTTAAACACAGAACAGGAGGGCACGTAACTATATGCCGCGAAGCATGTTGTCCGACTCTCTACCGATACTGCCAATCCACCCTTTTATATCGAATAATAATTATTTTTACTTTTGGCACAAGGCCAGCAATTATCCCAGTGCATTATTGGTACTATATTTTATCGGTCTCGTAAGGATGAAAGGCAAAGTCAACCTCGGCGGGATTTGAACTCAGATCATAAACGGGCGTAACTCTAAGCTGGAAAGCTTGGCGTCCGAGCCTTTACCGATATTGCCAATCCACCATTCGATTCGGTTGCATACAAACAGTCACATTTCGCCATGTTTTTAGCTGAACATAGCCATCATCCTGTTTTGGTGGTAGAACAAAAGAATGGACATAGTAATGAGTCTGTTTGCTTGCAAACAAATCGAATATTGTTTTTTTCGATATAAAATTCCCGAATACATTTATGTATCCGCAATGTTATAGCGAAAAACCAAGATACTAATTTTGTTTTTACATATATATGTGTGTATATATATATATATATATATATATATATATATATATATATATATATATATATATATATATATATATATACACTTATATATGTATATATATATATATATATATATGTTAACCTTGGCCTTCCTCTTCTAGTGTGTCCATGTAGGGGCTCCTAAAGGAGCACTGAGTGCAATGTTAACTCTGGATGTCGGTAAGCATGTCCAGCTAACCTCAGTCTCCTCTGTTGGAGACGCAGGACATGGCAGCGATAAAGAGGGACAGAGATTGCTGGAGTGAACTCGTCCATGGATCTCGGGAATTTTACCCGCCTTAGATATATATATATATATATATATATATATATATATATAATATAGAAATGGCTTCTACAGGAATAACTGTTTCATCTGGGAGAAATCATCAGTAAGCGGCTTCCTGGTGATTTCTCTCGACAGAAACAGTTCTAGTCCTGTAGAACCCATTTCCATATAAAATATTTATACTCTGCTATGTATTGAGTACTTACTGTGGCTACTCCCGATTAAACCCGGGATAAACTTATTTATATATATATATATATATATATATATATATATATATATATATATATATATATATATATATAGTGTATATATATACATATATATATATATATATATATATATATATATATATATATATATATAACATTAAAGATACTAATTATAGCTATGTATATATTATACTATAAACATCTATAAACAGGGAAGGTCAGTAATTTATTACTACCTTATTACCAGTAACATAATAGCTCAATGTAAGCACCACAGTTGTTTTACAGAACAGTAATATTGAATTCACAAGAATCAAAGTTATGTTTAAAACATTTATTCGCTGACAATTGTTTCTTCCAAACCTAGGCATGGATTCTTCGGAGCATTTCTAATGCTTGTACACACAATAGTTGACCTACCAGTCAACCGAAGAAGCATACAGATACATATATATATATATATTGATGTTGAGTAACAGTTTGGAATTGATGCGACATATGATATATTATACAATATTTGTACAATAATTCAAATTAAGATTAAATTTAAAAACAAAGTCAAAAGGATAGGTAGGAATACATGAGACAGATAATACAGATAATTCAAGAGAACAGTCTAATAATTAAATCAAAGAGATAGTATATGCGTTAGTCATATACAGGGATGGAACAAGCAAATGTATTATGTGTATATGAGTACTGTATGGCAAGGTATTCCATGAGATACAAGCACTTTAAGCAAGTGTGTTAGTGGACTATAGTGGTTGTATTGCGATATTTTCTGTATAGTTCAAATTTTTATGTGTGTAGAAGAAGGAGGTTACAGTTTTCACATCCATCACATAAGTTACGATACATTTGCATTGAATGTTTGTTATAGTACTGGATTGTGATGTATTGTAACTTAGAGGTATTTATTCCATATTTATAGAATAGGGTCCTTCAGCTGCGGGAATTTGCAGCGGTTTAATATCCGGAAGTGGATATCTAATTAAGGGGAGCTAATGCGCAAGGGGAGGTAACTAGCTCATTATAATAAATAATAATTAAATTCATTGCTCTAATAGACATTATATGGTGCCTCAATATAGTCCCTCATATAAAAAGATATATATTTAATTTTAAATACAGTTTACTCTCTCATAATATATTAATAGAAAGTCGTCCACCCAATATTATATGGTGCCATAATTGAATTTCCCATACAAAGTGCTATATATTTATATCAAATTAACCTTAAATACAGTCTATTCTCAAAACATATTAAAGGTCCAATTAGATTTTTGTCTACCCAACATTTGGTAAGCTATGGAGTAACTTACAGCTGTTTGCATGATAAATTAGATGCATCTCTTGAGTGAATAAATTCATCCTCCATATACTATACTATTCACCTATACATTTAATTATAAATCATTGTTCCATATTACAAATAAGTTATACAAACCCCTTATGTTGATAAATTAATCCTACACATATAATGTTATTAGTCTATACATTTAATTGTAAATGCATATATTATTCCTTGTTGCATTTAATATTTAAAGATTGTATAACCTGTATTATATTTCAATCACTATATAATTATAAGTGATCTAAAGTAATTATATTAGAAGGTGGTGATTATAAGGATATTTCCAGAGTACAACGTATTAGATGAGATGAAATGATTTGTGTAGAGGAAAGGGTGGATCAGAGTGTGTGATGTAGTGGTGGAATGTAAAACCTAGAGGTCAAGTGCTAGTGGTGGTGATGAGTTCAAATCTGACATTGTTATATACTAGGTTTAAAGATTTGCAAAGAGTGTCGGAGGCAGTGTTGGCACGATGCAAACACTCTGATTTTTTATTAAGGAGATTTGGATTCGAAAAGAATATAGTATGGGTCTCTAGTAGACAGAGGTTACAAAATTTATTAGGTGGTTTATACGATGCAGCCCTACCCACAATTTCTTATTGAAGTGTATATGTTCTATTCCTAGTTTTCAGATAGTGTATATAGCTAGATAGTGAAGTGGAGTTGTCTAGATTGTGTTTTTTGAAAGAATGGATGTGTGAGTTGTATCTCATCTTGAAGCAGTTCGAAGTAGAGCCTATATAGGTTTCAGAAGAGTTGTTGGTGTTGACCGTGCATGTGTAAATGATGTCCTTGATTAAGTAGTTGTTACCTAACGTGCAGGTTCTATTTGATCTACAGTTACATTTATTTTGGATGTTATCTTGTCGGTTATTATGTTGTGTGGAGGTCCGGTTGCTAGGTATTGCATTAGGGTTATGATGGTTGTCGTTCCTAATGTTATCGATTTCGTTAGTGTTATTACTATTATTACTATTATTATTAAGGTTTGTAGTTATTATGTTGCTTTGAAAGTTTACCCCCTGCTGCGTTTCAGTTTGTTGAAAATAAGTATTAATCTTTCTTTTATTACTACCAGCTATATGGTATGCTATGTTAGGTGTGGTGAGTAGGAGATTTTAATGGTGTTTTTATTTATAAGATTATGGTACTTGCGTCCAGACGGGAAGTTTTTATCCACGATTGATAAGAAAGCCTTATGTAAGTTGGTAGAGACGTTTAGATTGAAAAATGTATTAGTACTTCTATTTTTGTTTTTTATAATTATTGAGGTATTTCTGTTTATAGTATTTAGGTGTCTACCTCTGGTGCCTCCGACACTCTTTCCAAAACTTTAAACCTAGTATATAACAATGTCAGATTTGAACTCATCACCACCACTAGCACTTCACCTCTAGGTTTTACCTCCCACCACTACATCACACTCTCTGATCCACTCTTTCCTCTACACAAATCATTTCATCTTATCTACAACGTTGTAGTCTGGATATATCCTTATAATCACCACCTTCTAATATAATTACTTTAGATCACTTATAATTATATAGTGATTGAAATATAATAAAGGTTATATAATCTTTAAATATTAAATGCAACAAGGAATAATATATGCATTTACAATTAAATGTATAGACTAATAACATTATATGTATAGGATTAATTTATAACATAAAGGGTTTGGATAAATTATTTGTAATATGGAACAATGATTTATAATTAAATGTATAGATTAATAGCATAGTATATGGAGGATGAATTTATTCACTCAAGAGATGCATCTAATTTATCATGCAAACAGCT
>OZ024743.1:68611848-68629348 GCA_964016885.1 Eledone cirrhosa
ATCGCTATCTCAGATTCAGGGCACCAATCCTATTACAATATATATATATACGAACACACTGGCGTATTATGATGTTTGATAATTTCATAAACTATCTGAAATAGGATTTAGGTTACATGTATGCTTGTGTATGTCTGTTAATTGTTAACAGTTATAGACGCACATATATATAAATATTCAAAGACATTGTAATCCCTAGGTGATGCACCCTTTCATGACTGTATTTCTCTCTAGTTTACAGCTATCCATCCAAGGTCCAATAGAAGTCATATTGCCTATTGTAGACCTAGCTACAAATCTAGGAACACCTTACATAAACATTCATTGGCTTCAGATATTTCCTTACACTATTTATATTTTAAAACCGTTTGTTCCTATGTCGATGTATTTTATGCGGCTTCTCATTGATGATAAATTACCTCTGCATTTCTCTTAACTTACTGCTATCGATCGTCTGTCAAACGGAAATCATATTGGTCATTGTAGACCTAGGTCACATCAATGACATCCTACCATTACCATCACTGCGGTTCAGATGATTCTTTACAACAATCATATTTTCAAACCATTGGTTCCTATGTCTAGCATTTGATATTGTCTTTTTAAATCACCATCAATTGAATCAGGAATATAATATATCATGTCAGACTATGCCATAAGTTCAAGGTGTTGGATCGTTGTATAATGACATATTGGTGTCATGAATGTTTCTTTCAATTTCATGTATATTCTGTGTTCCTAGTAATATTTAGGGCAGTGGATCGGTAGAATCGTTAGAGCATCGCACACATTTCCTTATGGTGTTTCTCTACGGTTGTTTACATTCTGTCTTCATATCAAACCGCGGTCAATTTCGTTTTTTATCTTTGAATGGACGATAAAATAAATTACCAGTCAAAGTGTGAGATCGATATAATCAATAAATCATGAGTACGATTGATAGCAATGATCAAACGTGTGGTTAGGGGAGTTCATGTTAATCAGTGTGTGAGGAAAGTTGGTGGTGATTATAGAGTGTGAGTGAAAGTGGTGGTGATGATGGAGTGTGAGTGAAGTTGATGGTGATGATGGAGTGTGAGTGAAGTTGATGGTAATGATGGAATTTGAGTGAAGTTTATGGTTGTGTGAAGCGTGAGGGAAATTGGTGGTGATGATGGAGTGTGAGTGAAGTTGATGACAATGACGAAGTGTGAGTCAGCTTGATTTTTATGATGGAGAGTGAGTGACGATGATGGAAATATTTGAGCGTTAGTGAAGCTGTTGGAAATGATAGAGTGTGAGTGAAGTTGGTGGTTAGGATGATGTGTGAGTGACGTTAATGATAAGGGAGGTTGATGGTTAGGTTGGCGATGAGGTGTTAATTTTAAGTAGTGATGTTAGTGATGGTGATTACAGGATCGGAGTAATGTTGATGGTTAGTGATGGTGATGACGGAATGTAAGTGGGGTTGATGGTTAACATGGTGAGTGAAGTGTTAATTTTAATGATGGATGACTAAGAATTGAGGTTAGTGATGGTGATGACTAAGTAGTGAGTTTGATGGCTTATGATCGTCTGAGAGTTATGGTACTTTTAATAATGGATAGTTAAGTAGGGATGTTAATGATGGTGATGGCGGAATATGAGTGAGGTTTATGGTTAGGATGGTGAGTGAGATATGTTAATTTTAATAATGGATGACTAAGTTGTGATGTTAATGATGGTGATGACGGAAGGTGATGGTGATGAGTAAGGTTGATAGAGAAGATCGACAATGATAATGCTGTTAGTTCTAAGAGTGAAAAAGAAGGCGGAGTGGGTGATTTTGATAAAGATGTCATTAGGAGAGAGGTAAAGAAGGCCGTGATAAATGTTAAATAGATTGTCACCTGAATCAGGTGTAACACCATAGATTAGTTCTGATAAATTGATGAGGGAAAATAGAGATTATATACTGGCAGGTCTCTGTTGATACGTTTTTCTGATTTTCTATTAGTTATTTATTGAAACCATCATCATCATCATCATCATCACCATAATTATTTATCATAATCATCACCATCATCATCATCATCATCATCATCATCATTATCATCATCCTCATCATCATCACCATCATCACATCGTCATTTATTATCATCACCATCACCATCACCATCGTCATCATCATTAACATCCTCATTATTATGTTATCAGTATTATCATTATCAGCATTATTATTATCACTGTTTAAATCATAAACAGTATAGTCATACTACTACTACTACTACTACTACTACTACTACTACTACTACTACTACTACTACTACTACTACTACTACTACTACTACTATTACTATATTTCTTTTTAATTCATTGTAATGATGTGACATTAAATAATTTTAAAGAAACGTATAGCAGACATAAATTGATGAGAGTTATAAGACTGTAACTCACAGGGAGAGAATAAGAACACTATGGAACATAAATAAAACTGCGTTATTGAATATACATACATACATAAATACTTACATACATATATATATATATATATATATATATATATATATATATATATATATATATATATATATATATATATATATATATGTATATATATTATATATATATAATATATATATATATATAGTGACGAAACGTAAGTCAATTGCATGAACTCATAATCCTTTATTTACTGCTATATATATTTCGATGATAGCCATTGAATGGCTATGACCTCATCAGGTAGTTACACAGTTCTTAGATATGCCAGCTCTGTGTTTATAGTGGTTGATGGTATCAGAGCCTTGGGACATATGAGGTTTATGCTGGTTGACTTTTACATACACGCACACCTACCTCCTCAGACACTCACACATCTACACACTCAAATCCATACAGGTGTGTATATATATGCATGTATGTACGCACAAGCATATATATATATATATAAAATATATATATATACACAGAACATACATATATATAAAATATATATATATACATAAAATACACACATACATTAAATATATACACACATAAAACATACATATATATATATAAAATACACATACATATACATATATATATAAAAGATATACGTATATATACATACATATATATAAAATACACATATATACACATACAAAATATATATATATATATATACACATGATATATATATATATATACATATATATATAAAACCAGGTTCAATAAAACGTGGTTTTGATGACTCCTAACCAGTAGAGGATCCGGTGGACCATCCACCATAAGGACCACAAACTATGGGTGGTTGTTGTTGTTCATTGGTCACTGGTACGGGGTGTAGGGCACTACATGGGAAGGGGGGGGGGCGTTGTGAGAGGCCGTAACCGGGGTTTATCCATATAGCTTGAGGAAAGTTCCCTTCCTTTGGTGTCAGCAGGCACCGTATAAGTCGGCCCTTCTATTTAATAGCTTGGTTCCGCTATGAAGAATCTCGAGTGTCTCACTAAGACAGAGGTTGCAAATACCAGACCCGCCTCTGTCTGGGGGAACCTTTCTAACCACGGACCAGACTAGAGAGTGTGGGGTCTTTTCAAGTTTAAGCTTCCAGATCAATCCAGAAAGGGCCGTACATTTCCTCTTATCTATGCTGTTAAAGGAATGGTGATGGTTATACCACTGACCTTTGAAGCTCGTCGCTGTGGATCCTATGTAGTGGTGCTCCGAGTTAGGGGTTGAGACCTTGCACCTCTAGACTACGTTTTTCGTCATGCATTCATTACTAAGGGGCATAGTGATGGGTCTCAGCAATTACATGACTTATTAGCCCCACCACATGTACCGCCTGGTTACCATCACTCGGGGTTCGCTGGGTAGCCTCCGCAATCAGCACAAGGTCGTTGGGTTCCGGTGTGCTAGTTGGGCCAGTCCGGGTTCCGTTAAGTCCCGCATGCTGGTTCTGTTATATTTATATATATATATATAACAAAGGAATTGTGGTAATAAACCAAATGGTCCTTAACGCTCCAGAGTACTCAATACTTAGGGTAGTAGAGTGGGAATAGGAAAAAGTATGACCCAAAGGCAGAGCTCAGGCTGTTTCGACGGCTATTTCTGGACTGAGTCCAGAAATAGCCTTCGAAACGGCTTGAGCTCTGCCGTCGATGTCATACTTTTTCCTATATATATATATATATATATATATATATATATATATATAATATATTTATGCATATCATACATACATAAATACTTACATACATAAATATATATACAGTGTTTGAGAGACAGAGTATGATATATATAAATATATATATATATATATATATATATATATATATATATATATATATATATATATGTATATATGTTCATGTATGTAAATATTTATTTATGTATGATATGTATAAATATATATAATTTATATATAAAATAAAGTTAAATAAAAAGTCAAATGTTTAAAATTTAGCTTCGTTTATTACTGCTATATATATTTCAGTGACAGCCATCTTTGGCTGTGACCTCTTCAGGCAGTCCGAATTAGTGTGGTTTAGACAAGTAGATATGTTGTTGAGGTGTATAATTTTGTCAATACTCTGATATGCCCAGTTCCTGGTTGGGTTGTTATTTCACTGAGGAACTGGAATCATAACCCAACCAGGAACTGGGCATATCAGAATATTGACAAAATTATACACCTCAACAACATATGTACTTGTCTATACCACACTAATTCGGACGGCCTGAAGAGGTCACAGCCAGAGATAGCTGTTACTGAAATATATATAGCAGTAATAAACGAAGCTAAATTTTAAACATTTGACTTTTTATTTAACTTTATTTTACATTACTCCGGAGTAACCAAACCAACCTCCGCACTTCGTCGAGTGCTCCAGCCTGCATACTGAGGTGTTGGTATACAACCAACATATACTCAAAATATATAATTTATATATATATATATATATATATATATATATATATATATATATATATATATATATATATATATATATATAAATAATATATTTATACATATCATACATACATAAATACTTACATACATGAATATTTATACATATCATACGTACACATATATATATATATATATATATATATATATATATATATATATATATATATATATATATATATATATATATATATGTATATATATATATATATATATATATATATATATATATATAATACTCTGTCTCTCAAATACTCACCAATATTTGCCTGCATACACACACACACACATAAGCCCCCTCACACACATACACACACACACATATAATACTGTACACACGTAAACAAAATCACAGACATGCCCATCCCTCCTTATGCCAATCTCACATACACACAACCAGGTTACGCCCTACACTCATATACAAAATTTTATGTGCGCACACACAGGCATACACACACACATACACATACACACACACACACACTGACACACACATACATAGCACGATACATTGTACATATTCATAATTCCATATGCATATTCAATAACAATCATATAACGTCCCACTATACACATATTTACAATAGCCCATACACAATATTGCACCCTCGCGCATGCGCGATCGCGCACACACATACAAGAATACACCAACAACAACAACAAAAAGACAACCAACTACAACGCACACAAAAACAACAGCACTATCAACAACAGCACCACCAAAAATACCACCATCAATAACACCACCACCAGCAACACCAACGACAGCACTAACAACAGCCCCACCAACAACACCACCATCAACAACACCACCAACAACACCACCATCAAAAACAGCACTACAATCAACACCACCAACAACATCACTAACAACAACACCACCATCAACAACACCACCATCAACAAATGCACTAACAATACCACCATCAACACCACTACTAACAACAACACCACCACCATCAAGAACACCACCAACAACAACTGCACTAACAACACCACCATCAACTACACCACCAACAACACTACCAACAACAACACCACCACCACCAACAATACCACCACCAACTACACCACCATCAACAACAGCACCACCAACAATAACACCATCAACAACAACACTACTACAAACAACATCAAAACCGATAACAACAACACCAACACCAATGACCCACAACAACAGCAAGAACAATACCAACACTAAGACAACAGCCACAACAACAATATCAACATCAACCACAACACAAACATTATAATCAACAAGAATGGCACCAGAAACACAAAGACAACAATAACAATTACAACAATAACAACAAATGCCACAACAACAACATCATCATCTACAACAAAAACACCTCTACAATAATAATTGTTTCTACTTTTTGGCACAAGACCAGCAATTATACCAGTGTATTACTGGTACTTTATTTTATCGACCCCGTAATGTTGAAAGGCAAAGTTAACCTCGCTGAGATTTGAACTCAGAAAATAAAGGGCCGTAACTCTATGCTGAAAAGCATGGCGTCCGAGCCTCTACCGATACTGCCAATCCACCGCCCAGTAATACTAACAACAACAATTCCAATTCTAATAATGAACAAACCAACAACAACAATACCAACAACAACACTATCACCATGATCAACAGCAATACTAACAACAACATCAAATACAACAACAGCAACACCAACAACAACCCCAACAACAACAATACCGACAACTACACTGCCACCATCAACAATATCAGCAACAACAACAACAACAACAACATTATCATCATCACCATCAACAGCAACAATAACAACAACAACAACAACAACATCAATAACAACAACAACAACAGTATCATCAACAACAACAATATCATCATCATCAACAACAACAATACCAACAGCAGTATCATCATCAACAACAACAACAGTATAATCGTCAACAACAACAACAACAACAACAGTAACATCATGAACAACAACAACAGTATCCACATCAAAAAACAACAATAACACCATGAACAACAACAACAGTATCCACATAAAAAAAAAACAACAACAACAACAGTAACATCATGAACAACAACAACAGTATCAACACCAACAACACCAACAATAACAACAAGAACAACATCAACAAATAGAACAATAGCAACAACAACAACATTAACATCATGCACAACAACAACAGTATCAACATCAACAAAAACACATAGAACAATAGCAAAAACAACAACAACAGTAACATCAACAGCAACAACAAGACCAACAACAACAAGAAAGAGAGAAAGGAGACAGCGGAGGTAAGGTGAAGAACCAATAATTTTCTGGAAAGTTCGTGGAGAAAGAGATTGTTATCTTTGGAGAGATTTAATAACCTGATGTGAAAATTAGGTGCTCGCAGCTTTCAATGATGTGTATATATGTTAGTGTGTATATGTATGTGTATATATGTTAGTGTGTATATGTATGTGTATATATGTTAGTGTGTATATGTATGTTTATATATGTTAGTGTGTATATGTATGTGTATGTGTTAGTGTGTATATGTATGTGTATATGTTAGTGTGTATATGTATGTGTATATATGTTAGTGTGTATATGTATGTGTTTATGTTAGTGTGTATGTATGTGTATATAAGTTAGTGTGTATATGTATGTGTATATATGTTAGCGTGTATATGTATGTATATATGTTAGTGAGTATATGAATGTGTATATGTTAGTGTGTATATGAATGTGTATATGTTAGTGTGTATATGAATGTGTATATGTTAGTGTGTATATGTATGTGTATATATGTTAGTGTGTATATGTATGTGTATATATGTTAGTGTGTATATGAATGTGTATATGTTAGTGTGTATATGTATGTGTATATATGTTAGTGTGTTATATGTATGTGTTTATGTTAGTGTGTATATGTATGTGTATATGTTAGTGTGTATATGTATGTATATATGTTGGTGTGTATATGTATGTGTATATATGTTAGTGTGTATATGTATGTGTATATATGTTAGTGTGTATATGTATGTGTCTATATGTTAGTGTGTATATGTATGTGTATATGTTAGTGTGTATATGTATGTGTATATATGTTAGTGTGTATATGTATGTGTATATATGTTAGTGAGTATATGAATGTGTATATGTTAGTGTGTATATGTATGTGTATATATGTTAGTGTGTTATATGTATGTGTATATGTTAGTGTGTATATGTATGTATATATGTTAGTGTGTATATGAATGTATATATGTTAGTGTGTATATGTATGTGTATATATGTTAGTGTGTATATGTATGTGCATATGTTAGTGTGTATATGTATGTGTATATATGTTAGTGTGTATATGTATGTATATATGTTAGTGTGTATATGTATATGTGTATATATGTTAGTGTGTATATGTATGTGTATATGTTAGTGTGTATATGAATGTTTATATGTTAGTGTGTATATGTATGAGTTTACATGTTAGTGTGTATATGTATGTGTATATGTTAGTGTGTATATGTATGTGTATATGTTAGTGTGTATATGTATGTATATTTGTTAGTGTGTATATGTATGTGTATATATGTTAGTGTGTATATGTATGTGTATATATGTTAGTGTGTATATGTATGTGTATGTGTTAGTGTGTATATGTATGTGTATATGTTAGTGTGTATATGTATGTGTATATGTTAGTGTGTATATGTATGTATATATGTTAGTGTGTATATGTATGTGTATATATGTTAGTGTGTATATGTATGTGTTTATGTTAGTGTGTATGTATGTGTATATATGTTAGTGTGTATATATATGTGTATATATGTTAGTGTGTATATGTATGTGTATATGTTAGTGTGTATATGTATGAGTTTCTATGTTAGTGTGTATATGTATGTGTATATGTTAGTGTGTATATGTATGTGTATATGTTAGTGTGTATATGTATGTGTATATGTTAGTGTGTATATGTATGTATATATGTTAGTGTGTATATGTATGTGTATATATGTTAGTGTGTATATGTATGTGTATATATGTTAGTGTGTATATGTATGTGTATATATGTTAGTGTGTATATGTATGTGTATGTGTTAGTGTGTATATGTATGTGTATATGTTAGTGTGTATATGTATGTGTATATGTTAGTGTGTATATGTATGTATATATGTTAGTGTGTATATGTATGTGTATATATGTTAGTGTGTATATGTATGTGTTTATGTTAGTGTGTATGTATGTGTATATATGTTAGTGTGTATATATATGTGTATATATGTTAGTGTGTATATGTATGTGTATATGTTAGTGTGTATATGTATGAGTTTCTATGTTAGTGTGTATATGTATGTGTATATGTTAGTGTGTATATGTATGTGTATATGTTAGTGTGTATATGTATGTGTATATGTTAGTGTGTATATGTATGTATATATGTTAGTGTGTATATGTATGTGTATATATGTTAGTGTGTATATGTATGTGTATATATGTTAGTGTGTACATGTATGTGTATGTATGTTAGTGTGTATATGTATGTGTATATATGTTAGTGTGTATATGTATGTATATATGTTAGTGTATATATGTATGTGTATATATGTTAGTGTGTATATGTATGTGTATATATGTTAGTGTGTATATATATATGTGCATATATGTTAGTGTGTATATGTATGTGTTTATGTTAGTGTGTATATGTACGTGTATATATGTTAGTGTGTATATGTATGTGTATATATGTCAGTGTGTATATGTATGTATATATATGTTAGTGTGTATATATATATGCATATATGTTAGTGTGTATATGTATGTGTTTATGTTAGTGTGTATACGTATGTGTATATATGTTAGTGTGTATATGTATGTGTATATATGTTAGTGTGTATATGTATGTATATATGTTAGTGTGTATATGTATGTGTATATATGTTAGTGTGTATATGTATGTGTATATATGTTAGTGTGTACATGTATGTGTATATATGTTAGTGTGTATATGTATGTGTATATATGTTAGTGTGTATATGTATGTGTATATATGTTAGTGTGTACATGTATGTGTATATATGTTAGTGTGTATATGAATGTGTATATGTTAGTGTGTATATGTATGTGTATATATGTTAGTGTGTATATGTATGTGTATATGTTAGTGTGTATATGTATGTATATATGTTAGTGTGTATATGTATGTGTATATATGTTAGTGTGTATATGTATGTGTATATATGTTAGTGTGTATATATATATGTGCATATATGTTAGTGTGTATATGTATGTGTTTATGTTAGTGTGTATATGTATGTGTATATGTTAGTGTGTATATGTATATGTGCATATATGTTAGTGTGTATATGTATGTGATTATGTTAGTGTGTATATGTATGTGTATATATGTTAGTGTGTATATGTATGTATATATGTTAGTGTCTATATGTATGTGTATATATGTTAGTGTGTACATGTATGTGTATATATGTTAGTGTGTATATGTATGTGTATATATGTTAGTGTGTATATGTATGTGTATATATGTTAGTGTGTATATGTGTGTGTATGTGTGTGTATGTGTGTGGGTGATGGAATAATGAAGAATGTGTGATAAATGAGAAGATAACTTCACGTGCCGTTTACGCAACAGGTTTCATATACATGTATACACATACACACACACACACACACCCACATACATACGCACATACACACACACACAGACACACACACACACACATACAAATATATATATATATGTATATATATATATATATATATATATATATATATATATATATATATATATATATATGCGTATATATATATAAATATATATGCAACTGCAATCACACATTACACATACGTAAACTACACATAGACACACATAGATAGACACACATGAATACACACACACACACACACACACCTACATACATTCACCCATGAATACTCTCTCACGCACACATGTGCACACAGGCTCAATATATATCAACAAACACAGAGTGTGTGGAATACAAAATACATATGAACACATACAGATATCATACACACAGAATTACACACATATTCACACATTCACACAGATACAGACAAACAGATACACACATGCTCACATATACATACATTCTAACATATGCATATACTCATAGAGAGTCACATACACACAAATACACATACTCACACAGATACGTTTGTAAAGATAAGTATATCAATTATTAATGGCAGAATCTTTATGTAAGTCATTATATGTACACACACACACAGGCGCTCTTACACACATGCAGGCGTCCATACACACATACACATACACACACACACATATATCTATATAAATACATGAATATATATATATATATGTGTGTGTGTGTGTATGTATGTATGTGTGTGCGTGTGTGTATATATATATATACATTTACATACATATACATATATGTACACACACGCACACACACACATATATATATATATATATATGAACATATATATATAATATATGTACATATATATATACTTATAAATATATATATATATATATATAGGCATATATATATATATATGTACATATATATATATATAATATATGTACATATATATATACTTATACATATATATATATATATATATATGTGTGTGTGTGTGTGTGTGTGTGTGTGTGTGTGTGTGTTTATGTGTGTGTATGTAAGATCAGACACATTAACACGGACCTATTTGCTCAATGTCAAACGGCTTCTGAGATGTAATCACGCATTACTCTATAAACAATAAGAATATGGTGATGGTAATGGAAGGTATATTGAAAGGATCTTCTACTGCTAGATTCAGATCACGATTTGGTGCAAGTATTATAAAGGCCTCGGTACTTTCCAGTTACAAGATATGCAGCAAGTATTCTGGGTATCTGATGCCGTTTCAGGGTTAATTTATAAGTTCCTTTACTATGCGTGCCGACAAAAATATACGAGCTGTTTGTTCTGCATATGCAGTGTGGCCTGATGGACATAAGTTAATATGTGTGGGTTGTCCAGTGTCAATGGCTCGAGATTGGGTCACAACGTGTTTCTGTAGTGGCAGTAAAATTATATCTGCTTATTCTTTTCTTGTTCATATATATATTACGTGTTGCTTCAGTATATGCAACTTCTTGGGTAGACGAAGTTGACAGCTGTAGTTGGAGGGCAAAGATGTTCCATTTAATGTCGGGGATGTTGTACCTTTGGTCTCGGCACCTCCAGATGAAGCAAGACAGAGAGTTGGAATTTGTCCTGTATCTGTATATAAAGTGTGAAGATATTCTTTATCTATCTATCTATATATTACAAAAAGTCTGTAATTGCTTGCTTGTCTGTAATGTAATAGAGATAAAAGGACGCATAATGGGAAAATATTTTCAAAGGAAATTGCTCCTGAAATTGTGATATAAATGGAATAAAACAAGTTTCGCGTAAATCGGAGCACGTATTCCCGTGATATGGGGTTTTTCCAGGTACCATCCCTTCATAAACAGAGGGAGAGAGGGATAGAGAGAAAGAGATAGTGGTTGTGAGAGAGTAGATTGAAAGAGAGACACAGAGAGATGGAGAGGAGAGAGAGAAGGAAAATGGAAGAGAGATCGAGCTGTGTTTATATATATATATATATATATATATATATATATATATATATATATATATAACACCCACATATATATATACACGTACATCCATACATATATATATATATATTTATATATATACACATTTATCTATATACATACACATACATATATATGGGCCTTCCAGTTTAATTTCACTTTATATACATGTCTGTGTATATTTTATTTATTTAAAAATAATTTTAAGTGAACATGATGTTTTAAAAGATATTTTGAAGTGAACGTGACCCAATGGGTACAACTGAATGATTTGACTCCTATCAATTTAGCTTTAAAATATTATTCATCCATTCTACTTCATAGCATTTATAAGATACTAGACCACCCATGTATCTAATAAATGCTTGGAAGTAGAGTGCATGAATAATATTTCCAAGCTAATTTGCAAGGAGTCATATCATTCAGTTGTACACTTCAGATCATGAGACAATTGAGTAGAGACAACCTGAAATTGTGATTGTTTAGTTAAGCTCCCTTAGAGAGAATGGCTTAAGCATTTGAATATATGAGACTATATGTAAGAACAAAATGCAGAACAAAAGAGCAGAAATGTGAGAAAAAATATTTCATTATCCTGTATTATTTCTCCTGTTGACCTATATTAAGTTGTTTGGTGTGTAGCTGACCCTTTGTATTGTAAGTGGAAATCTTTTTGCCAGTTTAAAGGAGATTAAATGAAGGCGAAAGTGGGAGAGAAAGAAATCTCAAAACGCAAACAAAGAAGGGGAAGATATAAAAAAGAAAAGAAAAATTCCCGAATCGTCAGTATTGAACATAAGAACAAGTTTCCATTGGTCTTCCCATTACCAATATTTTAAGTCCGTCACAAGCATATGAAGAAGAAGATAAATAGATAGACAGAAGTAAAGACATATGAGGTGACAACTGAGAGTTAGATTGATAGAAGGGAAGCAGCGAACATTGAGAGAATAATGTAGAAAGGAAAAGGGTGAAAAGAGAAAAAAACATAGACAAAGACAAAGAATGATATCGTGAAGAAAATCAGAAAGTTGTAAAGAAAGATAGAAATGAAATAAAATAAAATGAAATACTGACAGAAAGAGAACGAAATAAACATAGATAAATAGAAACCTTGTGAATAAAAAGAGATAAAGTTCAGCATTCGAAATGTTGGGTGAAGAGATAAAGAAATTATTCTAAAAACTTATGATTTTTTCATGAAAACAAATATGACTTATGAATTAAATACATACATACATATATATATATATATATATATATATATATATATATATATATATATATATATATATATATGTATACACACATATATAAATTCTTTTTTTTTTTTCAGAAAAATCATAAAGATGTTTTCAGAGAAATAAAAAAAAATATTTCGGGCTATAAAGATATCTGCAGGGAAATAATAGAAATATTTTTTTTAAATATTTTCATTTAATTTTATCTGTCTGCTACAATCCTTAATTAATGGTCTCTTGTTTTTAATCTCAATAATAATGTTTGGAGAATATTTGTGAAAGGCGGAGGTCGAATGGTGAAAGTTCATCAAGGAAGGAGGAAATATGACAGCCATGCTGTTAGTTTGATTAATCACATAGTTTGTCAGCTTTCTGGACCAATGCCAAATAAATATGAGAAATCGATCTCGAGAGAATGATCTGATAAAGCAAGATCATTTTTCATGCGGTAAGATCGGCCATTTGTAAAGTATACTTGGCTTTCCTCCCTCACTGATTCCCAGACTATCAGTAGTAAGACAGTGGTTCTTAGATACCCCTGTCACCTTCTTCCCCTAGTAATGCAGGTTTCCTTATTTCCTCCCTTATTATGAATTGTCATCAAGTAATTTATTGGTTATTATACATTTAAAGACACACACACAACTACACAACCACATACACAAAGTCATACTCAGACAAACTTTTAAATATGTGTATAGATATATTAGAATATGTTGAAACCTTCAAACATTAACTGAATGAACACTCAATACTGGACGGTAGAATGTAGGAATATATTTCTAAGTAGAAATGTGGCATTGATATCGAACTTTTAACTCGTCAGCTTAATAATGGAACAAAGAATCAGTGTTGCATCATATACAGATTCAATTACATATTACATATGTTTCACTGTCGATCAGCTCGAGGAACAATCTATTTATGATCAAACCTGACTCTAGAATCGGAAGCTCCTCAGCTATTTTATATGTATATATAAACATATATATATATATATAAAGAATTAGTATATCTACCAACATATATATACAGATGCATACCTATGCTAGCAAATATATAGGTTTTGTCTTAGTAACTTTGTGGTTCAATGCAAGGGGATGCAGAACAATTATATGAATGACGTAAAATAAGAAAATTATAAAAATGAACTTACTTACTAAAATTTCACTCCAACTAATTAGTTTCTGAAAGGGAATAAACATGGTTTCCAAATGGAAGGCATGGAGAAGCCGTTTCGTCATCAGGAAGTCTGTTCTCAGCTAAGATACCTAGCGATGCGTGGACACAGGTAACTTATACAAAAATAATTCAGTGAATGGAAAAAGCATGCGTGGACTAAATTCTAAGACATTGAAAAAAATGTGCCTACTTGGTCGGTGGCAAATTCAAAAGAATCAATCACGTGACATCGAGGTTAATCAGTGAGGAGTGGGGTGTTAAAAAAACAGTAGCCAAGCCATTACTATGAACTATAGTACAGTTTTGGCAAATTTTTGCTCAACAAAATGATTTGGAGTTAATTATAATGAATTAGTATATCTACCAATATAGTAAGTTAATAAGTAAGTTAATTTTTATAATTTTCATTTTACGTCATTCATATATATATATATATATATATATATATATATATATATATATATATATATATATAAAACGAAATAAGATGCTGAGGTTACATATATCATTTAAACACGCACAAACACACGCGCACAAACACGCACACACTCACACAGACAGATAGACAGACACATATATATATATATGTATATATATATATATATATATATATATATATATATATATATATATATATATATATATATGTCTGCCTGACTATCTGTTTGTGTGCTTGTGTGTGTGCGCGCGTGTGTGTGTGTGTGTGTGTGTGTGTGTGTTATTAGCTTGCACACGCCTTTTGTCACGCATTGTCAACCCACGAGGAATTTCTTAACTTCAGGCTATTGTAGAAGAGATGTATCAAAAAGAGATGGAAGGTAGGAAATTGTAATTCCGAAAGGGGAAATTCTAAATCTCTATACTGACAACTATTCTGACCTATTGTATTAGAAATAGCCTTTATTTAATGAAATTTGGTGTCTGCCTACAAGAGACTTACTTGTGTCACTGTAAGGGATATTCATTGCCTGTGTTTTTTACATTTACCTTCTTACGTTTTTCGTAAATAATGTATCTTGGCAATATTATACAACATTTTGTATTAATAAGGAGAAATTGAGCCGGACTAATTGGATGGATCATTAGCGCATTGCCTTAAAAGTGACTCGGTTTTTGGTCTGGCTCTGACTTCAAATTCGGCCAAAGACACCTTGGCTTTTCCGGGGTCGGTAAAATTAAGAACCCTCTCATTTACTGGGATTAAACATAACAACTTTGCATTTCCCAGTCATTTTGCTGGCATTGTCGCGCTAAATTATTAATTAGTATTAAGTCGTCGTCGTCGTCGTCGTCGTCGTCGTCGTCGTTGTCGTCTTCTTCTTCTTCTTCTTCTTCTTCTTCTTCTTCTTCTTCTTCTTCTTCTTCTTCTTCTTCTTCTTCTTCTTCTTCTGTCTGGGAGATTGGGAGGCACACACCTCCAACACTCCTTCCAGCAGTTCCTGTCAGTAGCAGCCGTCACCAACTCATCCGGTTGGATCTCCCAGAGAGACAAGCAGACCTCCTGGATGTTATCCATCCATGTCACTAGGGATCTACTCCGGGCTTTCATCCCAATGCTATTTAAATATATCCACGAATAGCTGGGCAGTATTAAGTATTGGATAAAAGAGACGGATTAAATATGGCGCAGCATTTATCCGGCCTACTGTGCTCTGGGTTAATATTCTATCTTGGTCAACGTTGCATTTTTTCTTACGATGCCAATAAATAAAGTGTCAACCCTTGACTGAGTCTACATCTACATATCTCTTCATCAATTTCTCTGGGAAAAATTACCGGTGTTATGAGGAAAGGCTCGATCATATGTAATGTACACAAGATAGGCTATGTGTCAGAACTGTTGGTCTACGAATCCATCAGGAGTTTGTGGTATTTATATTTATGTTTCTATTCTCCTTTCAGATGTACGAAATTATCTTTTTGTACTACATTCTAACTACGCATGATATGCACTGGTCACAATTATAACTGGCGGTCTCTTGTTATTTGAACAGATAGTCTCTTGTTATGATAATCCCCGTGGCGCATAATAAATTCCGACACTTCATTATTTACATTCACTCTGGTGCCCTTTTAATATAAAGACTATATTACCTGGAAAACTAGTGTGTTAGAACCCATTGACCTTGATCTGATCCTCACCTACTACATGAGACGTTTTAGAGTTAAAGACCTAATAGATAAGATACAATTATAAATTTAGAAATTTAGGAAATTGCTCTCACAATGTCATTAGATTTAGCCTTTATCTTATCAAATGAGAAAAAAGAAAATAGTAGAATTGTAATACTTCAAAAGAATACATTTTATAGGTTTTAGATATAGGCTTAAGAATAAAGTCTAGTGTAGTGTGTGGTGTGGTTTGTTGCGTTGTGTGGTCTCGTATTGTGTAGTATGATGTTGTGTGGTGTGATATGGTGTGGTGTGTTGTGTTGTGTGGTGTGGTGTCGTGTCGTGTGGTGTTATGTGGTGTTGTGTGGTGTGATGTAGTGTGGTTAGGTGTGGTATAACCTCCAATAGGTCCAGAAAAAAAATGAATTC
>OZ024743.1:68634348-68666848 GCA_964016885.1 Eledone cirrhosa
GTCATGAGGAAGCTCTGATGGTTTCTCCCGAATGAGACAGTTCTAGTCCTGTAGAAGCTATTTATATATATATATATATATATATATATATATATATATATATATATATATATATATATATATATATATATATATATGTATATATAAATATAAATTCAGCGAGAATCACATTTCGGCGGGTAGAAAAAGCGAAACGAAACGCAAATCACAGTTATGCTGGCAAGCGCTCAATAGTTAAAACACCAGAGCTAAACAATATGTTAAAACGCTATACAAACTGAAAAAGTTGTCAAGAATGCATTAACTACCTAAGCCAATATACAAATCAAGCTAAACAGGTCAAACAAAATAAATGATGAAAACAGACCTGAACTCATTGGAATTGATGGTAAAAACCAAATGCAGGGTTTCTATGACACCTAAATCAATAATACTGTCTGCTTAAAACTATAAGTTTTTGGTATAATGATCGAACTAAGAAATATCACGTTATCAACAGGTATTTTGCTCTGTACCAGCTTTGTTAATGACGTGAGCCTTGTAAAAGCACAAGTTCATATATATATAAATATATATATATATATATATATATATATATATATATATATATATGAAGGAGCCAGGACCACGATGGCTGAGCGCTTCCTGTTTGAACAAGTATCGAGTGCTCTAGTGAGAAATGGTCTAACCAGTTTCTAACTGAATGCATCCTGGGAGGGGGAGAGAGAGAGAGAGAGAGAGAGAGAGAGAGAGAGAGAGAGAGAGAGAGAGAGAGAGAGAGAGAGAGAGAGAGAGAAAGAAAAGGAGGCAGAGTGAGAGAGAGAAAGACACAAAGAAATTGTAGTAGTAATCAGTTTCTGTTCGTTGAATTAGTGAATTTGTGTAACATGAAATTGAAAACTGGGTCAACATACAATGGATATTGACTCAACATATGATTCGCTTTTCATGTGGGGATCAACTGTAGGTACTATAAGCAATTAATGCTGGATTATTTATATAGAAATTAATAAATTACCTAAATACACTAAATTCCATAAATAAAGGATCAGTATTTGTTACGTAATTTACACGTGTTTCGTTAATGTGTAAATGATTACAGCTAGAATCGCTAATCCGATGTAGATTTAAGGATAATTCGACTGAAATATGCTGCCTCATGAGTTTTACATAATAACTTATCATAGTAGAACAATGTTTTTTATTGATATATGGAAATATATATATATATATCAGAGAGGGTGTGGTAAGATACCAAGTAAACCATAACCCACAAGAGTACTCGATACTTGGGTAGTAGAGTGGGTAATAGGAAAAGATTCACGACGCCTACGGCTGAGCTCTGGCCGTTTATAACTGTCCAAATGGCTGGAGCTCAGCCGTCGGGGTCAAGAATCTTTTCGTATATATATATATATATATTTATTTAGATTTGTTGGTTCACCAATGGATAGAACTGGTCATTCTGTATAGTCAACTTCGATGTAATATTATGGAGAGCACTCAACGTAATGCAACTCACCCGTCTTCGTTTGTGTAATTGGTGGTGCGTGTACGGCGTTAATTATTATAAAATAACAGGAGGCTGGACTGGTGTAATTCCTTAAAAGGTTTATTATACTGTGATCACTTCAATGACCGGGTTCAGTATGAATCCGGTGACATCATCAGGTATTCGAAATATAACAAAGGAATATAATAGACAAAATCCATGGGGCTGAAAATCAAAGACATGAGGGCGACCGAACATTTAACAGCTTCTACCCCGGTCGGCCGCCCTCTACCGTCGTCGGACTTGAGGGCGGCCGAAAAGGGTAGAAGCTGCTAAATGTTCGGTCGCCCTCATGTCTCTGATTTTCAGCTCCATGGATTTTGTCTATTATATTCCTTTGTTATATTTCGAATACCTGATGATGTCACCGGATACATACTGAACCCGGTCATTGAAATGATCATAGTATAATAAACCTTTCTAGGAGTTACACCAATCCAACCTCCTGTCATATTATAATTATTTTATAATAATTATATATATATATATAAATATATATATATATATATAGAGAGAGAGAGAGGGAGAGCGATATGGGGGTAGAAAGAGATAGAGGAGGCGAAGGAGAAGGCGCGTATTATAAATGCATAGACATAGAAATAACTATATGAGAAACAGATGCAAAGAGATTGTAATTTTATAAGGAGTTCCTAAGCAAATAACAACAATAACACGTAGGGCGGGGCTATTATAGTTGCACAGCTGCTGATTTGTTGAGTAAAGGGTAGTTATATGGCCATTGGTCAGTGTCAGACCATCCAAACTGTGATCTAAAGAATTATTATCTGTCATTTCGAGCAGATATTGTGTACATACATATATACATATATATAAATATATATATATATATATATATATATATATATATATATATATATATATATTTATATATATTTATATATATATATATATATATACATACATACATATATATACATAGATACATATATATACATACATACATATTATATATATATATATATATATATGCGTATATGTGAGTGTGTGTGTGTGTGTGTAGTAGTAATAATTGTTTCTACTTTAGGCACAAGGCCAGCAATTATCCAGTGCATTACTGGTACTTTATTTTATCGACCCCGTAAGGATGAAAGGCAAAGTCAACCTTGGCGGGATTTGAATTCAGATCGTAAAGGGACGTAACTATGCTGGAAAGCATGGCGTTTGACCCTCTACTGATACTGCCAATCCACCGCAGTAATAATAAATGCGAAGACTAAAATCCAAAGATCCCGTTAAGTGTGAAAGCAGCGATTCTTTGCTTAACCTTTAATCTGTTATTTTGATAAATATATATATATATATATATGTATATATATATATATATATATATATATATATATATATATATATATATATATATATATATATAAATGTATGTGTGTGTAAGATAGGAATTTAACGTAAGATAGGAATTTAACTTCTAATGGAGTGGTAGGTACTCCATCCTAACACGCTTGAGCCTTTTAATATGAGGAAATCCATTCATTACCACGAATTACAGGAAGAGAGAGAGAGATAGTTAGATAGATAGAGAGAGAGATATATATATATATAGAGAGAGAGAAAGAAATAGAGATAGAGAGAGGGGGAGAGAGAGAGAAAGAGAGAGAGAAAGATAGAGTGAAAAGTTATGATAAAGTGTTAAAGTGATAAAGAGGAAGATCAACACCAGTTTCAAAGGCAGAGTCGAATATGTTGATAGTTTTACTAAAAGCTCAATGAGACGGCACCAATATCAAAGCATTTAATTCGAAACGCTAACAACAGCTAATGCTGTAGAATATATATATATGTAATCGCCCAACCTCCTTACGGTCCGAACTTTGGTATTTCCTGAGGAAGGTCTAATGTCGGATACATCTAATCGTTTCTGTATTTCTTATCTTTATCCCCAAGCGTGAAACAAATAACATTTTGTGCTTTGGATTCTATGTATATATATACAGTATATATATATATATATATATATATATATATATATATATATATATATATATATATATATAAATATGTAAAAGGCTTATATGTATATATATATGCAAAAGTGTTATATGTATGTGTATGCTCTTTGGAACATTAGTTCCCTTTAGCCATGACTGCTGTTGTAATGGGTTGGAACATCGGTTGTACTCGTGAATCATATTTCTCTGGATATGTATACAATGTACACATAGTGTATACATATACTTATGAACACAGAGTCATACAATTCTTCATATTGAACAGGCTATGCGTGTTTGCATACCAGTGCATGCGGCTATGTGTGTGTATCGTTGTTTTCATCATCTCAAAAATACTTACGGAGATTTGCTGACTGGTCACTCACACCATAACATCCTACACACACACACACATACACACACACACACACACACACACTCACAGACACATACTCAGACACACACACACACACACACACACACACACACACACACACACACACGCACACACACACACACACACACACATATGTATGTATATATATATATATATATATATATATTTATGATATATATATTTGCATTTGTATGTACATAAATGCGAACACACACACATATATATATATGTATATATATATATATATATATATATATATATATATATAGAGAGAGAGAGAGAGAGAGAGAGAGAGAGAGAGAGAGAGAGAGAGAGAGAGAGAAATAGAGAGAGAGAGAGAGAGAGAGAAACGTATATAGCCATATATAAGTTGTTATGACTAGCAGGTAAGTCTGATATTGTAAATCATCTCAAATCGAGTGAAATTTGAATATTTATTGATCATACGCGAGGTTATAGAGCACCTTGAGATTACGTCTTTAAGAAGCTATGATTCCAAACCATCATTCAATGCCACTTCATTTCAGCTCTGACCATTCCATCATTTAGAAACTTAGTAAACTGGAAAGATTATAAACTTAAAAGCGAAATTCTGAGAACCACATTATGACTTTATCTCTCTCTCTCTCTCTCTCTCTATATATATATATATATATATATATATGTTTATGTACGTGTATATATATTTATATATATATATATATATATATATATATATATATATATATATATATATATATATATATATATGTATGTATGTATGTTTTTGTAAGTGAGGGTATATATCAACGCCTGTTTATATCTATATAGAGATCTAACTACATAACGATCTCTCTCTCTCTCCCTCTCTCTCTCTCTCTCTCTCTCTCTCTCTCTCTCTCTCTCTCTCTCTCTCTCTCCCTCTCTCGCTCTCCCCTTCTCTCTCTCTCGCTCTCTCTCTCTCTCTATTTATATATGCATATATATATATATGCATATATAAATAGAGAGAGAGAGAGAGCGTGGCCTCAGCCGGATGGCTGAAACAGGTAAAAGAGTATATATATATATATATATATGTACACACACACACACACACACGTATATATATATATGTGTCGGTGTGTCTACGTGTGTGTGTTTGAGAAAATAATAACATGAAGACATGTAATAAACGAAAAGTGAATGAATCATTAAGTAGCACACAATACACACACACATTCATATATAAAGAGAGATAAGTGGTTAGATAATATGCATGGATATGTATGTGTGTAAGTGTGCCTAAATGTGAGTGTGTGTGTCTGTGTGTTTTCTATATATGAAACCACTGTAATTGCGTTTAGTCTTATATTTTAAAGATTTTCCAAATTTTAATTGTTCCATTATATATTTGTATGACCAATGGCATTGCTAACCTCATTAAATTTTTAAGACCATATAAGCTGATCGGAAGAACGGTCATTGGCAGAAAGGTTCATAGGCTGACCAAGTTACTCTCATGGAATGACCAAATGAGATTTATGTTTCAACATAGTCCTTGAAAAAGAAAAATGTTGTTATTAATAAGAATAGTTGAAACTAGTTATTGCAATATTTCACAGCACTAGTATCATTCCTTCATAGATTACCAAGTTACTCTCATGGAATGAACAAATGAGGTTTATGTTTCGACATATTCCCTGGAAAGAAACAATTCAGCTATTAATAAGAAGAGTTGAAATTAATGACCTCAACATTTCATAGCATTATGCCTTCATTGTCAGCCTGTGAACTTTTCTGACTATAATCGCAATTATTATATTACACTTGAGAACCTGATAGTGAGATTATAAAATGCCCTTAACTTATGGTGGAGTCGTGACGAAACTGTCCTGAATCACGATATCCTGGCCATTATATAGATAGCTGGCGGAAACCGTTACTCTCCAGGCCGGATCACAGCCAAGTGCACCCGGGGTGAGATGGAATTTATTCTAGATCTGCATTGATGTTTTGATCATTGACCTCCGAAGGATGAAAGTCGAATTTGAATTCAGAGCGCTGTATTCCAAAACAAGTACCGGGGCCTTTTCTATCCGACACCAAAATGATTCAAACGATTCACCTCTTGTTGATTCTGTTCGAGACACCATCTTAAGGTATTTTGTAGTATGAAGCAAGTCATTTTCTCCCTAAAATGTTAGCAAAGCTATGGACGGAAACCGGATATATATATATATATATATATGGTGGCTGCCAACTCGTTTTCGAGTACGGCCACTACTTTATATCCATGTAGGAGGACCCCTACCGATGCGCTGAACGAGTATGACTTTTCAGTCCGACCAGCGACTTGAAAACTTTGGTACAAACACTACACATGTGACCATTATTGACACATAGTGCTGGGCCCATGGTACCATGTGACGACAAGTGCAGAGAGATCTCCAGATATAAATCAATGCCTGTGCCGTGAAGTTTTTATAGTGAGCAAAGGCACTGCACAAAGCCAGTCCCACTCTCTTAACCAAGATGATATTTACCAAAAAGAAGAACAAGTCAACATCATTGGATATCATCAGGGTTGCAGGTGTGATATCAGAGTTTTCCTTCTCCTAGAATTCTGCCTTGACAAAGGCTAAGGGGTCATCTCTCCCGGTGATTTTGGATGGCCATTGACTCTTAAGAGCTCCTTTGCCCTTTGACAGGTTTTGTTTTTAGTCCTGCAGGTTGTCCAAAGTCACCCTCCTCACCAAGAAACCTTGGTGGGGTTGCCAGTTTAGTCGCCAACGACCCGACCATGGGACAGGTTGTATATATATATACATACATACATACATACATACATACATACATATATATCCATATATATATAAGTTGAAAAAAATGAAAACGAAATTTCATTACTCACTTACATATATATATATATCATTATCTATTGGATTGGCAGTATCGGTAAGGGTCGGACGCCATGCTTTGAAGCATAGAGTTACCTCCCTTTATGATCTGAGTTCAAATCCCGCCGAGGTTAACTTTGCCTTTCATCCTTACGTGGTCGATAAAATAAAGTACCAGTAATGCACTGGATATTTGCTGGCCTTGTGCCAAAAGTAGAAACAATTATCTATAAAATGCAGATTGTTGTTGTTGTGTGAGTGTCTCTGCATGTTCCATATTTATACTTTTGTACAATTTCAAACCGATTCGACTCAACGTCTGTAAGAATGTTGTAAATGGTCTACCTTAGGTCAACGACTATTTATTCCATTCAATTTCCCCCACAACAATGGAAATAATCGATAAAACTAAATACATGACGCTTTACCCCTCTCTACTTCCCTTAAAATTCAATAAAACTACATACATGCTTACAAACTTCCTTTAGCAACGCCGAAGAGAGAGAGGGGAGAGAAAGAGAGAATGTTTGTTTTTGAGTGTGGAACGGTGAAACATTTATTTACTTCAATGAGAAAGAGAACTTATTACATTTTATACGAAACAACAATTATTCAACAGCAACAGATACATGTATTCAACAACAACAAAAATAGCGCTAAATCTTTTTTAAAACATCTATCAACGAACGTGGAAGAAAGGAGTATCAGTTCATTTACTTTACACAATAATAACCTCTATGTGGTCACTAAACCTGCTAGAAACAGCAGCTAACTCTCCCCCATATCACACCACTCCCTACTGTCTTAAATTTAGAAAACAGCTCCTGCTTATCAGTGCAGGTCTACAATTCATTCACACAGTGCCTAGCAGACAAAAACGTGCTGCCATAAAATGGGTGGTGCAGCCTAACTTTGGTAACTTACTGACCCCGAGCAACGCCGGGCTTTAATGGTAGGTTATATATATATATACATACATACATACATACATACATACATACATACATATATATAGTAATAATAATAATAATAATAAATGTGAAGACTAAAACCCAAAGAGGGCTCGATAAGCATATATATATATATATATATATATATATATATATATATATATATATATATATATATATATTATATGTTTATACTTTGGGAGGGTCATTTTGCCAATAAAAACACATGCACATGATGGTTCCACTTCAATCTCTTATAAATTTCCGGTTGGTTGATTGGTTCGACAACTGGGAGGTTGTTTATATATTGCCGAAGCTCTTGTGACTACCTCAGTGACACCAGTGACTAGGTTTTTATTTTGTGTACAAAGTCACAGAACTTGAAGTACACGAATTTGCTTTAACGTTTCTTAAAAACTATTAAATATTCACTCTGCGCGCATAACGCGCTAGAACACGATGGTTTTTAATTTGTTCATTTATCAGAAATGCAGCAAAACATTAGATTTGAATTACGCGAATTTGCTTTACGCGCCGCGTTCACGAACACAACTTCTCGTAAAAATCGAACGGACTGTATATATATATATATATATATATATATATATATATATATATATATATATTTAGATAGATAGATAGATAGATACAGTCCGTTATATATAGATAGATATATAGATAGATAGATAGATAGATAGATGCATTTTTTTATTAGCCACAAGGGCACAAAAGAAGGGGACAAATACAAATGGGGAGTTTACATACAGGTATATGAAAATAAAACTATTAATAAAATAACAAATAACAATTGAAATCCCCAATAGGGGGGAGGTATTACACAGGGGTTGTACACACCCCGAAAAAATGTACAACCCTCATCTCCAGGAGCACCAAGAGTGAGTACTTCCTTCCACTCTTCCTCTTTTTCCTCAACCTACAGTCTTATATAGAGAGAAGGCCCAACCATTCGGGCCATCTTTTCCACATTCACCCACCTTTTATAACATTTGCTGGGGTGTAGCAGCTTTCTCTCCATCCTGATTCTCCTTCCAAAATGATATTTGAAAAAACGAATCAGTTGCTCGCCAGAGAGAAAGGTGTCTGACCTCAGCCCTTTTAACCTCGTCCACCATATAACCTCTTTCACCATAGCCATAACACATAGGAAAACAGTCTCTCCCTCGTTTTTGAAGGACGGTGGCGGTTTGATCATGACAATGGAATCGGTGGTCAACTGGTTTGGTCCCACCCGCGACAATAGTCATTCTACATAGCCCCACACGTCGGTAACGCCCTAGCAGTGTAGAAATGCGTGTGCAGTGGTTTCCTCGTCGCGCACGCATCTCGGACAGATCTTTTTCGAAGGGTCTCTACCCGGGCGCCCGTATCTGTAGAGCTTGTCTCGAACTGGTAGAGCTCCTCGGTAGCACTGCCAGGCCAGGGAATTTTGGAAGTTGTCCATTGGTCCCGGGCAGAAGGTCCTACCGAGCAGACTAGCCGGTTCGACCTCCTCTACGCCTAGAGTTTCTCCGAGCGTGTCGTCGCACTTGCTGCGGGCCAACCCTCTATAGAATGTCGAAGTGGAGTCTCTACTGATCGCCGGGTCAGTTTACCAGAGGACTGTGAGTGCCGGAGCACATTCGATGTGCCAGTCGCCCATTTTCCTCGGTCTTTGCTTGACTCAGGACTGCAGCTCGGTCAGCGAGACGAGTCGTGGGAAGGCTCGCCTCACGAACGGGGCCCACACCGGTTGTCTGGTGAGGAATACGTGGAGGTGCCGCAGCCTGAGCGCGTGTTTGCGCATCGTCAGCCACAGCATACCCAGCCCTCCGTTTAAAGGGTGTTGGCAGCAGATGAATCTTCTCAGCAAAGGAGCCCGTTTCTTCCAAAGGAATTGGAAGAGCGCGTGCTCCATTTTGGTGAGCGTTTTGGCTGGACAAGGCACGACGGTCAAGCGGTAGATAGATAGATAGATAGATAGATAGATAGATAGATAGATAGATAGATAAGTTTATCCCGGGTTCAATCAGGGGTAGCCACAGTAAGTAAGGTACCCAATACAAAGCAGAGTATAAATATTTAGTATAGAAAAGTCTTATACTGGACTAGTACTGTTTCATTCGGGAGAAATCATCAGGAAGCCCTTTTCTATATTAAATATATATAAGTGTGTGTGTGTGTGTGTGTGTCTGTGTGTTTGTTTGTGTTTGTTTGTTTTTCTGTATGTGTGTGTGTGTGTGTGTGTGTATGTGTGTGTGTGTGTGTGTGTATGTGCGTGTTTGTGCGTGTGTGTAAATGAATGAACGTTTTTTTCAATATTTGCCTCCTTCACATTTTATGCTTAATAAAGATTTCTGAACTCAACATAATGTCATATATTGGTGAAGGGATCTTCTATAGTCTAACTAATACCTCAATAATTGACGTATTGATTTTTACTTTAGACAGAAAGCCAATGGTTTCTGATATAACCACATACCCAGAAATATTTGATGATTCTGAAAGTCGATTATATTAACCCCAGCATTTTATTTTATCGACCCCGGAAGAATAACACTAAAGTTGACCCCGGTGCAAAACGAATTACTGCAATACCTTTGATCAGACGTACAAATAACTCTTCCAAACCTCTGCGCTAAATCATTGACCCAGAAAGTATGAACAGAAAGGAAACTCTGGTGAAATTTAACTTTGGTTTTTAGTATCTAAACAAGGCGGAATGGGTTTTGCTAACAACATTTCCGCAAGTCTGTTGGAAATAACGAAGAAATTTATCCTCAATCATAAATATGATCTGAAATTTCCCAATAGTGTGAATGCTGCTAAAAGCACCCAAGGACAACTTAAGCCGGATTATGTCTGCCACCCAAGAATGTAAAAACTTGATAATGCGATTATGATATTTGAGAAGTATTGATTTTTCCTTAGAGATGAACAATTTTCAATATTTACATCTACAAAGTTGATGTAGTGGTTGACATTGTAAGGTGTTGCAGAAAAGCCTTGTAGTATATAGTTATATAAATAAGTGTTTGTAATAAAACAGCATGATTCAGAAGGAAAACCCATATGCATCCATATACAATAGGTTTAAGTATAATAAACATTGATATAGTTTCACTGATAATTTTCAGCTTTCATCATACTAGAGCTATCACAGTAACTGCAAATCCCGCCGAGGTTAACTTTTCCTTTCATCCTTACGGGGGTCGAAAAAATAAAGTACCAGTAATACACTGTGATAATTGCTGGCCTTGTGCCAAAAGTAAAAACAATTATTACGGACGGTGGATTGGCAGTATCGGTAGAGGTTCGGACGTCATGCTTTGATGCATAGAGTTACGGCCCTTTCCATTCTGAGTTCAAATCCCGCCGAGGTCAACTTTGCCTTTCATCCTTACGGGGTCGATAAAATAAAGTACCATTAATGTACTGGATAATTGCTGGCCTTGTGCCAAAAGTAGAAACAATTATTACGCACGGTGGCTACAAATTTATATCAATCAGTGGACGTCTTCCTACTACGAGATTCTGAGTTATTAGATAATGAATGGTTTTACCTCCTCAAACACATTTATACAGAATTCGTAAACCGGCACAAAGATAGAGATGATATGATCACAGCTTAAAATACCCACAGCGAGAATATATCTATATTTATTTATTATACCTAAACACATTGTATGTGGGTAGATATATCTCAATTTTTATATCAGTTTACATTCTGAGTCCAGCCGGGATCTAAATTGATATTCTTTTAAACATTGGCTCTAAAAGAATGTACAAATGATACTTAAGATTCGATTTAATATAATGTACACACTTTTCCCCCAGATTCTCTGGGTGGGGGTTCAAAAGGGGTGCCTATTTGGCTTTACATATATATTTACAATAATAGATCATCATTTTCATATAGAATTTATCAGAGAGAAATGTAAGTTTTCAAAGTTTGGGTAGAGTCATAGAAGATGGCGATATCGTTGACAGGAAAATCAGCCAGTGATGCACAATTTACTAGATATATTACCTCAGGTAAGATAGAATTATATTTCGTTTAGGTCAGTTTCATCTTCGATCATCATCTGGTGTCTTATTGTATGGATTATAGATCGAACCTGATTGGAATTGAAGGATGGACGTTTATTTCTAAACTAATGTTAGTAAAGTTCTTATCCTCACTATCATGTAAGATATTATGAACTAGGCTCCACCCCATATATATGAATGTATGTATATATAGCTATGTGTGTGTAGGTGTCTCAGTGTGTGTACGTAAATATTTATGAATATGTGTATGCATGTAAGTATATAAATATGTTTGTGTGTGTATATATATATATATACACACAATCATATTTATATACATACATGCATACACATATTCATAAATATTTACGTACACATACAGACACTCACACACACACACACATATATATATTTATATATATATATATATATATATATATATATATATATATATATATATATATATATATATATATATATATATATATGAGTGTATGTTTGTTTGTAAGTAATTCTCTATGTATGTATGTGTGCCTGCATGTATTTATGTTTGAATGTTTATTTCTATATCTACACAGGTTTTATTGCATGTTTTTCTAAAAAACAAATCATACACAAAACGCCAGCACCAACATATTTGCAAGAGATGTCAACAAGAATGGACTTGTTATTTTTATCTAAAGACATTTTTTCCAATTCCATCTCGCCCGTCCCCTCAATCTATTTTATTACTCATTCTTTCTTCTGATGAAAGACTAGCGTCCGAAACGTTAAGACCACTTCCTGCTATATCAAGCGTTAACCTGATATATACCTTCCATATACTGTACCGATTGTGTTGTTATTTCTGTTTACCTTTTACATATATATATATACATATATATATATATATATATATATATAAATATATATATATATTTATATATATATATATATATATATATATATATATACATGAAAAGTATAGAAATTATTAAAGCAAGAAGCCAACAGTATTCCATAATATATAAGTGACTATAGCGTCAAAATGGAAAGATAGTTAACGTAAGATGTGGGAAAATAATTCAAACTCAATTCAAAAAGAATCAGGATATAGATCCATCCATATAATTCGGTGAAATGCAGGGAAAAATCAATAGAGCCTTAATTCAGAATAAAATAAAGTTTAAAATACTCATCCTTCAATTTGGAAAAACTACAATATATATATGTATGCATTTATGTATATGCGCATGTGTGTATCTCTATGTATGTGTGTCGGTAAATACTTGCTTGTATTATGTATATAAATGTAGGTAGGTGTGTAGGTAGGTAGATATATATGTATGTATGCATATATGTAGGTGGGTAGGTATGTATATATGTAGGTATATATATATATATATGTATGTACACATATATATATAGGTATATATGCAGGTATATATATGTAGGTATATATGTAGGTATATATATAGGTATATATATATAGATATATATGTAGGTATATATATAGGTATATATATATAGATATATATGTAGGTATATATGTAGGTATGTCTATAGATGTGTATGTAACAGATGTGCTTCCATCATTAGCTACCTAATTACACTTCCATCTTGTTACACATCCAGGTTTATAGTTTCCCAATAAACAATACAACCATCTGCCTTATCTTGATTGAGCTGTCTGAAGTCATCTTATTAGACATACGATACTAAAGACACTATACAACACCTCTCACCCGCAACCAACTATAACTTTATATTTGAGATTTTACTGCTTTATTTTATTACGATGTTTATATTTCTGTTCGTGTTTGTATTTGTATTTTCTTTCACTTCTAAAGAAATTACCGAATTCCTATGTGATTAATCATTTGATGTTTAAATTCATATAGACTTCTTTCAATGTTTGAATTATTTAGCTTCAAATCAGCCCTGATCGAGCTGACATGTGAACAAAACGTTCCAGCTGTGACCATTTTCAATATAATTTAGAGATATTGTAATTTATTGCCTTTTGAAATTTTACAAATCATTATTCTTGCTTTCTTAGTCACAATTTTCGAACGATTATGAACAGCCCAACCTAGTATTTAAGATCTCATACACCTCTTATTTTTCTTAAGCACTATACATATATTGTCCAAACAGTATCTTGAAATCTTCACGACGTTATTTAAAGTATAGTTGTACCTATATCAGTGGAGTGGCTGAATTGTTAAAGCATCGTGCAAATGCTCAGTAGTAACTAAAATAGCTCTATACTTCTTGTGTGTAAATCCAGTTTAGATTAGCGTTGCCTTTCATATTTACGGAGTTGATAAAGCAAGTTTCCAGTAATGCACTGAGGGCGATTTAATCGACTTCCCCCTTCACTACAAATTCCTGGTATTGTGTCAAATGTAGAAACAATTATAGTACGACTAAGAAACAACATATTTGATTCTAAGAATTACCCTCGCTTCCACACTGCATTCCTAGATTGTTCTGAATTAAATGCAAATAAAATATATACCAAACAGGGCACTTTTCCTCAACGAAAATTTCCAATAAAAAGCACAACGTTAAATAAATGTTCAGAATAGCTAACGCAAAACCATTTAAACACATAATTTCCAACAAAACACTGGCAGCTATAAAACCAGCAAATCACAATCAACATTTATAAATTTGAAATATTACTAGGAAATAGATAGATGGTAGTATTTATACCTTTCTTTGCCTGCCATCTTGAATCGTCTTCTAGTACCTTTTCCACCCTTGCAGCTTTTCAGTGTTCATTATTAAAACAATTTATGTTGTGGATTGGCAGTATCGGTAGAGGGTCGGACGCGATGCTTTCCAGCATAGTTACGTCCCTTTACTATCTGAGTTCAAATCCCGCCGAGGTTGACTTTGCCTTTCATCCTTACGAGGTCGATAAAATAAAGTACCAGTAATGCACTGGGTAATTGCTGGCCTTGTGCCTAAAGTAGAAACAATTATTAAAACAATTTATAAAGCGTAGTGGATTGGCAGTATCGGTACAGGGTCGGACGAATTGCTTTGCAGCATAGAGTTACGGCGCTTTGTGGTCTCAGTTCAAATCCCGCCGAGGTTAACTTTGTCTTTCATCCTTACGAGGTCGATAAAATAAAGTACCAGTAATACACTGGGATAATTGCTGGCCTTGTGTCAAAAGTAAAAATAATTATTAAAACAATTCATGAAAGCAAATTACTTTATTAACGCTTTTTTGTGTGGGAAATTTTAATACATGATCACTATTGTAGATAGGTTTATTGGTAGTTAATTTCACACACACACACAAACACACACATATGCATATATATGTGTGTGTGTATTTGTGTCTGTATATATACATATATATATATATATATATATATATATATATATATATATATATATGTATATATATATATATATATAATCTACATATCATTCTTCCTCTGATTTAGTTCTGATTAACATATCTCCCCAATTCCTCCTTTGGCCAAAATTCATTCCCGTGGTTTTAAGTTCCTCACCTAAAAACAAAGTCTCTCCCCTAAAATCTACGTATCTTTCGTTGGGTTACAGCTTTCCACTCGCAGTCGTTTTCTACATGCACCCCCCCCCCCCAAAAAAAAAAAAATATTAATAAAGAAACGTTGTGCAGTGTAGTCATATGAAAAGCTGTGGTTGCAGATCTGTTGCTTTGGTTTGTAATATCGTTTTAGGAATACGAGGTCTGGAGTTCGATACCTAACCGTCCCAAATTTGGTGAGTGGAACTTGATACATGGTAATTGCATTGCATGGAAACCCATTTTATGAATTGTACCCGGTAATAATTCCAATCTCTAGTCTTGTTACATATTGCGGCTTGCTGATCTGGATTGGTATCATATTGATGGTAATCCTGTCTATAGTACACTTAACCACTTACTCGTAAACTCGACATCTCGAACGACAGAATGCTATCATCTCAAGCGACGGAGAATCCACCAGGTGGAGAACGATAGAAATGGGTTCAGCTCCAGTTACTGAACCTGTTTTCATATTCTATTTGGGATTGGTGAATTATATAATTCCTAATATCATAAATGAAATTTATTTTTTGACCTACCGCCATCAAAAGTAATTAAGATATGATTTTCTAAAACATTTGACAAAATTGGATAAGAAGAAAGCAATATGAAACTGAATGGATTGCTGACGTGTTACAGCTAATAATTGTTTCAACTTTTGGCAAACGGCCAGCAATTCCCCAGTGTATTACTGGTACTTTATTTTATCGACCCCGTAAGGATGAAAGGCAAAGATACCCTCGGCGGGATTTGAACTCAGAATGGCAAGGGCCGTAACTCTATGCGTCAAAGCATGGCGTCCGACCCTCTACCGATACTGCCAATCCACCAATTGTGTTACAGTGTTACAGCTAATAACATCTAGGTTTTAGTGATCTTTAAACAGTTATATTTAAACTTTTAAATGTCTAGATATAATTGCTTGTCAGAAAAACAAGACAGCCATGTTCCTTAAAGCTATTTCCTGTATAAAATTCCGACTACATTAAAGTCTTGGATAAGATTTACAAGCTATGTTGGTGTCACGTGTTACCATATCTTTACTGTCTTCTCTCCAATTAATATTTGTCCACGGTGAGATCAATTATATCAGTAAACAAAACAACTGGAAAATAAACTGAATTGATATAAGTATGTATAGATATATAGCTATGTATAAGAATAATCTATTATATTGTAGCTTCCCCAGAGTGTTACGGTCATCTGACAGTACTATCATTGATGTCTGAAGACTCTGAGAGTGCCCAGGAGAAACAGATGAGTATCTTAGTAATAAGATTCATTTCATTACTTAACCATAATGAAAATATCATAAACCCAGCGTCGTTATTTATTACTTATATATATATATATATATATATATATATATATATATATATATATATAACGAAGGAGATGTGGTAAGAAACCAGATGGACCATAACGCACCAAAGTACTCAATACTCAGATTAGAAGAGTGGATAATAGGAACGAGTAGGACCCCGACGGCTGAGGTCAAGGCGTCGAGACGGCTTGAGCTCAGCCGTCGGGGTCCTACTCGTTCCTATATATATATATATATATATATATATATATATTATAGTGATGGCTACTCTCTCGATACCGAGTATGGGCATTGAACGGAAATAAATGTATACTTACATATGTACCAACCCGGTTGGACAAAAGTACACCTGAACTTGGAATTGCGCACAAAGTGTGCAGCTCCCTGTTTCATAAACTACAAATGGCTGCGGTTGCTGACACCTTCAATATTTTAAAAACATTCTTGCGATTCAAAGGATGACAATTAATTTACTTTAACAACCTTGCCACCAGGATCGTGGTCGGAGAAAGATGTACTTGAAATTAAGAGAAAGAGAAATAAATGCATGTATACATACATACATACAAACAGGCATACATACATACATACACACATACATACATACAAACAGGCATACATACATACATACACACATACATACATACATACATACATACATACATACATACATACATACATACATACATACATACATACATACATGGTGGATGCCAACTCGTTTTCGAGTACGGCCACTACTTTATATCCATGTAGGAGAACCTCTACCGATGCGCTGACGAGTGACTTTTTAGTCCAGCCAGCGACTTGAAAACTCTGGTACAAACACTGCACTTGTGACAATTATTGACACATAGTGCTGGGCCCATGGTATCATGTGACGACAAGTGCAGAGAGATATCCAGACATAAAGCAATGGCTGTGCCGTGAAGCTTTTATAGGGAGCAAAGGCACTGCACAAAACCAGTCCCACTCTCTCAACCAAGATGATATTTACCAAAAAGAAGAACAAGTCAACATCATTGGATATCATCAGGGTTGCAGATGTTATATCAGAGTTTTCCTTCTCCTAGAATTCTGCCTTGACAATGTATGTATGTATGACATACATACATACATACATACATATGCAGAACTAATGAGAAATCTGCAGATACTCCACTCTGATTACACCTTCAGATTTATGCCGGTGATTATTGGGGCACTGGGATATGTTAGTAACTGCTTCAATACAAATCTTGAGAAGCTGGGCTTCACAGCAACAGAAAGAACACAACTAGTTAGGAAATTACAAGTACAATCCATTAATGGAACAGTAAAATGTGTAAAACATTCCAAATATTTTGCATCTAATAACTGCTTATATACACATGCACAGATACAAAGCGTATGCACATACCCACATACTACTCAAAACATACGCATCCACACATACAATGACATCCATACTTACACATAAAGACATGCATTAATATCTACCAAGTTGATGTTGTGTAAATTCCAATGAGAGAGTCTTGTATCTATGTAAGAAACCGGCAAAAACGTTTGAAATTATAAAACCAGAAGAAAATACGTACATACATACATGCATATACACCTAGGTTTTTACTGTGATCATTACATGATCACAGGTATTTTGAGAAGCTGGACATGACAGAACCAGACAGAGTGTTACTAATTAGGACATTGCAAGTACTGCCTTTAATGATGTGCTAAACAAATGTAAACCTTTCCATAATTTAAGAATGTTATAATACATATAGATATAGCAACATATGTATATACGTACGTATGAGGAGCATCAGATCAATAGATGCAATGACATACAGGTCTGCACACACATACGGGCGTATATAGGTAACTACTTGGTTAATGGTGTCTAATTTCCATTTCAGAAACCGCTCTCTCTCTATATTGATGAGAAATTACTGAAAATCAAGATAAAACCTGAAGATACATACATACAAGCATACATACACATATACATACATACATGCATACATGCATACATACATGGATACATAAATACATACATTCATGCATGCATACATACATACATACATACATACAAACATACATACATACATACATGCATGTATACATACATACATACATACATACATACATACATACATACATACATACATACATACATACATACATACATACATACAAGCAATCATTGAATTAAAATTTCATTTATTATACTACCCTGATTATAATCTGTAATACGTATAAACAAAATACAGAAAATAAATAAGACTTTTTCTTTGATTTTCCATTTAGTCCTTTTATATACTAATTTGTATTTTAAAAGGAAATGTGTTTTCGTAATAAATAACTAGTATTCTTATTGATGGCCGCTCATTTAACGAACATATATTGCTCTTTCTCTCCCCAGCCTTTCTATATTTGATGTAGAAACTAATCAAAGCAAGTGTTTATTATATGTTTACCGATATAGGGCGGTGGATTGGCAGTATCGGTAGAGGGCCGACGCCATGCTTTGCAGCATAGAGTTACGGCCCTTTATGGTCTGAGTTCAAACCCCGTCAAGGTTAACTTTGCCTTTCATCCTTACGTGGTCGATAGAATAAAGTACCAGTAATGCACTGGGGTATTTGCTGGCCTTGTTCCAAAAGTAGAAACAATTATATATTTACCGATATATGTTCAGTGTATATGTTGTGATGAAACCAAGGAATGTGAGATCACAACGTAGACATTTGATTGGGATAAAGGAAGGTAGAGATTGTAAGATTCAGGGTCCATCGGCTTTTACATTCTTCCGCCAAATCTAAACTATAATAAAGTAAGGATTGTGGGACTGCATCCAGAATATATTTTTTTATCACGTTTGTAAAATAAGTTGGATTACTTTGAATACATAATGAATGAATATTACATAATTTATCCACTAAACTTCGTGGCTGTTCATTAAATATAAATAATTATGTTGCTTATTTTAAGATTCACTTCTTTAAATTTTTCAAATGTCAACACTTCCGGTTAGCGATCGCTTAAATAAACATTCATATATTTCCGTCACTAATTTTCTCCTAATGCAGTTTATATATATCATCTTTTTTTAATGTATCATGGATTACGTTACTGATTACGTAAGACAGTGTAACGCAGCCTTCGTTCAATTTCTGTGTATATTGTCAATTACAATTTTATTTGATGTATCATATTTTCATGTATATATACTTGCGTATAATATCAATATACACACTACACATGCTAGCAGAAAACCACCCTAAGGGTGGTTTTTCAGCTAGTCGGTATAATGCTATCTCATTTAATGTGAAATGTCTATCATAGCGGATAACACTCGCTGTTCTTTGTGCCAACACTATCACCATATTCTGTGACGGTGCAAATATACTCCTAACACCCTTTCATAAATTCTAACTTTTCGTGTTTTATCAATAATAAATAAATATAATTAACTATTAATGTAAGTTTGTAGGTGTTGAAACTCCGACGATTCCCTCCTGATGACGGGAGAGTTCCAGGGGCATCATCAACAGAACACGTCGACTCTTAACATAGGTATAAATGGAAGATTCAGTGTGTCATATTTCGTGACAGGGATTTTGACTTAGAGATACAATTAACTTTTATCCAGTTGTGTGGATTGAAACAACGAGAAATAAATGTTTTGCTCAAAGATAAAACAAGCCGCCGTAAATCACACTTATAAATTTAGGACCAAGTGCTGAACAATGTAACAACTAAACTAATGGCTTTCGCATTGTAAGGGTAACTAGGAATTGTAGGGCCTACACAACAGTCCAGCATTCTGTTATTGTTTTGTTTAGGTTGGTTTATATGTTTATGTATAAAATGTTTCATAATGCGGTGCATTGAGAAAGTTGTTAACACGCGTAAAGAATGATTTGCGGTATTCGTTCCTACTCTGAGTTCAAATACCAAAGAGGTCAACTTTGTCTTTCATCCATTCTAGGTCGAAAAAAAAGTACCATTCTAGTACTTGGGTCGACTCTTCCTCTTTATCCCTTTCTCACTTCCCTTCTATCACTCTCTAGAAGAAATCTGTTGGAGAGGGATGGGCGCCAATAGATTTTAAAATGCCCTAGAAACACTGTATATCAATACAGTGCCCCTACCGCTCCTACTGGAGTTATGGGACCATGATGCATTAAATGCATAGCGTTTTAGTAGATGGTGCTTATAGTACAATGGGTTTCCTTTGGAACAGGATGTCCCAATTAAATCATGGAAATCGAATTTGTATATGTCGGATTTGCACACTACAAATGTCCTTTTTTTTATTAAACAAACGGTGATTTTTGACAGAAGTAAAATTCTCAGTGATAAAATAAAAGATATATATATATTTATATATATATATATATATATATATATATATATATATATATATATATATATATATATATATATATATATATATATATATATATATATATATATATATATATATATATATGAGTTTCAGAAGATCCCGTTAAGGGTGAAAGCAGCTATTCTTTGCTTAAACTTTAATCTATTATTTTAATAAATATTTGCTCTACGGTTCTTATATATTTGATATATATTTATCCTTATCGAGCCCTCTTTTGATTTAAGTCTTCAAATTTATTATTATTACTGTATATATATATATATATATAACGAAGGAAATGTGGTAAGGAACCAGGTGGACCATAACGCACCAAAGTACTCAATACTTAGGGTAGTAGAGTGGGTAATAGGAACCAGGAAGACCACGACGGCTGAGCTCAAGCCGTTTCGACGGCTAATTCTAGAATTCTATAATTAGCCGTCGAAACGGCTTGAGCTCAGCCGTCGGGGTCTTACTGGTTCCTATATATATATATATATATATATATATATATATATATATATATATATATATATATATAAATATAATATCACATAAGAAACGGAGAATCAGTGGTGCGACGAATAAGATTTATTAGACATATTACAATCGTTTCTCTGGAGACCAGCTCGAGGCACGATCGATGCAATGTTCAAACCTGACTCTGAAATTGCAACTTGGAAACTCTGCTTCGTAGAAGCGAGACATATCCGCGGACTTGCGATTTCAGAGTCAGGTTTGATCACTGCATCGATCATGCCTCGAGCTGGTCTCCAGAGAAACGAAACGATTGTAATATGTCTAATAAATCTTATTCGTCGCACCACTGATTCTCCGTTTCGTATGTGATATATATATATATATATATATATATATATATATATATAGAAGTGGTTACACAACAGTTAGTTCACCATACCGAGAACAATTTTTGCATCTTAGCGGATCATGAGCTCGTAATGGACATGATTATGCGGAACAGGAAGGACAAAGTACTAACGCGCCTGCGCAGAATCGGTCACTTCACTCAGGCAATATTAAATTGCGTGCGAGAGGTGTAAGGGAGATAACTGCGAAAGTCCGAAAGTTTCTAGTTGATAAGAAAATCAGGATGTTGTAATTTAATCCGGAGCTTTGTAGTTATGTCAGAGGCGTTTCCAGATATGTGGCCAACGTGTGAATAATTCATTTTTGAGTTTAGGCAATCGTTATTGCGTAATCTATTTAGAATATTTATTCGTTCATCAATACATAGTCCACACAACGGATTGCACCTTGCGTATGGCTTGGACTTAGTGATGGCTTCCATTGAATGGGGAGGAGTCTATACTTGAGTCCTTGAGGGACCATACGCAGCTCGCGTGTTTCGTGGATAAACGTCTGTCCGGGTACCTTAATGTCGACTGGTGGTTCAGGAAGCGTTCCTTACATCGTTCCATCCGCCATACCCACATAGGATTTGACCTCCTGTGGATGATTTGGTCGGTTGGAAGTAACCACAATTTCATAAACTACAGAGGGTGTGTTGCATTGCTGTTGAAGGTGACAAGCTTCGGGCTTACGGCAAGAGCACACTGGTGTGGTGTTGCTCCTAGGGCTGTTGGTGATATGGGCCTTCATGTTCTTAGCGCAGGAGTATCCTAGTTTTACTTTGTGTCGGTTAAAGAAGGGGCGATATTTATGACCTATGGGAAAGTGTCTATCTAAGAGGGCTAGAAATGTTTGCCTACATTGGTTTTAACGTTGAGTGAGAAGGGAGGAGAGAAGCATATAGTTTGTCTATTGATACGCTTTGTTTTCTTATTGGTGTTGTTGTTCGTGGGAGGGTAAATGATAGGTTGCGAGAAACCGCTGTTAGCTAACGCCGCTCTGTCACAGATAGCCTTAATAGAGGAGAGTTTTGAGATTCTAGTATTGATATTATTTACGAAGTTTCTAAAAACAGTGGGAGGGTGGCATGAGTCCTTGTGAATGTAATTAATTTTTTCGTTAAGCTTATGGAAGGGTCTGTAGGTGTGTGCGCGAAGGTCTAAATTAATGTCGAAGAAATCTACGCTAGAGAGGTTGGTAGCTACTGTTATCCTAAGTTCTAACTCATTGAAGGTAGAAGGTAATTCTTTTTTAAACCGGTCGAAGTCGCGATTAGGTAAGTCCATTGTCGCAGTATATTCCCATATGGAAGTCCGGGAATCTAACAGGTAATATGTCTAAATGCGTCGTGTGGACTAAGTATTGATGAACGAATAAATATTCTAAAGAGATTACGCAATAGCGATTGCCTAAATTCAAGATTTGATTCATTCACACGTTGTCCACACGTCTGGAAAAACTTCTTACATAACTACAAAGCTCTGGATTGAATTACAACATCCTAATTTCCTTATCAACTAGAAACTTTCGGACTTTCGCAGTTATCTCCCTTACACCTCTCGCACGCAATTTAGTATTGCCTGAGTGAAGTGACCGATTCTGCGCATGCGCGTTCGTACGGTTGTCCTTCCTGTTCCATACAACCATGTCCATTACGAGCTGAGGATCCGCTAAGGTGAAACAATTGTTCTCGGTATGGTGAACTAACTGTTGTTTAACCACTTATACCTAACTTGTCCCATGGACTGAGTGCTCTACCACTACTGATATTACCTTCCAGTCTTCTACCACTATATGTCTCTCTCTCTCTCTCTCTCTCTCTCTCTCTCTCTATATATATATATATATATATATATATATATATATATATATATATATATATTAAAATAACAGATTAAAGTTTAAGCAAAGAATCGCTGCTTTCACCCTTAACGGGATCTTCTGAAACTAACAAAGTCAATCTGTAAACGCAGAAGTGGATCTTATATTCACCATGCAGAAACAACATCTGAATATTTCTACAAAGAACATAACCGTACCAAGCAGGAACACATACCTAAAACTCCTGATACAGAAACCAGACGCGTTCATTAAAAGGTTGCGTTGGCGTGCCTTTTATTTCGATAATCCGCGTAAAGCAGACAACAAACAGGATAAATTTGGATTTAAAACCTATAATAACCCCCCCCCCCCCCGTGTAACCCAGCATTGGTACCCTTCGAAAATGATGTATTAGAACTCATTCGGAGTATCAAATTTCGGAATAGGAGCAATTCCTTCCAGCAGGACCTGAAGAATAGAATTCGTTCTATTAAGGATTCTAACGCCGTGCACGTCCATTCCGACAAAACTGGCAACCTATATCAAGTGGAGCGCAGTACTTACCATCAGCTACTACATAATGCTGTAACTAAGGATTACCGTAAAACTAATCGGTGCGTCATCAATGAAATCAACGATGCTGGGTTTAAAATCACATCTGACCTCAACATCCTGGACCGGACCGAACCTCTGGACCCTATTTCTCCCCACTTTAACCTGAAGGATCACAAATCCAATTTTCCGAACAACCCCTCTATTCGGCTTATTAACCCTACGAAGTCCGATTTAGGCAGACTTAGTAAAACGATTCTTGATAGAATTATACCTGAAATTAGAAGTTTGGCCCCTCTTGCACTGTGGAACAATTCTTTCGCGGTGATTGATTGGTTCAATGGCATATGTAACAAGGAACATTGCCATTTTATCCAATTCGACATCAACAATTACTACTCCTCTATCACTTTACCACTTCTCCTTAGAGCTATCAATTTCGCTAAAACTGTCACAGTGGTTAAGGATTTCGAAGTTGATGTCATCCTCAATGCCCGAAAGTCGGTGATTAATTTCGACGACTCTATTTGGATTAAAAAATCCAATAGTATCCCATTCGATGTGAGTATGGGCGCCAGTGTTTCTGCGGAGGTTACTGATCTTATCGGCCTTTTCCTTCTTTTCTCTATCAAGGATGAATTCCCCAACGCAGGCGGTGGTTTGTACCGTGACGATGGTCTTTTGACCATGACTAAGTGCGGACCTCATGCTTGCGACAGGTTCAGAAAAGAACTCACAGCCTTCTTTAAAGGCTTCAACCTCTCTATACAGTTTGAGGCCAATCTCTCGGTCGTTAATAATCTCGACGTTACCCTCAATTTATTGAATGGGTTGTATTACCCGTATAGAAAGCCGAATGATACGCTTAATTACATAAGTAAGCATTCCAACCATCCTGCCAGCATAACCAAGAACCTGGTAAGAAACCTTTCGTTGAGGCTTTCCCGTCTTTCCACCAACGAGCGTATTTTCAACGACCATTCCACTTATTACAATGAAGCTCTTGCTCGAAGTGGATTTGTCAATAAGGTAGCATATACAGAGTACGAAAATAGACCTAGAAGAAATAGATCCCGTCGCATTTGTTGGTATAACCCACCATATAATATGGAGGTGGCCACACCATTAGCTAAGATCTTTCTTTCCCTTATTACGAAGCATTTTCCCCCTACACAAAAATATAGTAAAATTTTTAATAGAAATACTATTAAAATGTCTTACTCTACGACTCCTAACCTTCTGGCAAGAGCACACTGATGTGGTGTTGCTCCTAGGGCTGTTGGTGATATGGGCCTTCATGTTCTTAGCGCAGGAGTATCCTAGTTTTACTTTGTGTCGGGAAATTTCCGGGAAATTTCTCTCTAGTAACATTGTCTACAAATGTAAGGTTGTAAAACCTACATAGGGTATAACCGCCAATATAGTCAAGCAGCGTCTTTACCTGCATACCCATTCTTTTCGTTACCCTCTAAGAAGGAATATGAAGTCACTTTCAGCTTATATCTGGAGTCTAAAAGACAACCACACCCAATATAAGTTTCACTGGGAGATACTATCCAGGGCTAGATCGTATAACGGAAATAAAAGACCATGTGACCTCTGCGCCGCTGAGGCCCTGGAAATACTCTACGCCACAGACCTCATCTTAAACAAAAAATCTGAGGCAATTTTGGCTTGTAAACATAAATTGCACAAAACTTTCCTGTATTACAGCCGCACGTTATACCCTAACGGATAGTACGATCTATACGTGGATATTTTACGCCTTGATGTGGGAGCTAAGAATATGTTTTGTTTATACCATTACTTATTTGCATAGGTAAGTATATATTACCCGTATGTTTTGTGAAGATACGTATACCTTCTCGTACGTATATTTGATTGTTTATGTTATGGCGTATAATTTTTATATATTCTGGTACATATGGTTTGGCTTTGTGTATTCGGGAGTTTTGCGTCTGTGTGAGTATGCAGGTTCGTACGTATGTAGGGTGTGTGTATATGTGTACTTCTTGTTTTGGTTGACTTACGTCTCCGAACATTCGTGTATTTACATGTAGGTATGTGTGTGCGCTTGTTATATACGTATTTATTTATTTATATACGTTTATATAATTATTTATTTATTTGTATACCCGCATACACACACATATCTATATGTGCGTGGTTTTGTTTACCTATGGTAAGTGTTTTGCGTATCCTTGTGTATGTATTTATTTATTTCTGTTACTTCTGTATTGTATTTATTTACTTTCTTCCTAACACTGTAGCGGAGATTCATTCGGTCTCCTAGTTAGAATTTTATCCTACGACTTCTGCTATACCATTTACGTGGTTTTGTCTTTGCGTGCGATAGTTCTCCACGCTCCACATATGACGTATTCTTCGTTTTTTTCGTTCATTGCCGAGAACGTCTCTATGAACCACCTAAGAGAACTTTAGTCTACGACCTCTTTTATACCATAAACGTGGTTCTGTCTGCGCGTAATTGTTTTTCACCGCTCCTATTAATGACGTATTATATTCGTTTTTTCCCGTTCTTTGCCAGCGAACGTTTCCACGAACCAAAGTATCGTCTTCCTGTCTTCCTCCGGTTGCAACGTTTTTTGAAATATCCACTTCTGCGTTTACAGATTGACTTTGTTAATTTCAGAAGATCCCGTTAAGGGTGAAAGCAGCGATTCTTTGCTTAAACTTTAATCTCTTATTTTAATAAATATTTGCTCTACGGTTCTTATATATTTGATATATATTGATACTTATCGAGCCCTCTTTGGATGTTAGTGTTCAAATTTATTATTATTACTATATATATTATATATATATATATATATATATATATATATATATATATATATATATTATATGAGACAACTATTGGCTCACATAATAAAAATAATTGTTCCTACTTTTTGGCACAAGGCCAGAAATTCATCAGTACATTACTGGTACTTTATTTTATCGACCCTGTAGGGATGAAAGGCAAAGTTAACCTCGGCGGGATTTGAACTCAGAATGGCAAGGGCCGTAAATCTATGCGTCAAAGCATGGCGTCCGACCCTCTACCGATACTGCCAATCCAAATGCTTTATAATGTAGACCCAAATCCAAATAATTGTGGGGAGGGGAAGCTTGTTATATTGACCACAGTACGTGACTGCTATTTAATTTTATCGACACTCTAAGAATGAAAGGCCACGTTGACATCAGTGGGATATCAACTAAGAACGTAGTCCAAAGAAAAAATAATGCTAAGCATTTCTTTCCCCAAAAATATATTTAATTTATTGAACGACTGTTATACAATGATGAACATATTTAAAAAAACGATAAAAACAAAATTAAGAAATGAAAAAAAAAATGGTGAAAATGGGCAGGGTAAAGAAGGTCAACTCTGGCTATGGAAGAAAATAAAGGAAAGGACTATAAATGCCACATATGAGAGGAAAAGTCGAGACAGGGCGAGGATGATTAGGCAACAGAAGAAAGAAAGTGGGAAGGCGAGAGTGTGACACTCTACAACTAGCTCAGTACGGTGTTTCGACTGCGCCCCGCGGCTAAAATTCGAAATGCATTTCCGTGGATAATGGCCAGCGACACACGCCACAACAGACACACCACCTTGTGGGGCTCCTTCTTCTGACAGGCTGCTATAATCCCGTCCAACGTTCTTTTTTTTGTCTCTCTCTCAGTCAATTCCCTGCCATAAAAATCGGCTCTCATAATAAAAATAATGAATTTTAATTTAAGCATAAGAATAACAAGTTGTGGGAAGCGGAAAACGAATTACGTAGATTCCTTTGAGTAATCGGTGCTACATTTTATTGAACCCGGAACGTTAAAAGCCAAAGTTGTCTAGGGTAGGATTTGAAAACAGAAACTAAAGAACTAAAGCTTTTTTATCCGAAAATCTAAAATTTCTACCAATCTACCCACCTTTATATTCGCAGGCACTCACAAATAATTTACAACTTGAAACTATATTATCCGCTTTTGTAATGATATTGAACCTGGAAAGATGAAAGGCAAATTGACCACGATGCGAATTGAAAACCAAACGTAAAGGACCGTAATCAAATGCTCCAAAGCCTTTATTCCGACACTATAAAGATTCTACCAATCCCCCGACCTTTCTGTTCGAAGATATTTGCCAATTGTTTACGATTTGAACCTATATTACCCAACATGTAAATGGTATTCATATAAGATAAATAATTGTTTCTGAATGGTATCACCTTTGCTAAACTGTGACAATTAGTAAGTAGGAAAATACAACTGTCGCAGCTTCTAATAGCCAAAGGTAATGAAAAATATCGGCTCACACCATCTTTCAAATAGATGTTCATCGCAAAGGGATATTAATACCTGGAGTATTAGCGTCATACTAAAACGCCACAGACACACCCATCTCCCACACATGCGCACATGAGTACATGTACATGCATACATACATAAATAAGTACATACATACATACATAAGTACATACGTACTTATATCTGAAATTATATATATATATATATATATATATATGTGTGTGTGTGTGTGTGTATGTGTGTGCGTGTGTGTGTGTGTGTGTGTGTGTGTATGTGTGTGTGTGTGTGTGTGTGTGTGTGTGTGTGTGTGTGTGTGTGTGTGTGTGTGTGTGTGTGTGTGTGTGTGTGTGTGTACGTTTGTACGCGTGTGTAAGTATATTCTGAGAGAGAAAAAAAGAAATAGAGAGATATAAATATATCATATGCAAATATTCACAATAAAGTATGTTTCTCTGGGGTAAAATTATTCTGCTTATTCGTGTATGGGGATTTGTTGGTGTACTTAGTAACACATCAGATAGACACACACACTCACAGATATATATATCTTTTAATGCTCACACACATACATACACACACACACACATATATATATAGAGAGAGAGAGAGATATATACATAAACACACATTCATTACTGTTAGATTTGCACATATACGCATGCGTGAATATGTGTGTGTATGTGTATTCAAACACACTTAAGACTTTTAAAATGTAACTGATTAAGGTTGTAAAAAAGAATTTTGATTCTATTCACCCAAATATATTTATGAAAATGACTGTTCAAAACCCTTTAAAGATCAGATATGAATACCCTAATCAGATTTTCCTTTCCATATTTTAACATCTGGTCCCTAAAGTTATACAGTGAAACATGGTCTTCTGGTACCAACCTTTTCCCACCACGCGCCAATCACGACTCGGTCTCTGACGTCAATTACCTCCCTCCTCCTCGTCAACTAGTAATGGCGGATTAACATTGAATTAATAATCAAATGCCATGATTTTATCATACATCTGAGCATTATCCTAATGCTAGTTGACTGATGCGAAGGTTGTTTTTATCGTTTTGCTGAAATCAACTCTTATCAAACCAATCTTCAATCAAAGGCATTTCAGCTGTGACCATCCCCTCATTTTCTGACATTGTGCTTCTAAACTACTTAACCCACCATGGTCTTCCTTCTATTTGAAGGTGAATGTGATTTGAGGGAGACTTGGCGCGTAGACGCTTTCATTTTTCTGATGCTGATAATGTTGTGTTCATTATTTTTTAACCTATGGTCCTCCTTTACAAAGAACACCAAATAACAGAATCTTTCTCTTTTGTATCGCAACCCAATAAGACTATAAATCAGGCACGAAGACTTTGAACTATATTCCTTTTTAATCTGTCTCATGATAAATCTACGGATAGAAACAAAATGGCGTAGGACAGAAGAAAGGAAAGGCACAGAAACAAAGAATGGAATCCCCAGTCACTGAAGAGGTCACAGAATGTGTGACGAAAGGACTATGACTATATATAAACAACTATCTGGTTGTGGAACCAACCAACCAGAAATTTATAAATTTGTAGATTTGTAAATTTATAAATTTATAAGTATATAATAAATTGAGGTGAAAGCAAGTGGTGCGTGTGTTTCTTATTGGCAACATGACCCTCCCAAAGTATAACAATACGGATAGAAAGTTTTCTCTTAAATTACATATTTCTATATTTAGAAAGTAAACAGAAAAAAATTGGTATAATAAAAAAATTAGAATTTAGTTTTTCTCTCTGACATAGCAAATACGTAAATGCATTCGTCAGTTTTATATCGAATAATAATATCCGATACGTTTGCAAGCAAACAGCCTCATTACACTGTTTTTAAGACTACCATCACCTTCCTTTTCTTATAAAGGATGGTGATGTTAATCTAAAATATATAGTCTAAGTGGATGATTGCTTGTAAACGAATCAAATATTATTACTGTTCGATATAAAACTCAGGAAGGTATAATAAAAAATAATTCGTAAAAAAAATAACTTTTAATGAGTATAGTATTTTTGAAAAATATTTTACTGTTATTTCTACCAGGTCGTGTACATTTTTAGTGGCTTGTGACTATCCCATATTTTCTATGATATTCTTGTAAAAAGAACTAAGTTAGACACAGAATATGTCCTTGATATTTTGTCTACGAGGTGTGATTTGAGGAACATGGTTTCTTCATTTTCAACCGGTTCGAACACCGGTGTAAACTTTTCATAAACGGATGTTATTTGATGAAGATCCGTCGGTACAGATGAGGAGTGTTCCAATTGTTCCAATCGAGGGAAGTGCCTACTGGCGAAATTAGCATGTAGGGGCTAAATTATTCTACAGAATAAGTTCATTCTACATGTAGGTCTCAGTGTGTTTCTGCATGACATATGCGACGAGGCAGACACTTTAATGTTACATTCACACACACACACATACAACACACACACTTACATACATATATAGATATGTATAGGCATATATATATACACACAGACACAGAGAAACACACACAAACACACACACATACACACACCCATCATATATATATATAATTGTTGTAGGGTTGCATTTAAATGCGTCCGTAGGCGGCATGCCGTTTGAGCACTCGATGCTCACTTAGAGCAGAGTATATTATAATAGATAACGAGGAATCAGTAATGCACCAAAATATAAATTATTAACATATTACATATGTTTCTCCTTCGATCAGCTCAAGGCAGTATCTATTACAGATCGTATGTGTCGACATGTGTAGTGGTAGATATACATATACGTCTGTGCTGACATAGTAGTAATTTAGTGAGCAGCTTTGGGTGATATGTTAATAAATTGTGTTTTAATGCATTACCGATTCCTAGTTATTTATAATATATATATATATATGTGTGTGTATGTATGTATGTAAAAGGTAAACAGATATAACACAATCGGTACAGTATAAAAAATTAACCGCCTTGTGTCTAATGTTGAAATCATTATTATCAGCATCACTGTTATTATAAAAAAATATTTGGTGTGCCTTACACCACCGGTTGATCGTCTGATGTTTTCCTAGTTACACACAAGACGCCAAAATTTATTTCCCTTTCTTGAATGCTTGGAATTAATATCCACTCTTTTGAATATATGAATATACTCGGTAATGTTTTACTATTTCGGAGCCTTGCAGAGATTAGGAAGGTCATTATGTCAATCGTGCAGGAAAACCACACTACGTTTCTTAAATGTTCTCTCACAAGACAAATACTCACATATGAGTGTGAACCTCAATTAAACAGATTCTTGTCGCATGAGTTACAGCTTATTATGAGACAAGCAAGATTTGTATCGTGGCTTACTCATCTAGATCTGACATGTTGTGATAAACTATACTATGATAACCATATCAGAAGCACCTCGTGTAAGATGTGGTGTTTCAACATGTAGGTCGGTCTTCAAGCTGAGAACTGAGATAGGCTTGGTGGTCAGATTGAGTGAGCATAAATTGCGAATCATCAGATCGTTCAGTGGAATGTTCAACAAACACTGGAACACACGTGGTCGCTACAAACGACCATCCAATGCCAACCAGTGAAATCCTATACAGCGCTGGACAATCTGAAATTAACATAAACATTTTTACACGCCCAAAGCATATATACATTTGTAGACAGGATTGGATGTTGACACGCATGTGTTCCTCCTCCATTTATCAGGTTTTATATTTTATCAAGCAGGTATGTACACAATCACCCTCTTCACCAAGCAAAGGTGGAGTTGTCGGTTTAGCCGATGACCCGACCATGTGACAAGTTGTACTGGGGCACATGTTACCAGTAGCACTCTAGAGTGACATCACATCTATGTATATGTGGGTGGATTGACCAGACATGAAAAAATGCATAAAGACACACCCTAGCAGGTTTTGACAGGAGACAGACAGC
>OZ024743.1:68676848-68679348 GCA_964016885.1 Eledone cirrhosa
GGTGGCCTACTGTAAACCAAAATCAGAGAGGTATTTTGGCAGTGCCCCATAAACAAAATGGCAAAAACATGTATGTGGGCAATGGGCAGCGTAACACGCTACAAAATGCACCGCACCTCGTGAGGCTCCTTCCTCATACGGGCTGCTATCGCTCCGATTTTACGCAAGAGGTCAGCTCTTCGGGGTCTGAGGACGCCTGAAGTTTCCACACTGACTGGTGCAAAGAGGAAGCTCCGGTATTTGCTTGTCTTATCCTCTGCATTACAAGTTTTGGGTTTTATAATGAGGCGTGTAATTTGGTCACTACTATATCTACGCCACACAATGTATTTCTTACAGTTTCTTCATCTATCTTAAAGAACGTTATATTTGAACAAAGAAATTGCTTTAAAAACAGTATGCTGCACTAGCTTTTTTCAAAAGTCTCACATCCAAACACGGTGATCTTTCTCCATGAATTTTCTTGACATACAAAACATACATACGACACATGCATACATACATGAGGACTGCACCTTCGTTATCGAGTATGGTCATTGCACGATATACCATTATTAATATTTATTAATTAATGCTTTCGTGCAATGACTGTGCGTGAAGATATTTTTTTAAAGTGAGGAAAGACTGTGCACTGAGCCAATCCTACTCTCTGAGCAACAGTAGCTATAACCCGCAAAGAAGAAAAGATCAACATCATCGGTAACTACTGAGCCGCAGGTTTTATATCGGAGTTATCCCAGTTTTCTGAGTGGTCTTTTCCTAGAAGAATGCCCTGACAAAGGCTAGGGGTCCTTCACTCCCATACATACATACATGATGATGATGGCTGCCCCCTTGTTATCGAGTATGGCCATTGCACGAGAAAAATATATATATATATATACACATATATATATATATACATATACATATATATATATTAATAACAATAATAATAATAATAACAACAATAATAATAACAACAACAACAATAATAATATACATACATACATACATACATACATACATACATACATACATACATGCATGCATACATACATACATGCATAACACCGTAGGACAAACATGCACAACACCTTATCAGGTGATGTTCACTGTAGTTTCGGCTTTTAAACACCAGTAATCTTAATATTTATGTCAACCAATGGCCAGACAGATAGCCTACAGGAACCGATACGACATGGGACGAAATAAAATTTACATAATACGTATTTGTATGATTGTTTATACAAGTGTTTGTGTGTGCTCGCATGCTGGAATGTGTGTGTGTGTACGTTATCTATCTATATGATTGAATTTAAGTGTACATTTCTGGATATTATGGTGTGTATAGGAAACATATGCGATATGTATATGTACACTCGGGTTCCAAATAATAGGAGGGTGAAATGAACGGGTGCTTAAATACTTATAATGGATAGAGGAAGGGCAGGGGGTGAGAAATCGGCAATTGTATAGTGTATGCCTGTAAATATACCTTGAACAATTCTACTTTTGTCATATATAATATTTTTTAATGTAAATTAAATTTTTTATTAGTTTCTCTAGCTACGGTATCGATATGAATCACTTACAATAACATTTCGACAGCGATAGTTTAGAAAAGTTTAATAAACGTGAAGCGGGCAATTGGAAAAAATAAGCGAGGAGGTGATCGATTATTCAAGACCTGAGAGTATATTGAAGATACGAGAATCACATTTAGGTACATAGAAGTGTCATTAATATAGACGCTTCTAATTACATCCCTTGAATATCAGACACACACACACACACACACACACACACACACACACACACACACACACACACACACACACACACACACACACACACACACACACACACACACACACACACACACACACACACACACACACACACACACACACACACACACATACACACACACACACACACACACATACACACACACACACACATATATATATATATATATATATATATATATATATATATATATATATATATATATATGTACGTATATCTAGTAGGTTGGCGTATCTATTTATTGTGATCACACATATCTCTGCCATTCCATTATTCTTACAATATATACAGTCTCTTCTGTTTTTCCTGATCAGACTCCTAGTCTCTCTCACTCTATCATCCACACCCCGACACCAGGCAAATCTTCCCTCTACATCCCAAGTCATAAACGGAAAAAAATAGAGTGTTTGAACCAACAATAACAAATGTTTACTTCCCTAAGGACACTTGGTACACATCTGTTGTGCTGAAACAACTTAGCTATGTTGTAAGGACATGATTAAATCAATTTTACACACACAAAAAACACACAAACACACACATACATGGAGAGATAGATCCCTACAACCATGTATGTATGTACATATGGATTTATATATGTAAGTATGTGTATGTATGTATATTTATGTATGTACATGTACGTATATGAATATATATATATATATATATATATATATATATACATGTACGTATATGAATATATATATAT
>OZ024743.1:68681848-68684348 GCA_964016885.1 Eledone cirrhosa
CCGTTGCTCGCACCAACCGGAGGTATATGGTCTTTAAAGCGATGAAATACCAATGATGGTTGGAAGATCACTGATGAAGGACTAACTTTATTCATATGTAACCCATAAGCAACCACGCAGCACGTCTATTCTCATATTTACACTTAGTTTTTTCCCCGCTGTGACCCGTCTATTTTGTTCTTACTGCTTCCTCTTTCTCTGTATCTTTACCCTCTCTAGCAGTCACTCTCTCTGTTAGCCTCTTCCTCACCCTTCACTCACTCATTCTCTGTTACTACCTCTCCTCATACTCCTTCTTCCCGTTTGACCTGTGCGTAATTCTTTTCTTTCGCACCCTTGGTCAGGCAGGTCGCTTTTTTTTGTCTCTCTCGTCTACGATTTCACAGAACTTACGTTCACCGAATTCACAGACTAAATCCCTTCTTCCTCCCGTTAGACCTGTACTGAATTCCTTCCTTGCTCACATTCCAACCAGGTATGATGGTCTTTATTCTCTCTCGTTCACGATTTCACCGAAATTATATTCATGGAAATTTGGGACTTGACTCCTTCTTCCTCACTTTTCGTTGCTTCACCATCTTTGTTTGTTTACACTCTCGTGTCCCCTTTATTTACGTGTCCCAACGACTTTTTTTAGCCGTTGCTCGCACCAACCGGAGGTGTATGGTTTTTAAAGCGATGAAATACCAATGATGGTTGGAAGATCACTGATGAAGGACTAACTTTATTCATATGTAACCCATTAGCAACCACGCAGCACGTTTATTCTCATATATATATATATATATATATATATATATATATATATATATATATATATATATATATATATATATATATATATATATATATATATATATATATATATATATATATTTATATACATATAAATATAAATATATATATATATATATATATATATATATATATATATATATATATATATATATATATTTATATACATATAAATATATATATTACACACACACATAAATATATTATTGAATTGATGAAATTACGAATAAAAGTCCTCTCTCCGGTTGATACCTTACCGTGAAAATCTTAAGGAATACAATTCGTAGAGTGCATTATATATATGAATAAATATATATATATATATATATATATATATATATATATATATATATATATATATATATATATATATATATATATATATATATATATATATATATATATATATATATATGTATACAGATATACATTTCTATGTACAAAGAAAAGACAAGACAACGAACGAAAGCAAGGCCATATGAAACACAAGGTGAAGCCTCATAAAAGTATTATTGGACAGATAGCACAGCTTGAAACATACTATCCGCTTATTTTCTTGTCTTTTCTTTTCTAAATCTTTTTTTCATATTTGCTTCTTCCGAACGGATTCTCTTTGTGCTGAACACTGAGCGTTGTTCGCTGTCACTTGCTAACAGCTGGTCTAGCCTTGGGTTTTCTCATTTATCTATGAATATATATATATATATTTATATATTGAAGTTAATATGTCCAGTGATACTAGGTACCCCCAGAAATACATAGGTTGTCTATGATTCAAGGTTGTTCAATGGTATTAATTTGATACACCAGAACTTTAATATTAAGATAAGCAGAACAAGTAAAATTCAATCAATTTTTCAAAATACATTAAAAAATATAATATAAATATTTACTTCTCCTAGTGGCCCTTACTGATCAGTTTCGCTTTGTAAAACCTCATAAATCCAATGGATTTATGATGGAAAACCAAAGCTCATCAGAGAAGCATTTTCCCTTCCTAGAGCTAAACGTCCCAGGAACGACAAAATATATAACCTCCTGCCAGCTAATAAAGGTCTGAAAGGTCGTAAAAGTGACCCGTATGTAAACTGGACCGAAGTAAAAGCGGGAAAATCAAAGACTTGCTGTCTACAATTACTACTAAAAAAATAGCAGCTAAATAGAGCAACAGGATTGTTCTCAACGGACGGAGAAAAAGATTGAAGTTAATATGTCCAGGGATACTAGGTACCCCCAGAAATACATAGGTTGTCTATGATTCAAGGTTGTTCAATGGTATTAATTTGATACACCAGAACTTTAATATTAAGATAAGCAGCTGCTATTTTTTTAGTAGTAATTGTAGACAGCAAGTCTTTGATTTTCCCGCTTTAACTTCGGTCCAGTTTACATACGGGTCACTTTTACGACCTTTCAGACCTTTATTAGCTGGCAGGAGGTTATATATGTTGTCGTTCCTGGGACGTTTAGCCCTAGGAAGGGAAAATGCTTCTCTGATGAGCTTTGGTTTTCCATCATAAATCCATCGGATTTATGAGGTTTTACAAAGCGAAACTGATCAGTAAGGGCCACTAGGAGAGGTAAATATTTATATTATATTTTTTAATGTATTTTGAAAAATTGATTGAATTTTACTTGTTCTGCTTATCTTAATATATATTTATATATGTATATATATATATATATATATATATATATATATATA
>OZ024743.1:68689348-68726848 GCA_964016885.1 Eledone cirrhosa
ATATATATATATATATATATATATATATATATATATATATATATATATATATATATATATATATATATATATATATATATATATATACGATATTAATAAATGGAAACTATATTTATAAAACCATATTTATTTCATTATACATATTTCAGGGATATCAAATTAAATTATGGCATGCCTTCATCAGACAAAATACAATATATAATAGTTTTACAAATAAGCTTTGACGTACCCTTTTAAAATGCAACCATAATTTTTGGAAGCCATCCGGATAGTGAGTTTTTTATATTATTTTAAAAAGTCATAGTGTTAAGGACAATTAGAAAAAGATCTCAAGTTTTAAACTAAACATATAGTCATTATTAAACAATGTTTAACTTCTCATATTATATATTTATGTCCCATTCATGAATATTAATATTTATATTTTTATTTTTCATTTCATATAAATTGTTAACTCAACTTAATATGACATGACGTAAAGTTTTCATTATCTCCCTCTCTCTATATATAATATTTCTCTCTCTTGAGTTTTTCTATCTGTCTGATGACTTAATATCTCTCTGTTGCTTTCCTCTGTTTTTCTTATTTCTTCCTTTTTTCTTCTTTCTTTCTTTTCTCCTGTCTTTATTTATCTCTTTCTTTTTTTTCCATGCATTTCTCTCTCTCCGATATTTCTACGCGTTTTTTCTTTCTCTCTCTCCGTCTTTTTCTTTCTCTCCGTCTTTTTCTAATTGTCATTAACACTATGACTTATTAAAATAATATAAACAACTCACTATACGGATGGCTTCCAAAAATAATGGTTGCATTTTAAAAGGGTACGTCAAAGCTTATTTGTAAAACTGTTATATATTGTATTTTGTCTGATGAAGGCATACCATAATTTAATTTGGTATTCCTGAAATATGTATAATGAAATAAATATGGTTTTATAAATATAGTTTCCATTTATTAATATCGTATATCTACTCCAAATACTTGTCGAGTGCTTTATATCAGTTATAAACATATCACTTGTTGTATCCCAACAATTTTAAATAGAACTTTTGCATATATATATATATATATATATATATAAATAAATAAATATAAACTAACATGTAAGTATCTAAGTGTTTCGTTGGGTTTGTAGTACGGGTAATAGAGTGAAGTATCTTAATCTAAAGTGACATCTAAAATGTTGGCCCTTGTCATATTTGATTCTATGGTTATTTTAAAACCTAGTTTACGGAAGAACGAGCATAAGCTTTTCCGAAATCCATCAGTGGTTTTGGGAGTTACCTTGTGCAAAACGAAAAGCCATCGTCGTGGTATAATCCTCTGGTCAGGCCTGTGAAAAGGTTCTTCATGTGGTATAGGCTATATTGCCTACCAGGTTGCTAACTTCTGCGGAGTCACTTTCTCCCATACTGACGTCAAGAAAATAGTCAGGACTCCTATTTCCTATTACCCACTCTACTACCCCAAGTATAGAGTACTCTACTGCGTTATTGTCCAACTGGCTCCTTACCACACTTCCTTCGTTATATATATATATATATATATATATATATATATATATATATATATATATATATATATATATATATATATATATATATACACATTTTAGTAAATAAACATTTTACAGTATCATGAGAATAGAGAATAGAGAGAGGAAGCGTTATAGAAGAAGACGATACAGATAATTAATTGCCATAAGCCAATGCATTTGTGCACGATGCTTGTGTAGACAGGGTTAAATATTAAAAGCGTTAATATTTAGTGTGCGAATTTAAGCAGAGGAATTATAATCGAAGAAATAGATGAAAGAGAAGTAAGCGGTTAAAATATATTTATAGGATATTCCTGAATAAAATAAAAAATAAAAAGTTCTAGGCCCTCAGAAGTAATTTTTATATGAAATAATAATATACCCATTTTTTTTTATGTTTCCCTGCGTATGTATATATATATATATATATATATATATATAATACTAATAATAATTGTTTCTACTTTAGGCACAAGACCAGCAATTAACCAGTGTATTACTGGTACTTTATTTTATTGACCCCGTAAGGATGAAAGGCAAAGTCAACCTCGGCGCGATTTGAACTCAGATCGTAAAGGGACGTAACTATGCTGTAAAGCATGGCGTCCGACCCTCTACCGATACTGCCAATCCACCGCCCAATAATAATAATAATAATAATAATAATAATAATAATAATAAATATAACATCCCTCCACCCGAAACTGAAAACCATGTTCAATGACTAATTGATGTCAGGTGAGCTCCCAGAGTGGTTGACAAAGGGTACCACAGTTCTGGTAATGAAAGACCGAACCAAGGGTAATGATGTTACACACTGGTCTTGCCATGGGATGGATAGACTACAAAAAGGCATTTGATATGGTGCCTCATTCTTGGATCACCAAAAGCCTAGAGATCTTCAAGGTGGCAGATAACATCACACAGTTGTTGAGCAAAAGTATGAAGTCCTGGAAAACAGAGTTAACATCAGCTGGAGAATCCTTGGGAGGCGTGAAGATCGAGAGAGGTATCTACCAGGGAGATAGTTTGTCCCCTCTGTTGTTTGTCCTTGCCCTGATGCCCCTGACCATTATACTGCGAAAAGTGAGAGCAGGATACAAGTTGGGAAAGGGAGTGCTTACCATCAATCACCTCCTCTTCATGGACGATCTTAAGCTCTTCGGGAAGAGTGAGAAGGAGTTGGATGTGCTTGTTGACACTATTCGTATTTTCAGCAATGATATATGTATGCAATTTGGTATTAGTAAGTGTGGAGTCCTTGTGATGAAGAAGCGTAAATTGAGCAGAAGCAACGGAATCCAGGTACCAACAGGTGAGATGATAAAGGAAATTGACACTGAAGAAGGATACAAGTATTTGGGTGTTCTTGAGGCAGATGACATCAAGAACAAAAAAATTAAGGAATTGATAAGATCTGAATACATTCGGAGAGTAAGGAGCGTATTAAAGTCACACCTGAACAGTAGGATTGCCATAAGTGCAGTAAATTCCCGAAGCTGTGTCTATTATTAGGTACAGTGCGGGAATTCTGAGGTGGAATGTTGCTGAAGAAAAAGAAATGGATAGGAAGACTAGGAAGCTAGCGACTATCTACAACATGTTCCACAAGAGGAGTGATGTCGATATACTCTACTTAAGGAGATCTGAAGGTGGAAGAGGTCTTATCAGCATAGAGGACTGTGTTCAGATGGAGAAAAACAACCTACACAAATACGTCACTGATAGTAAGGAGCCAATGCTCAGAATTGTACTGAAGGAGATTTGTACTAATGGCTGCTCAAGAGCAGGCCCTCAAAACGAAGTGGCTTAAACACCATATTTACAGGATCTGTGGAGAGAGAGGAGACTGTGGCTCACATTGTATCCGAGTGTAAACACCTAGCCCAGACTCACTATAAAGGCTGGAGACATGATGTGATGGGCAGGGTGATCCACTGGCACCTATGCAAAGTAAACAATTTACCACATTCTGAGAAGTGGTATGAGCATAAGCCAGAGTCGGTGATAAAAACGATCATGTGAAGGTGCTGTGTGACGTTAGGAGACAGGCGGACAAGAAACTGGAACACAATAGACCTGACCTGCTGGTTTTGGACAAGGGAAAAATATCGTGCCTGATTGTGGATGTGGTCTGCCCATTCGACACGAGAGTGCAAGAGAAGGAGAGGGAGAAAATTAACTGATACCAGACAAGTTGGAGGTAAAAAGGGTTTGGAACTGCCATGAAGTCAAAGTGGTCCCGATTGTAATAGGCGCACTAGGTACTATCTCAAAGAGTTTCCAGGGATGGTTAAAGAAAATTGGCTCCGTCGCGCTTTTTGGAACACTTCAAAAAGCATGCTTGTTGGGAACAGCAAGAACCCTCCGATACGCCCTGAATATCTGAGGTTGCAGGAAGTGGCTTGATATTCATGTCAACAAACTTTCCAGTTAACTGACATCAATGACTGAGACTCAAAGAACAATAATAATAATAATAATGCTTTCTTTATTAACCACAAGAGTTTACACAAAGTAGACATTAAGGACAGTACAGGACAATACAGGATGGTACAAAAAAGCATTTCTGCGTTTAACACCCCCCACACACCCACACCCCCCAACAAAATTAGAGGATATAACAAAAAATGAACGATGAAAAAAATTCCCCAATAGGGGGAGACTTCCGAAGGCGATCGTGGAGAAAGCCCATTTAATAAAGCCACGGTGTCCATGACCACCAGGGCAAGTGCCCTCGCCCAGTTTTCCACCTTCAGTTTACAGGCATATACTCAGATTAGGCCCATTCACTTGGGCCATACTTGCTTCTCTCACCCATCTTTCAACAAAATGCTGGGAAGAGAGTACTCCCCACTCTACCCTGATTTTCCTTTTCAAATGAAATTTGAAAAAGGTAATCTGGGCATCACCGAAGAGGTACGTGCTCGTATTCAGCCCTTTCAGACGCGTCCACCATACTATCTCTTTCCCCATGGCCCCCAGACAGATAAAACTGCCTGCGCTTCCCGGCTAAAGGAAGAGGGCGGGACAATCCTCACGATGGACTGAGCTGATAGCCGGATCCGTTCTACACGCGACAGCAGGTGTTCGACATAAACCCACAAGTCAGCAATGCTCGGACACTGGACGAGTGCGTGCAAGACGGTTTCGTCGTCCTGCGCGCATCTCGGACATGCCCGGTTGACGGCACGTCCATGCCTAGAGAGTTTATCCCGAATTGGCAAAGCTCCTCGGTAGCACTGCCAGGCCAGGGATTTCTGGAAATTGTCCATAGGTCCGGCCCGAAAGTTCTACCGAAGAGATTGGCTAGTTGATTTTCGTCGACGCCTAGAGTTTCTCCAAGTACGTTGTCGCTCTTCTCCTCCACTAATCCTCCATAGAACACCAAGGTGGAGATTCCACCGATCACATTGCCCGACTGGTCGAGGGCCGTGAGCGCCTGAAGACATTCCAGTCTCCAAGCGCTCCCTCTCCGTCTTCGCTTGACCCAGGACTGCATCTCTGCCAAGGAGACGAGCTGGGGAAAGATGTCCCTAGCAAACGGCGACCACACCTGATCACCCTCGAGGAAGAGGTGGAGATGTCGTAGCCTGAGCGCCTGTCTGCGCATCATCAACCACGGCATGCCCTGCCCTCCACGTAGCGGGCGTAGACAACAGATCGACCGCCTGACCATCGCAGCGCGTACCTTCCACAAAAAGCGAAATGGCAAACGCTCCAGCGCAGTCAGGCGAGGCTTAGGACAAGGTGCAACTGTCAGGCGGTAGTAGATGACGGACGCGATGTACGCATTCGCCCCCTCCGCTCGACCTTTCAGGAATAGCTTCCTCTCTGCCCATAATGGTTTCTTTATTGGCCACAAGGGCTGACACGAATAAAAACATTAGATACGGCACAGAACAGTACAGGACGATACAAACTTGGTTTTGGTCGTGGAAACAGGTTATAACAAAATCGGGCTAAAAATCCCCAAAATTCAAACAACAAAAATTCCCCAAGAAGGGGGAAACCTCCGAGGGACACTCGTTGTGAAAACCACACAACAGACTACGGCCACCATGACCACCAGAGCAAGCGCCCTCTCTCACTTTTACCAATCCTCAGTCTACAGGCGTATACTCAGAGCGGGCCCGTGCACTCGGACCAGACTCGCCACTTTCACCACCTTTCAACAAACTTACTAGAAGACAGCACTTGCCTCTCCACACCGATTTCCCTCTTCTAGTGAAACTTGAAAAAGTTAATCAGGGATTGGCCGGAGAGGAAAGTGTCCGTCTTCAACCCTTTCAATCTTGTCAACCACACAATCTCTTTCGCCATGGCCACCAGGCAGATGCAAACTGCCTGCCCTTCCTCCTCTTTAAAGGAGGGTGGCGGGGCTATCTGCACAATGGACTCAGTCGATAACCGGATCGGTCCTACACGCGACAGCAGTTGTTAGACATAGTTCCACAAGTCAGCAATCCTCGGACACTGAACGAGTGCATGCAGCAAGGTTTCGTCACCCTGTGCGCATCTCGGACAGGCTCGGCTGACAGCATCTCCGTGCCTGTAGAGCTTATCCCGAACCGGCAACGCTCCCCGGTAGCACCTTCAACGTAGAGCCATGGAACATTGTGCTACAGGAAAAAGACGCAATCAAAAATAGATTATTCTATTATGAAACGTCAAGAGCCATGGACAAACTGAAGGAATGGGGAAAAGTAGAGCTGAACCCGTTAATGTGGCTAACAATATGGGCGTCATACATTAGCAAATTTATAGACAACACACACAAAGAACAGTTCAGAATCGAAAACAGACCAAAGGCAGCAACTACGTTTAGAATACTACCATCCGACACCGACTCACCGGAAAAGAAAAAGAAAATCAACGCGGTGAAGAGAAAACTAGAGATAGAGTTATCAACACTGCCATCAACAAGTACACCAAAAACAGCAAGACAAAATTCACCGTGCGAATATGATCTCGATCTCACTGGCACAGGCATGTACCAAACACGGACGGATAGATGGAGACTGAAACCTGCCGTTAGTAATAAACTACGAGAACTCACCATCAGACTGGAGCCCATTAGCGATACCGTTAGAAGAAGAATTATGACTAGAATCGAGAAACAGCCTTCTAAAAACAGAGCCAAATACGAGATCTTCTTTTATAAACTATATTTTCAAAGCACAGACCAACTTATAGACAGTTGCATGTAACATCGCACACCCGCAATATAACTATTTACATCACTGGCAAATGGTTCGATGGTAAGCGCGTCTGCGCGCATTTCTTTGTATTTTTCTTCAATAAAACAATTGAACTTTATATATCTTGTTATTATTCCGCACGCGACCTGTGTTCCAGCGACATTGACGAAAATAGTTATGAGCAGATAAGTGGAAAGTATGTCAGCAGTGAATAATCTATTTTAATCACTGGCGATGGTAAGTGAGAGAGAAAATTAGAGGAGGCACCTCTTGCACCAGTGATGGGGTCTCTGCAATGACTCACTATTCTATTCTATTCCAGCTACCCTGTTCTAAACACCAGTCGACCCTATCAATTGCTTTAGATTGATCCAAGTTGATCCAGGGCCCACCCATGCAAGGTTCCTTAACCACCCTCTCTATGATGTATCGCATGAGATGGAGGTTGTCGTGGATGGATCTGTCCGGGATGGCGCATGTCTACGCCTCTCCCACCAGATCACCGACGACAAGCGCCAATCTCTTTGCTAACACCTTGGCCAAAATCTTAAACTCTGCGTTTAGCAGAGTTATGGGCCTGAAGTTGTCTATAACGTCGCCCTTGTTTGGTTCTTTTCTCAGCGGCGTCACCGCTCCCCGGCTCACAAAACTAGGAATGTTCCCGTTCTGCTGCCAGTTGCCGTAGACATCTTCCAAGAGGTCGGCGAACAAGTCTGGCATATACGCATAAAGCTCGTAGGGCAGACCATCCAAACCTGGCGATTTACCCCTAGTGCAGTCAGACATCGCTTTCTGTATTTCACCTGCTGTTATCGGCTTTTCGCAGCACTGCGGTCGTCGAGAGCCGCGGCAGTCCGTCGAGGTATGCACCGAGGTGCATACTCCGATCCTACTCGTCGCCGCTCCCGAACAAATGAGCAAAGTGCTGTTGAAAAGCCGCACACATCTGCTCGGGTTCGAGCATCATACGCCCGTTTTGATCAGGCAAAGAGCGAATTGTGGACATGTTGTCACGTCGCGCCTCCACCACCCGGGCCCATTGAACGGCTTTCGTCCCCTCGAGTCTTAGAGCACGCGCTCTAGCTCTGACAACGCAGCCTTCACGCTTTGCGTTGAAGAATTGGTCGAGTGCCAATCTCGCCGTAAGCACGTCGGTTGCGATGCCTGTCCTAAACGCCTCTTCTAGCTTTCTAACTAACTCTCCCTCTACTCTATTTTCCTCTACCACTACTCCTTTGCTAAACCTTATCGATTCTACTCTAATAGCCATTTTCAGGGTAAACCACCCCTGTTGTTGACGATAGCACCCGTCAACGCACGCTTAACTAATTCGCTGCTCCGGTCTCTGTAAACTTTGCGCGCCGGTTCAGCTTCCAGTAGCCGGTCCCTTGCCTATGGATTCTATCTAAGTCAACTTCACATATCACAAATTTGTGGTCCGTGTAGTCGACTACTTGAAATTGTGGACAACCTACACTAGCCTTATATGTTTCCCTACAGAATACCCTATCTAAATACGATCTGGATGACCCGATGCGGTTTGCCCATGTTCATATTGGCACATTCGGAGAATCCAGTCTATATCTGCCAGACAGTTCAAAACATCTGAGCAGGTTGTTGAGGCTTTTACACCCTCCTGCCCTGTGTACTAGCCCCTTATAATCCCAGCGTGTATCTAAGATACCGTTCCAGTCGTCCAACTAACACTAAAGAACGGGACGTTCCTAGAAAGGTCTCTAGACGTCAGTTGGGGTGTAGACGGCTACTAGCCTGGAAGCATTTCCTTCGCTGCCGGTGACATCCAGCACCACCGACATACCTTCTGGTTCCATGAAGATGGCCCGTATGGCGATATCCAAGCGTGTCCAAAAAAGCACGGCAACCCCTACCTCCGATCCTGGGCGGCTGGGAGATGCGTATACATCGTAGCCGCCGAAGATCGGTGCGAAGACTCGTGCTTCGGAGATTCTGGTCTCGCTGACGGCCACCACATCTATGTTTAGTGACCTGAGGTCGTTGAGCAGTTGACCTTGCTTCCAAGGTGTCCCCAGGCCACGTACATTTATACTGCCTATTCTAAGTACGGCCATGTTGGATGAGAAACGGTGTAAGTGAGAAAGGATCACTTACCTCGATCGTATGGTGAAGAGGATGTCGGAGAATATCCTCTTGGTAATCGACCCTCTGAATTCTCCAATTGCGTTGGGGAATTTTTGCTTTCAAGGTTTGTAATGTTCTATTGAGATTTCAATGATACTTATGTTTGTCGGGAGAGTTATTGGTGTTGGTGGGGGTGTAGTAGTTTTTTTGGGGATGTCTGTGTGCTGCTTTATGTGTTGTAGGAGTTCTTTATTTGTTATGTTTATGGCTGTGTACTTTCTGTGGGGAGGGGCGATGCTGCTGCTGTCTTGTTGTTACTGTTGGTTGTGTGTGTTTTGCTGTGTTTGTGATGTTGATGTTTTTGGTGATGCTGGTGGTGGTGTGGTTGTTGTTGGTGGTGGTTCTTGTAGTGGTGATAGTGATGGTGGTGGTGTTGATGCAAGTCTCCTTGTAACCTTACCCCTCTTTGTCTGCCTTCGCTTTAGGAGGGTGAAGCTAAGGGTTTTTTTATTTTTTTATTTTTTTGTGGCAGACCTTTTGCCACTTCCCTCCCGTCTCACACTCCGTGTCGGACTCCGCGGCGTCCGGGATGGGTATGAGCTCCACTGCTGTTGGTGGTGGTAGTACTGGGGGGATGCACTTCTCTCTCCACCCTCACCTTCCTTTCCAGGTGAAAATTGAAGAAGTTGTTGAGGGATTGGCCAAAGAGAAAAGTATCTGTCTTCAGTCCTTTCAATCTGGTTCACCATATAACCTTTTTCGCAACTGCCACCAGACAGAGGAAAATTTCCTGCTCTTCCTGACCTAAGGAAGGCGGCGGGTCGCTCTTCATTATGGACTCGGCCGATAGCCGGATTCGTTCCACGCGTGACGTGACAGTAGCGGGTAGACATAACTCCACAAGACGGTAATGCACGGACATTGGACAAGTGCGTGCAGAACGGTTTATCCCCAACCGGCAGTGCCCCCCCCCCCCCGTAGCACTACCAAGAGTGGGATTTTTGGAAATTGTCCATCGTCCCCGGCTCGAAAGTCCTCCGGTACAGACTGGTCAGTCCGACTTCTTCGAGGCCCAAAGCTTCTCCGAGTGCGTCATCGCACTTGCCCACCACTAATCCTCTCTAGAACTCGAGAATCGAAGTTCCGCTGATCGCATTTCCCGCTTGAACGGCGACTACACCTATTCACCGTTTAGGCAGAATATCTGGAGATGTCGCAGCCTCAACGCATGTCTGCGCATCATTAGCCACGGCATGCCCAGCCCTCCGAGTAGAGAGAGTTATGGCAGCAGATGGACCACCTTACCAACGGAACTTGTCCCCTCCACAATAATTCGAAGAGGAACCGTCCAACTTGACGAGGCGCGGACGGGGGCAAGGCACGACGGTCAGGCGGTAGTAGATGACGGACGGGATGTACGCATTCGCCACCTCAACGCGACCTTTCTGTGATAGCTTCCTCACAGACCATTTTTGGGTGAGACTGACTACTCAGATCGTTACCTCGTCCCAATTATTTTCCACCTGGAGGTCTGGTCCGAACCAAACCCCGAGCAACTTTACCGGTCCGTCTGTCCAGCGCCCCACGACGCTGTTGGACGGCATAGGCTTGTCTCTCCAGGTTCCCAGCTACAAGCCCACCGACTTTTCCGGGTTAGGCTTGGCTCCTGTCAACGTTTCATATTCCTTCAATAAGGTGCCAACAACCTCGATTTCTGAGGTGTCCGACACGATAACGGTGATGTCCGCACAAGCCGATACCGCCTTTACACGTCCCGGTCCAAGCGGGATGCCCTGCAACAACTCCAGTTTCCGCAGTAAAAGCTCGAGAGTCAATACGTACAGAAGGGAAGAGAGAGGGCACCATTGACGGACCGTTCGGGAGAGCCGAGATGGTTCCAAGAGGTGGCCATTAACCTTGACCACCGACCGTGTGCCGCTGTGCATTGCAGCAATCCAGCTTCTGAAGACAGGGACGAAGCCAGCTGCTTTGAGGACAAATTCCAGATACCGATGGTCGACCCTATCGAATGCTTTCGATTGATCTAAATTGATCAGTGCCCCACCGAAGCGAGGTTTACACACTACCCTCTATATGTTGTATCGCTTGAGGTGGAGATTGTCGTGTATGGATCTGGCTGGGATTGCGCAAGTTTACACCTCCCCAACCAAATCCTCGACGACAAGCGCAAATCTCTTTGCTAACACCTTGGCCAAAATCTTAAGCTCTGTGTTGAGAAGAGTTATGGGCCTGAAATTGTCTAATGTATCCCTCTTGCTCTCGTCTTTCCTTATCAGCGTCACCACTCCGCTGCCCACATAACTGAGAATACTCCACTTCTGCTGCCATTTGCAGTAGAGTGCTTCGAGGATATCTAGTATAAGTCTAGCATATTTACGTAAAGCTCGTAGGGCAGGCCATCCAAACTGATGACTTGCGCTTCATGCAGCCGACAAGGGCGTCCTGAATTTCGGCTGAAGTAAGCGGCCTTTCGCAGCGCTCAGCGTTGTCCGTCGAGATGCGCGGCAAGCCGTCAAGGTAGGACCTGAAATCTACTAATCTCTCTGACTCGCCGCACTCCCCGAACAACCGAGAAAAGTGCTGGCGAAAGGTCTCACACACCGCTTGGAATTGTTTATCTCGTGTCCGTCTCGGTCCGCCAAAGACCGAATGGTAGTTTTATTACCACGCTGCGTCTCCGCCACGCGGGCCCATCGAACAGCTTTGGTTCCCTCGTTTCTCAGCGCACGCGCCTTAACTCTGACAATGCAACCTTCGTGTTTCGCAATGAAGAAATGTTCTAATGCCATTCTCGCCGCTAGCACGTCAGTTGCAATGCCACTACAAATAGCCTCGTCTAACTTATCCGCCAGCTCATCCTTTCTATTTTTCTCTAACGCTAGTTCTTTGCTAAACTCTATCGAAGTTACTCTAATCTCTCTTTGAGAGCTCCCACCATCTGTTGTTGATGATCCCCCTGTCAACTTTTGCTTAACTAAATTGTTGACTCGGTCCCTGTAAACATTACGTGCCGGAAATGACATGTTCAGCTTCCAGTAACCCGGTCCCAACCTACGCGTTTTATCTAAGTCGATCATACAGATCACAAATGTGTGATCTGAATAGGCGACCCTTTTTAAAAGTGGGCAGCCTATTTCTATCTATTTTCCTAATGAAGATCCTGTCTATATAAGATCTAGATGACCCCATTCGGTTGGTCCATGTCCATACTGGCACATTAGGGACATCTAGTCGATACCTGTCAGACAGTTGGAACTGGCTGAGTAGGTGCTTGAGGCTTTTGCACCCCCCGCTCCTAGCAGCTACTCCCACACAATCCCAGCGTGTGTCTAAGATGCCATTCCAGTCCTCCGCTAACAGTAAAGGGCGAGACGTACCCAGAAAGATCTCCAGGCGCCTAAAGAAATCCGGTCATCCGGCCCCTGTAGGGGCGTAGACGGCCAGCAGTCTAAAGGCACCACCTTCGCTACTGCTTAGATCCAAGACCACCAACTTACCGTCCGGATAACGGAAGATCGACCTTACCTCGAGATTCAGTCCTTTCCTAAACAGCCCTGCCGCCCCACCTCCCATTCCCGGCTTGTTAACAGATGCGAAGATCTGATAGTCGTCGAAAATGGGGGCTAGTGCGCGCGTGTTGGAAATTCTGGTCTCGCTGTCGGCAATCACATCCATTTCCAGCGACCTGAGGTCGTTGAGCAGGAAACCCTGCTTCCAGGGTGATCCCAGGCCGCGAACATTTAAACATCCTACTCTTAATATGGCCATGTTGGCAAGCTAAAAGAGTGAGGAAAGGTTTACTTACATCCCGGGGTCTTGTGAAGGTCGGGTTGTTCGACCTCCATGGTTGGTGGATTTTCTTTTGGGAACCTCTTTAAAAGTCTCGATGTGGGATCACATTCGGGGTTCCCACGTCTTGAGGAAAGCTTTCCCGAATTTCTTTGAAGGAATCGCGTGACATTCGGACCAGAAGCAAATCTTCTGGCACGCAAAATGTGCTCATTTCAAAAATCTCCCCCTTTGTTTGAATGTCCTCGCTTCGTGCTAAGAGGGCCATCATTTTATCGTTGACCCTTCTGACAAGCACGAAATTTTTAACATTTTGTTGGTGTGGTTTTATTTGTTTTCGTTTTGGTGACTGTGGTGCTGATGGTTTTGGTGGTGTTGTTTCGGGTATGTTTGTGTTTGTTGTAGGTGTGGTGTATCCAATTTCAGGTATTTGTGTGTTTATTTCTACTTGTGTTTGTTTAGGTTATTTGCGTTTATAATAATAATAATAATAATAATAATAATAATAATAATAATAATAATAATAATGCTTTCTTTATTAACCACAAGGGTTTACATAAAGTAGACATTAAGGACAGTACAGGACAATACAGGACGGTACAAATGGGCATTTTTGCGTGTAAAAAAAACAGAGGTTGAAATAAAATAACAAAGAAAAATTCCCCAATAAAGGGGAGACTTCCGAGGGACATTTGTGGAGAAAGCCCATTAAAAGACCACAGTGGCCCTGACCACCAGGGCAAGTGCCCTCTCCCAGTTTTCCAGCTTTAATTTACAGACACATACTCAGAGAAGGCCCATTGATTCGGGCCATACTTGCTTCTCTCACCCATCTTTCAACAAGATGCTGGGAAGAGAGCACTTCCCTCTCTACCCTGATTTTCCTTTTCAAATGAAATTTGAAAAAGTTAATCAGGGCATCACCGAAGAGGTAAGTGCTCGTCTTCAGCCCTTTCAAACGTGTACACCATACTATCTCTTTCGCCATGGCCACCAGGCAGATAAAAACTTCCTGCCCTTCCCGGCTAAAGGAAGGGGGCGGGGCAATCCTCACGATGGACTCAGCTGATAGTTGGATCCCTCCTACACGTGACAGCAGGTGTTCGACATAAACCCACAAGTCAGCAATGCTCGGACACTGGACGAGTGCGTGCAGGACGGTTTCGTCGCCCTGCGCACATCTCGGACATGCCCGGCTGACGGCACCTCCATGCCTGTAGAGTTTATCCCGAACTGGCAAAGCTCCTCGGTAGCACTGCCAGGCCAGGGATTTCTGGAAGTTGTCCATAGGCCCCGGCCCGAAAGTCCTTCCGAAGAGATTGGCTAGTTGATTTTCGTCGACGCCTAGAGTTTCTCCAAGTACGTCGTCGCTCTTCCCCTCCACTAATCCCCTATAGAACGCCAAGGTGGACTTTCCACCGATCACATTGCCCGATTGGTCGAGGGCTGTGAGCGCCTGAAGACATTCCAGTCTCCAAGCGCTCCCTCTCGGTCTTCGCTTGACCCAGGACTGCCGCTCCGTCAAGGAGACGAGCTGGGGAAAAACGTGTCTAGCAAACGGCGACCACACCTGATCACCGTCGAGGAAGAGGTGGAGATATCGTAGCCTGAGCGCGTGTCTGCGCATCATCAGCCACGGCATGCCCAGCCCTCCACGTAGCGGGTGTTGACAGCAGATGGACCGCCTGACCATCGGAGCGCGTCCCTTCCACAAAAAGCGAAAGAGCAAACGCTTCAGCGCAGTCAGGCGGGGCTTAGGACAAGGTACGACGGTCAGGTGGTAGTAGATGACGGATGCGATGTACGCAATCGCCACCTCCGCTCGACCTTTCAGGGATAGCTTCCTCTCGGCCCATTTCTGGGTGAGAGAAGCCACCCTGCTCGTCACCTCGTCCCAGTTTTTGTCCGTCTGGAGGTCTGGACCGAACCAGACCCCTAGCAATTTAACCGCTCCGTCCGTCCAGCGCCCGACAACGCTGTTGGACGGCATGGACCTGCCTCTCCAGGTGCCGAGCTGCAGGCCCACTGACTTTTCCTGGTTGATCATTGCTCCTGTCACCGCTTCGTATTCTCTTAGTGTAGTGCCGATCGCCTCGATGTGTTTGGCGTTCGACACCACTACGGTGACATCGTCGGCATATGCTGACACGGATCTTCCGCATCCTAGTTCGCGCGGGACCCCGCTCAACGTCTCCAGTTTGTGCAGTAATGGCTCGAGAGTCAATACGTACAATAGGGACGAGAGTGGACATCCTTGGCGGACAGAGCGCATGATGTTGAACGGTTCCGAAAGGTGACAGTTCACTCTCACTACAGAGCAGGTGTCGCTGTGCATGGCAGCGATCCAGCCTCTGAAGACGGGCCCAAAGCCAGCCGCCCTCAGGACTGCCGCTAGGTAACGATGGTCGACCCTATCGATGGCTTTCGACTGATCTAAATTGATCAAAGACCCACCCGTGCCAGGTTCCCTAGCTACCCTCTCTACGATGTATCGCATGAGGTGGAGGTTGTCGTGGATCGATCTGTCGGGAATGGCGCATGTCTGTGCCTCTCCGACCAGACCACCAACGACAAGCGCCAACCTCTTTGCTAGCACCTTGGCCAACATCTTGAACTCTGTGTTTAGCAGAGTTATGGGCCTAAAATTATCTATGTTATCCCCCTTGTTCGGATCCTTTCTCAGCAGCGCCACCGCTCCTCGGCTCGCAGAGCTGGGTATTCTCCCGTTCTGTTGCCAGTTGCAGTAGACGTCCGCCAAGAGGCCTCCGAACAAGTTTGGCATTTGTACGTAAAGTTCATAGGGCAGACCATCCAAACCAGGCGATTTACCCCTTGTGCAACTAGTCATTGCATCCCGTACTTCAGCGGTTGTTATCGGCTTTTCGCAACACTCCGCCTCAGTGGCCGAAAGCCGCGGCAGTCCGTCGAGGTAGACACTAAAGTCCATCCCTCGATCCGGCCCGCCACTGCCCCCGAACAGTTGAGCGAAGTGTCGCTGAAAAGCTTCACACATTTGCCCGGGATCGAGTAGCATGCGCCCGTCGTGGTCCACCAAAGACGGATCGTAGCTTTGTTGCCACGACGCGCCTCCGCCACTCGGGCCCATTGAACGGCTTTCGTCCCCTCGTGTCTGAGAGCACGCACCCTAGCTCTGACAACGCAGCCTTCGTGCTTTGCATTGAAGAATTGGTCAAGGGCCAATTTCGCCGCAAGTACGTCGGTCGCGATGCCTTTGCTAAGCGCCTCATCTTCTATCAATTTTCTAACTAATTCTCTCTCTGCACTATTTTTCTCTATTGCTAAAGTCTTACTAAACCTAATGGACTCTATTCTAATTGCTCTTTTCAGAGCAAACCACCACTTGTTGTTGACGATGGCCCCCGTCAACGCCCGCTTAACTAGTTCGCTAATCCGGTCTCTGTAGGCCTTGCGCGCTGGTAAGGACGCGTTTAGCTTCCAGTAGCCGGGTCCTCGTCTATGAAGACTATCTAAGTCAAGCACACAGATCACGAATTTGTGGTCCGTGTAGCTGACTATCTTGAATTGTGGACAGCCTATGCTAGACCTATCTATTTCCCTACAAAATACTCTATCTAGATATGATCTGGATGACGCTATGCGATTTGTCCAAGTCCACATTGGTACATTCGGGAAATCCATTCGGTACCTGTCAGACAGTTCAAAACGTTTGAGCAGGTTGGTGAGACTCTTGCACCCTCCTTCCCTATCCACTAATCCCACACAATCCCAGCGTGCATCTAAGATCCCGTTCCAGTCGCCCACTAACACTAAAGAGCGGGCCGTTCCAAGAAAGGTCTCCAGACGCCGGAAGAAATCAGGCCGCCCTGCTCCTGTCGGGGCATAGACGGCCACTAACCTGAAAGCTTGCCCGTCTCCGCTGGTCACGTCCAGCACCACCAACTTACCTTCTGGGTCCAGGAAGATAGCCCGTATGGCAAGATCCAAACCTCTCCGAAAAAGCACAGCAACTCTCTCCCCGATCCCGGACGGCTGGGAGATGCATACACATCGTAGCCACCGAAGATCGGTGCGAAAGCCCGTGCTTCGAAGATTCTGGTCTCGCTGATGGCCACTACATCTATGTTTAGTGACCTGAGGTCGTTGAGCAGGTGGCCCTGCTTCCATGACGACCCCAAGCCACGCGCATTTATGCTGCCTATTCTGAGTGAGGTCATGTTGAAAAGGAGTGGAAAAGATGGGAAAGACCACTTACCTTACTTCTCGTAGGGGAAGGACAGTTTTTCCATCCTTTTCACTGCTTGTGGCCTCCTCAGGAAGGATGTCCTTATAAATCCCCCTGGAGAGTGCTTGTCGGAAGTCTCCGATGTCCTTGGGGAATTTTTTTTTTAGTGTCATGTACGTTTTCTGTGTGATGCGAGTGATTTGTATGTGTGGAGGTGGTGTGAATGTTGGGGTTGTTGTGTAGTCTTTTTCTGTGATGCTGGTGTTGTGTTGGATGTAGTGTAATTATTGCTTGTTGTTCAAATTTAATTGTTTCTACTTTAGGCACAAGGCCAGCAATTACCCAGTGTATTACTGGTACTTTATTTTATCGACCCTGTAAGGATGAAAGGCAAAGTCAACCTCGGCGGGATTTGAACTCAGATCGTAAAGGGACGTAACTATGCTGGAAAGCATGGCGTCCGACTCTCTACCGATACTGCCAATCCACCGCCCTTGTTGTTCAAATTTAATGCTGTGTAGTGTGTATCGTTTTGGTTGTTTTGTTTTGTTTGCGTTTGTTGTGGGTTTGTTTCTGTTTCGCATTTTGGTGAATTTTGTGGTGTAGTTGATGGTGGTGTTGGGGTTAATGATGGTGATGGTATTGGTGTTTGGGTTGATGTGGTTGGTGATGCTGGTGTGGATGGTGGCATATCTGTCCTAACTTTTTTGTTTCTTAATTTATTTGTTTCCCTCTGTATTTTGTTTTTGGAGGGGGAAGGAAGAGAATTTTTTCTTTTTTGGTTTCTTTTTTTTTTCCGGATATCGTTTACCACTCCTCGTCGTCACAATCCGTCTCCAGTTGTGATAGGCCGGGGAGTGGAAAATCCTCCACAGGCGTTAGTTTTGCTTGTGGCGTGGTGGATGGTGTAGGCGCTGGTGCTAGTTCTGAAGTGTTGGCTGGTGGTGGTGTTGGTTTTGCTGGTGGTGGTGGTGGTGTTGGTTTTGCTACTGTTGCTGTGGTTGTTGCTGTTATAGTTGCTTCTGTTGTTGCTGCTACAGTTGTTGCTGCCATCTCTGCTACTGGTGGTGTTGATGGTTGTGTCTCTGGGGTGGGTAGGAGAGGTGGCCTCAACCTTTTAGCCTGAGGGCAGAAAGCCCTTTGGTGGGTTCCTTCACCACAAACGACACACCTAGGTCTTCTGCCCTCGACAATTACCGTGAGGTGGCTGCCGTCAGTAAGATCTATTACCTCTGGGATCTCCTCAATGCATTTTTGGTCCGCTTGGATCAGGAGGTCCATCCCAGATCCGGACCAGTTCTCCTGCTTTTCTTTTGCTATTGCTATTATTTTTGTGTTGGCTTCGATGCCGGCGAGGACGGCCGCTATTAGCCAGGGAATTTCGATGGCCGGTGGAACCTGTGTCACCCTGATCTTTACGAGTCTCTGGCCACAATAGCTTGGGACGAGTGTGAAGTCGTCACTTCTTAATGGGGCCATGGAGTGTTCTTTAGCCTCCTCTGGTGTTTCAAAGAACACGTCCACGGTTCCATACTTCTGCCCACGTCTGATGTGGGTTTTTCTTGCCCACACATGTCCCAAAGCTTTTTGGATTTGGGACTCGGATGCCCGTTCCACTCGGCGCGATTTTACATTTATTGTTCGATACGACACGGTGCATAGGCGCCGATGCTCCATTTTATTAGGTGGGCGTGAGGCTGACCCTGTACCCATCTTTCTTTACCATTTGTTTGGCATTTTCTAAATCCTCCTGAGTTACCGTAAATGCTTCGAATTTTTTGGCTACTCTGTCAAAACTGAGGGTGGTTTTTATAATGTCATTGTTATTGTTGTTGCTATCGTTATTTGTGTTAATATTAATTTTAGTTTCAGTTGTGGTGGTGGTGACGTCAGTCGTCTTTGGTGGGGAAGAGTCCATTTTGCTTGATTTCATTTCGACATCACGAGTTAATTTATTTTTTTCTTCTTTTGTTTCTGTTGTCGCGGTGGTGGTGGGGTGGTGGTTGTCGCGGTGGTGGTGGTGGTGGAGGCTTTAACACCTGCAGTCATTGGTAATGGCGGGAAATGAATGTCTGCCTGAGACAAATTTAAAATATTGCTACTGCTTATATTTTTTGTAGTGTTGGCAAACGTAGTAACATTTACAATGGTTGTGTCGGTGTGAGGTGTTAATTTGTGAGAAAGGCTTTCAGCTGCTTGGTGCAGAGGTGAATTAGCCATTTTTTTTCAAAGAAATATTTTGATAATCATAAAAGTTTAAATTTTGGGCACAAGGCCCCAATCTTTTTGGGTGTCCTTTTCGGAAAACAATGTATGTGCGCTTATATATGGTTAACAATAAAAAAATTTCCATAAAAGGCAATTTTTAACAAACGGAAATAACAAACCTTTGCGGAGCTCACGATGATACGATTTACTACGTAGGTCGCCAATAATAATAATAATAATAATAATAATAATAAATGTGATAATAATAATAATAATAATAATAAGAAGAAGAAGAAGAAGAAGAAGAAGGAGAAGAAGACGCACGGGGTGGTAGAACGTCACGAAATGGCTCCCGTAAGTTTTTTGATTTTTAACATATTTAAATCAATTGTGAAAGAACAATTCTTAGCACAAATGTTGCATAAAGGCACCGAATGAGGTCCCATAAAGTTTCGGATCCATATTATATTGTTGTATCGCTCAAATATTCAATTTTTTTATAATATATTTTGTATTCAACAAAAGAAAATGGTTATAAATGGAACAAAACACCCTCTGTCTACACTATATAGAACAGCGGCAATTTCAATTTCACCAACACCAGAAACTTGATACACTACCTATCCCATCACACTAAATATAACGGCAACTTCACCGGCATCATAATAATAATTACTATTATTATTGTCTCAAATTTTAAAAAATGTTTAATTCAAATTTTACGGGAATATGTCAACACAAAATATAATGAAAATATATATTAAACATACGAACACAAACTCATAGATACTATATCAGTAACCACAACACCACCGCTGCCACCACCCCACCACATCCATCATCGCCGCCACCACTCATTCAATGCTACTGACACTATTCCCCTGTTAACTTGAGAGAGAAAAGGGAAGGTGGTGGTAGCACTAGACAAGAGAGAGGCTAGCAAAAGATATAAATAGATTGACTTGGTGACCTTGCCACGGACAAACGTCTACATCAACAATTATGGGACTGCTGGCTCACCCCTTCCTCACCAACAATATAAAAAGCCCCGGCGCCACCACCGACATAGCCAGCAGCAATAACAGCCAACTACAACAAAAAGTATATTATATTATTGTAATGCACTGGGTGATTGCTGGCCTTGTCCCTGGAGTGGAGACAATTATTAATAATTTCATTCTTAAGCCACGCAATGCTCACATTAAGGAACCACTCATGATAATAACAATTTAAAAAAAACAACAAAAAGAAAACCCCGTGACCAAGAAATACCGGGATGGCGGCCGGCGGGGAATAGCCATGTCTCTAGGGGAGAACGACCCCTCTAGTCTTGGTTGACACTCGTTCTAGAAGTGGTAACACGGAAAGATTACCCCTTGGCGGATAAGGATAAAACGCGACAAAATAAAGTAGATGTCTAATGATGAAATCTCATACCGGATCGGCCGTCACCCGGGTAAAAAAGGGCCGCGTTCCTCAGAGAGGAACCTGACTGGGGTCGAAAAATCAGCTAATGGTTCAAACCTTCCCATCACTTCGGAGCTGGAGACCTCCCATAACCGGAATACTCCTACTGTTGGCCCTCCATGCTCACCACCAAGAAATCCAAAGAAAAAGAGAGAAAAATGGTCAAGGGAAGATAATAAAGAAGTCCTTGAGGCTTTCTACACTGCCATGTACTACCCATCAAATACATCGAATACAGAGCAAACATATATCAACTGGAAAAAGAAACATCCCGAAAACAGAGGCTATATTGACAGTAACAAACTAGCCAATATACGAAGAAATATTGTAAGAAAAAAGTTACTAACTGATATAGAAATTGATCAGATCAAGCTAGTAGCACAAAGTCAGCGAAGGGAAAATGAAGCATGTGTCAGTGAAAACGAGGTAAACTGTAACACTTCGAATCCCAGAGTTGGGGCGGAATCACTGGCAACAGAACAAATTAAAGAAAGGAGCGAAAAAGTGGAGGGAGTGCATGCTCAGGATGAAACTCCAAATGAAAATAATGAGATCGTAAATGATAAAGAAATGAATGAGAATGAACTTGCCAACTTGAAGGATTAAATTATGATCGAATGGATGAAAATGAAAGAATCTGACATGGGGGAACGAGACACCCTCCCTAAGATCCAGAACTCCAAACAGAACCAAAAGATAATACACAAGACTAACATAATTCTCAAAAACATTATCATCACAAACAAAATAAACATTACTGACTTAAATCATCTCTATTATGCATCGGCTAAAGTCACCACTCACTTATGTGGAGTGAAGATGAAAAAACAAAGGAATTCCCACAAGAAATCTACATGGCAAGATAACATCAATCGCCAAATAAACCTTCTCCGATCTGACATAGAAATTTTAACAAACTATAAAGTAGGTGAACATGTTAAACAAACTAAACTTAGAAAATTGAAAAAAAAGTACAGTATAAGATCAACATGTGACATAGACATGCTGATAGAAACAATCAAGCAAAAAGTGTCGGCCAAAGCTGCTCGTATAAGGCGCTTTGAAAAACGATCTAGATTCTATAAGGACAATAATATGTTCAAAAACAACCAAAGAAACTTCTACAGAAAAATTGGTAAGTCAACAATAACTGCTAAATCAATACCACCCAAGGAGGAAGTGCAAGAATTCTGGGAAAAGATCTGGGCCGAAGAAAAAGTTCATAACATACATGCCCCATGGATAGACAGACAAATGAAAGAAACAGCTCACCTTGAAGAACAAACATGGGAAAATATAACAGTTGAACAGCTGCGCTTGGCTCTAAGAAAAACCAGCAAATGGAAATCCCCAGGAAAAGACAAAATACAAAACTTTTGGATAAATGCCTTCACAGAGTCTCATGAGCTGTTAGCCCAACTTTACAATGAAATAGTTAAGGAGCCAGAAAAGATACCATCATGGCTAGTTAACGGCATTACATTCCTGCTACCGAAGAATGATGAGACAAACAATCCCAAAAATTACAGACCGATAACCTGCTTGACCACAATGTATAAAATTTTAACATCAGTCCTAACTGAATACACATATGACCACCTGATAACAAATGACCTATTTCCCATTGAGCAGAAAGGGTGTAAACGAGGCTCATATGGCTGTAAGGATCAGCTTCTGGTTAACAAAATGATACTGGAAGATTGTCATAATAGACACAAAAACCTATCGATTGCTTGGATAGATTATAAAAAAGCATTTGATAGTTTGCCACACAGTTGGATTGAAAAATGTTTAGAGATTTTCAAAATATCCCCCGTTGTCAGGAGGTTTTTGTCATTCAGTATGAGGACATGGAGAACGACACTCCTTTTGAATAGTGAAACAAAATCACTGGAAGCTGGAGAAGTTAACATTAATTGTGGAATTTTTCAGGGTGACTCTTTATCACCGCTTTTATTCTGCATCGCACTTATACCATTAAGTAAAATGCTCAATGAAACAAAACATGGATATAGAGTCTATGACAAAACCATTAATCACCTGTTCTACATGGATGACCTGAAACTATTTGCAAAAAATGATGAACAATTGCAAGCGCTATTATCCACTGTGAAGCAGTTCAATGATGACATTAAAATGGAGTTTGGACTGGATAAATGCGCCAAAGCAACGTTCACCAGAGGAAAGCTGCTGAAGAGTTCAGACATTAATCTTGATCGGGGGAATGTGATAAGAGAGCTTGATCAAGAACAAACTTACAAATATCTAGGTGTTTGTGAAGGAGACGGAATCAAGCACTCGACAATGAGGGAAAGGATAAGGAAGGAATGTTACCGCAGAGTCAGAGCAATCTTAAGAACGGAATTGAATGCAAGGAATAGGATCGATGCCATAAACACGCTTGCCATACCAGTAGTAACCTACAGTTACAATGTCATCAACTGGTCAAGCACAGAGATCCGTAGGCTCGATACAAAAATCCGAAAATTCTTAATCATGCACAGAATGCATCACCCTAAGGCAGACATAGATAGAATATATCTCCCTAGGAAAGAAGGAGGACGTGGGTTAATCCAGTTAGACATTGCGTTGAAAACTGCAACAATTGGATTATCCACATATCTAAGGGAATCACATGATTGGATGATCAAACTCGTTTTGAAACACGAAAGCACCAAAAGATCATATTCCATTACAAAAGATGCACAAAGATACAGTAATGGACTACAAATTTCAGAAGTCCCATTTACTGCTGAAATGGAAAACACAGAAAAAGCAAAGCAGGTAAAAGTAACTGCAAAGAAAGAACTGCTACAGAAACTGGCTAAGAAATGGCAAGAAAAGCCTCTGTATGGAAAATACCCAGAGCGAGCTAACAATCCTGATGTTGACAAAACTTTAACCCATCAGTGGTTGGCATCCTCTGGACTGAAATCGGTGACTGAAGGACTGATTATATCCGCACAAGATCAGTGTCTGCCAACAAAAAATTACCAAGCCAACATAATAAAAAATGGGTGCAGCCCATTATGCCGTGTATGCAAAAAACAACCAGAGACCATTGACCATATAATTTCAATGTGCAGTCCTATAGCTCCAACCGAATACCTAAACAGGCATGACAGAGCTGCACAATACATACATTGGATAATGTGTAAGCATTTTGACCTGCCCCATCAAAAGAATTGGTGGGAGCATCAACCACCTCCCATACTTGAAAAAGATCACATCTCAATCTTGTGGAACTTTAGCATCCAAACAGACCGAAAAATAGATGCAAATAGACCTGATATAATATTGAAGGACTTTCAAAGGAGGGTATGCCTGCTAATTGATATGTCTGTTCCAATAGACAAGAATGTATCTATAAAAACATTTGAAAAATTAAGCAAGTATAAGGACCTGGAGATAGAAATTGGAAAAATGTGGAAATTGAGAACTAAAACAATACCAGTGGTTGTAGGCGCTCTGGGAATGATACCTAAGGGGTCTAACGACTACTTATCGCAAATCCCAGGAAACCCGCGTATAGGAGAAATACAAAAGATAATACTAATGGGAACTGCCCATATACTAAGGAAGATCCTGTCAATATAAGTACATCCCAAGTCTAAACACTAAGGATGCATGTGTGAATATGTATGTTCTTTCTTGAACATGGCGGACCTTGTTGTCTCTTGAGGTCACTGGTTGTGACTTGGTGATAACTCGTATAAACATAAAGCAAGATAAATGCAAATAATAATAATAATAAATGTGAAGACTAAAATCCAAAGCCGGCTCGAAAAGGATAAATATATATCGAATATATAAGAATCCTAGAGCAAATATTTATTAAAATAAGAGATTAAAGTTTAAGCAAAGAATCGCTGCTTTCACCCTTAACGGGATCTTCTGAAACTGTTTGCTTAGAATAAATGAACCTGCAATATTAGGAGTGTTTACTTCTGTATCATTCTGTATCACTGTGTATACATTTATAGATAAATAAGTATATACAGGTACGAACACAGATTTGTACATACATATCTCTATATATATATGTATGTGAGTGTGTCAATGTTAATACTATATTTAGATATTGAAGTATGCAGAATATGTAATGGCGGCTGAATGGCAATCATTACTATAGACAGAATGCCTTACATTGTTTGGTCGGACACCCTGAGTTGAGGGACCCAATCATATGGATGTCGCTACACCGGTCAAATACTGAGTCGATTCTCTCTCTCTCTCTCTCTCTCTCTCTCTCTCTCTCTCTCTCTCACTCCCACTTCTGGTAAAAAAATGTAAAGAAGCCTTTGTTTTGTCATCTGTATTCACACAATGTACCTCGTCGACATTAAGTCGCGACTTTCCTCTATGTAAATATGTATGAGTATTACACACACACACACACACAAACACACAAACACACACACACACACACACACATATATATATATATATATATATATATATATATATATATATATATATATATATACATATATATGTGTGTGTGTGTGTGAAGATTGTTATATTCTCGTATATATATATACTAGCAGAGGTACTCGGCGTTGCTTGGATATTAAATAGCAGTTGTGTATACCATTTATGTCAATACTTCAGTGCTGCTTCGAAAAGTATACTTTTACAAAATCATCGGCTTTTTCCAAAAGGGGGTTCCTTATCCGCCTCTTCCTTTATTCACTTGTTATATATGTATATCTGCCATTATGAGTGTGAGCGAGTGTATGTGTGTGAGTATGAGCGACTGTTTGTATCGGGGGTGAACGTGTGTGTGTGTGTGAGTGAGTGTGTGTGTGAGAGAGATAGAGAGTGTGTGTGTATGTGTGTGTGAGTGTGTGTCTGAGTGTGTACCAGTATTTATAGGTGTGTGTGAGCGAGTGTGTGTGTGTATGTTTGAATGTGAACGAGTGTTTGTGTGTATGTGTATGTGAGTGTGTGTGTGAGTGTGAGCGAGTGTTTATAGGTTTGGGATTGTGTGTGTGTGTGTGTGTGAATGTGAGTGAGTGTGTGTATGTATGTGTGTGTGAGTGAGTCCTTGGTTCAATAGTGGATAACCACAGTAAGTAATGTACTCAATACATTAATAGGGTGTGAACATCAAATTCGAATGAAACATTCGATCAATTATTGTAACGGTTTATGAATCAGGAAATGGTACCATAAAAAAAGAAGAAATGTTCCACATTAACCTTTTAGATCATATTCAGTCAGAATTGTCTCACACCTTTCTGTTCAAACTGGCTGTAACTGGTCACTGATACTGATGTTAAGTTATTGTTCTCAAAATAAATAACATCAAAATCTCAAAGAGTCGATATTAAGTGAGATAATTATGTAAAGTATAGCATTTACTGTGAAAATTCAATATATATAGAGTAATATAAATGCTAAAGGGTTACAGTCCATGGTTTTTCCTAAATATTATGTGCTTTATATATATATACAATATATAGGCGCATGGCTTAGTGGTTAGCACATTGGGCTTGCAATCGAAAGGTTGTGAGTTCAGTTCTCGGACCGGGTGATGTGTTGTTTCTTTGAGCAAGACACTTTATTTCACGTTGCTCCAGTTTACTTAGTTGTAGAAATGAGATGATAGGTCACTATCATTAAATTACCCAAGGCACCTCCAACGAGATATATCTTGGAGGAGGCCAGCTAAACCTGCACTGGTGTGAGCTGTCACACACATATATACAAAATAATATGGTTCTCAAACGATATATGATCCCCCCCCCCCTCTCTCTCTCTCTATATATATATATATAAGTATGTTTTGAAACAGTGAGCGAGTTTGAAATTAGAAAATATATAGCTTTCACCGTATTTTTGACTAAAGGAATTTTTAGCTTGATAACGGGGTTTCGAACCCTCAGATAAATGGAAAAAGATGAGTATTGACGTACATGGGAGTCGAACCCACATCTGTGGTTATCGCGACCACTGTGCTACCATTACACCAACACATCACCCATCTCTTTCCATTCAAATTAGAAACTACTTTCTTAGCGAGTAGTTTCTAATTTGAATGGAAAGAGATGAGTGATGTGTTGGTGTAATGGTAGCACAGTGGTCGCGATAACCACAGATGTGGGTTCGACTCCCATGTACGTCAATACTCATCTTTTTCCATTTATCTGAGGGTTCGAAACCCCGTTATCAAGCTAAAAATTCCTTTAGTCAAAAATACGGTGAAAGCTATATATTTTCTAATATATATATATATATAATAGTGAAAGATTGAATAATAACATGGTCGGCTGTACAACAAGGGGTTTTATTTCAAGTATTAACAATTGTTTCATTGATCAGGTGAGTCTAAAGGTCGCTAATCACTCGAAGTTGCGTTACTGGACCTTAAATACAGTGTGTACCTCTGATCAAATCATCGGAATACTAGAGAGTTTTACATATAGCATTTGTATATATAGATACAACGTAGAATCAAAACAATAACATCAATAATAAAAGATAATGATAAAGAGGTCCTTAGCCCTACCCCTTATGTCTCATCCTCGTATCTCTCACTTAATTTTTCATTTATTATTTTTTATGTTTTATCTGTCATTTGTTACTACTTTTTATTCTCTACTTCTAACCCTCTGATATTTGACCACCCCGTATGTATGTATCTAATGTTGCTTTTCATATTAGTATTATCTCCACACTTACATATTTATACAAACACTTACTCACTACCACCACTATTAAAGTGGAGTAACGCAACTTCGAGTGATTCCCCTTGTTGTACAGCCGACCATGTTATTATTCAATCTTTCACTATTATTACGCCAAGTACAACCTGTATAGGAATTCTTGCGAACTCGCTACCTAACTATGGAAACATCTTTTTTAGTCAAACAAAGCCGTACGTTAAAATATCCACAATACAGAGTACTCACAACCTCTAACCTGATTACCTATAACGATAACTTGTTATCCCATATATATATATATATATATATGAATTATTGATGCACTGGGAAAATGTCCACTGAAGTTTTCAACTGAGAATCATAAGCAGCACAACTATAATATATGTTGTGATACCTTATTATTTTACCCATGCCTGTTCCAGCCGACTAGCTGGGGCCATGCTGTGGGACCGCCATTAGCGCCAAAATTTCTATAGCCAACTTCCATTCGTTGGTCATTGATGTAGAAGTAATTTGTAACTGCTGCCCTTATTTGTACATCATCTTGTGCTGTCAGTGATTGTGTATATATTTACGTGAGTATATAAATAAGCGTTAATATTTATATTATAACTCTTTATGCTTTGTAACTTATAGGGTTGACAGACCATAGTCGATAGGATAGATACCACACAAATATCAACCAGCGTCGATATAATCGACTAAAGCATGGAAGCTAGTCCTAAGCATGGCCTTAATCAATGACTGACAACACCAAAGTAAAACATTTATCAATACACACACACACACATATCTACCTGAGTGTCTGTGTATATATATATATATATATATGTGTGTGTGTGTGTGTGTGTGTGTGTGTGTGTGTGTGTGTGTGTGTGTGTGTGTGTGTGTCTGTGTTTGTGTTTGCGTGTATACACTGTAACCTTTATGTATATATGAGTGCGTGAGAGTCTGTGTGTCAGTGTGTGTGTCTCTGTTAGATATATATATATACTAGATTACATCCTTGCGTGTATGCTTAGGGTGTAGTTTCATGTGTGAGCATGCGTGATTTCTGTAACAGCTTTATGAATGGGGTTGATATGTGAATCACGCACCCGTTCACCCTGTTGTAAACACGACTTTCTCAATGGTACTTGTCAGTCACCTGGTTTAGAAAAGTTCTCAAGCGTTCCATTAATCTTAACTTGCTGAACCACCTCAGATATCGCCTGCCTCAAACACAATTGGTTATAATTTAGACATAATCTCCTACCAGCTGTCATATACACACATAAGGGCAAATGCAAACATACATACATACATACATGCATACATACATACATACATACATATACACACATATATATATATATATATATATATATATACATATATATATATATATATATATATATATATATATATATATATATATATATATATATATATATATATATATATATATATATATATATATATATATATATGTATATATATGTATATATATAGGTATATATATATATATATATATACATACATGTACATGCATACAAACGTACATACATATATATATATATATAGACGTACATGCATACAAACATACATGAATACATATACACAAACAACGATGCACACATACACACACACACACACACACATACATACATACACGCATCAATTTACACACATACATTCATACAATAATGCATGCATACATACAACAAAAACACAAACATACACATGTATGCATACAGAAAGTCATATAAATATATATATATATATATATATATATATATATATATATATATATATATATATATATATAGAGAGAGAGAGAGAGAGAGAGAGAGAGAGAGAGAGAGACAGAGTGAGAGAGACAGAGAGAGGGGGGTCATGGTAGAATCTGTAACAACAGTGTGTGAGAAACATGACAGAGAGACGAGAGGAAATTAGGTAGAATAACACACATACACACACACACATGCACATATACACATACACACACGCATACACACACACATGTACACACATGCACTACACACACCCACATACATATACACACATACACACACATACACACGCACATGCACACATATACACACCTATACACACACACACATACATACACATACACACACATACATACACACATACACACAAAGAAATCCTTGGCTATCTCTCACCCAAGTCCTACAATTTATAATTTTTTAACTCTCAACAGATCAATCAATAAAAACTAATGCATAGTAGTAGTAGTAGTAGTAGTAGTAGTAGTAGTAGTAGTAGTAGTAGTAGTAGTAGTAGTAGTAGTACTGGTGGTAGTAGTAGTAGTAGTAGTAGTAGTAGTAGTAGTAGTAGTAGTAGTAGTAGTAGTAGTAGTAGTTGTAGAAGTAGTAGTAGTAGTAGTAGTAGTAGTACTGGCGGTAGTAGTGGTAGTAGTAGTAGTAGTAGTAGTAGTAGTAGTAGTAGTTGTAGAAGTAGTAGTAGTAGTAGTAGTAGTAGTAGTAGTAGTAGTAGTACTGGCGGTAGTAGTAGGAGTAGTAGTAGTAGTAGTAGTAGTAGTAGTAGTAGTAGTAGTAGTAGTAGTACTGGTGGTAGTAGTAGTAGTAGTAGTAGTAGTAGTAGTAGTAGTAGTAGTAGTAGTAGTAGTTGTAGAAGTAGTAGTAGTAGTTGTAGTAGTAGTAGTAGTGGGGGTGCTGGTTCTGGTTTTGGCCTTGGTGGTGCTGCTGCTGCTGCCGGTGGTAGTGGTGGTGTGGGTGGTGGTGGTGTTTGTGGCGCCGATTGTGTTGATGGAAATACCCGACAATTGTCTTTGTTTACCGATGTATTAAACGGATGCTTGTGGTTTTGTTAATGTGCATTTTATGATGTTTATTATTATATCATTTATTTATAGTCCACATTCCAGAAATTGAATGGATTGGCTTGGCACAAATCACTTTAAAGTACTATGTTAACACTGCTCGATGATGTCTTTCTCAAGAAAAATGGTTGTGATGGCCGTATTATGCGTCGAAACCTACACCTGTGTAGAAATCTATAAAGTTCCGACTGATGATCCTGTCCCTCATGGAGTTGTCTTTCCAGGTGACTGGTAACAGGCTCCCCGAATTGTTGTGATTTAACAAAGTTTCTGCTGTAATTCTTATTGCTCCGAACCCCTGTCATTAACTTCGTCCACATAGCAAACGTTGACCCCCATAACACAGGCTCCATTGCAACTTCAACACCACAAACAACAACTATCATTATTATGTTGGCAGTATCGGTAGAGTGTCGGACATGCTTTGCAGCATAGTTACGTCCCTTTACGATCTGAGTTCAAATCCCGTCGAGGTTAACTTTGCCTTTCATCCTTACGGGGTCGATAAAATAAAGTACCAGTAATATACTGGAATAATTGCTGGCCTTGTGCCAAAAGTAGAAACAATTATTATACCAGTAATGCACTGGGTAATTGCTGGCGTTGTGCCTAAAGTAGAAACAATTATTATTAAAAGCGCGGTGAATTGGCATTATCGGTAGAGTGTCGGATGCCATGCTTTGCAACATAGAGTTACGGCCCTTTATGATCTGAGTTCAAATCCCGTCGAGGTTAAATTTGCCTTTCATCCTTACGGTGTCGATAAAATAAAGTACCAGTAATGCACTGATTTAATTGCTGGCCTTGTGCCAAGAGTAGAAATAATTAGTATTAAAAGATGTGTCACGACACAAAGTTTTACATGGCTTCTTAAATTTGTTCCGGTTTTACCCTGTTATCAAACCCATCCTAATTAAACAGGTTGCTGTTTTGCAGTTAAACTAACAAGTATATTCGTGGGCTGGTGAGATATCTTTACTTGTAGCCCTTACAGCCTAAAGCTGTGTTTTTTTACCAAACACGTCCTTGATATTTTCTTGAAATTAATAATGTGGACAAAGATATTCCGTCCGCTAGCTAGAACAGCCGGCTGTACATAGAGTAGAACAGCTAAAATACACAGAATTATTGTTTCTACATTTGACACAAGGTCAACAATTATCCCAGTACATTACTGGTACTTCATTTTATCGACCCCCGTATGGATGAAAGGCAAAGTTAACCACGGTGGGATTTGAACTCAGAATGGCAAGGGCCGTAACTCTATGCGTCAAAGCATGGCGTCCGGTCCTCTACCGATACTGCCAATTCACCTGAGAGCAGCAGCAACAACAGCAGCACTATTACCACCATTAACAGTACCAAAAACAACTGCAACTAAAACATAAAATCGCGTGCAGCAGCTGTGAATTGTGATTTTCCACCACTGTTAAAGTCTACCAAGATGAACGCTGTTGTTCCAACTGCAAACACAATGAACACTAACACCACCGTCACCATACCACCACCACCAACATAACTACAAAACATATAACAGAAACAAACGATAGAAATAACAGCAACATGAATAAAGGATCGATCGACTTTCGTCAACTCGGACCGAGGAAACAATGTTTTCGTCGGTCTTTCCAGTTGCTAGTACTATCTGTCGGTCGCAACTCCAGGTAGAAAGAGCAACCTGAAATAAAGACTCTTTCTCAAGGACATAACGCATCGCCCGGTCCAGGAATTGAACTCACAACCTCAAGATTGTGAATCCAATTCTCTAGCCACTCAGCCACCCGCCTTCACAGTAACACGAAAAACAGCTCAAATGATAACAAAATAAACCACAAAATGAACAAAACGTTCCCTACGGTGACAGCTAAAGCCAACCAAATGTTTAAGTTGGACAATTTGAACAAGGACAAATGTTTGGCATAAGCGGTGAAATGTATCAATGTTGATAATATTTGTGTCGACATAAACGTCCCACCCCAATTGTCGGCAGTATCTCCACACGATGTTGAAATAGCACTTAGAACCATATGACCGGACATCGAGCAGACATTGCAAGAGCCAGGTAATTTGGTACTATTTCAGTGCACTTCAAATGTGCATACCTGGCCGTGAAAGAAGTTTTGATTTCCTACTGGACAGGCAGACAAATTTATGCCCTATCCGGCGTATCCGAGAAAAAGGACCGTAAATGTCAGAATTGCTGGATATCTGGTGGCCCCTGGAAGTGACATTTTTCTCAAGCTGAAGAGGACAAAGAAGGAAACATGCTCTCACATTAAAGCAGAAAATATCGTTAAGTTTCTGGACCTTATTCGCTTGCCGAATAGAGTAGAACTCCATGTCAGTTTTGGCGGTAAGAGACCTCACTCCATCTGTGTGGGTTGACTGGACACTTGAGATCTTTCTGCACCCAAACCAAAGCACTAGTTTACCTTGCTTCTACCACCAGGAACTCGAGAGTGAACAACACCAGCAACAGCTAGCAGGTAGTTTTTCTTTATGGTGGCTGTGGCGAAAGAGATTGTGTGGTGGATGTCGATGAAAGGATTGAGAACAAACACTTTCCTTTTCGGCCAAGCTCTCACTATCCGTTGCAAGTTCCACTTTAAAATGATTGTGTGAGTCCCTTGCCATTCTGAGTTCAAATCCCGCCGAGGTTAACTTTGCCTTTCATCCTTACGGGGTCGATAAAATAAAGTACTAGTAATACACTGGTGATGGCTGGCCTTGTGCCAAAAGTAGAAACAATTATTATTATTATTGTTGTTGGCGGTGAATTGGCAGTATGGGTAGAGGGTCAGACGCCATGCTTTCTAGCATAGTTACGTCCCTTTACAGTCTGTGTTCAAATCTCGCCGAGGTTGACTTTGCCTTTCATCCTTACGGGGTCTATAAAATAAAGTACCAGTAATGTACTGTGTAATTGCTGGCCTTGTGCCTAAAGTAGAAACAATTATTATTGTTGTTGTTGCTTTGTTGTAATTTAATGAGCGGTAATACTTTTTAAGGAGATAAAAAAAAGAACAAATTAGGGAAATGTTTATTGATTTTAATGTTCTGACAATTGCAATAGCTTCCTGGAAACTTTAGCTGTGTTGTCAGTTGATTGAGTGTGTAATATACGCAGACACAACACAACACACACACACACACACACTGAGACTCACATACATTCACACACACTGTGTCTCTCACACACACAGGGTCTCAGACCTACACACAGTGTCTCACACACACACACAGTGTCTCTGACACACACACACTGTGTCTCTCACGCACACTGAGTCTCACACACACACAGAGTGTCTCTGACACACACTGTGTCTCTCTCACGGACACACTGGGTCTCTCTCACACACACTGGGTCTCTCTCACGCACACACTGGGTCTCTCTCACACACACTGGGTCTCACACACACACTGGGTCTCCCACAAACTGAGTCTCTCACACAGACGGTGTCCCTCACACACACTCTCTCTCTCACACACACACACTCAGTCTCTCAGCCACTCAGTCCCCCACACACTCAATCTCTCACACACACACACTCTCTCTCCCACACACTCAATCTCTCACACACACACACACACACACTCTCTCCCACACACTCAGTCTCTCACACACACTCAGAATCTGACACACACACAGCAGTCCCTGTTTCCACACCGCCTATATAGGTGTAGTGTTAGTTTCTACTGGTTCTACTGGCTGCCAATCAATGAGTCTTCACTCAGGATTAACTCTTGATTAAATGTCGAGAGAAGTAGAGAAAACCAAGAAATGACTAATACATACAGATGTTGCTCTTCTTGCTTATTAGGGCGGTGGATTGGCAGTATCGGTAGAAGATCGGACGCCAAGCTTTGATACATAGATTTACGGCCCTTTCCAATCTGAGTTCAAATCCCGCCGAGGTTAACTTTGCTTTTCATCCTTACGTGGTCGATAAAATAAAGTATCAGTAATGCACTGGGTAATTGCTGGCCTTGTGCCAAAAGTAGAAACAATTATTCTTGCTTATTGATTTGGTTATGTTCTCTTCTTTCTTTATTGCTTCAATTCGATTCCCCTCAGTATTAACCATTTAGCATTTACATTACTTAATATATACTATTGTATTTTCATGGTAAAAGCTTTACCTCACATAATTATCGCACAGAGTAGGTTTATTTACAATAGTTTATAACTTTACCTATTAATCCGTATGGTCAGCAAATAGGGTCCCACGTGCTGGCCTCCCCACAGCCCCGGCGGACAGGATGGAGAAGACATTTCCCCGGAGGATGGTAAGGGAGAATCGCTGAAGGAGCCATTCCAACTCGCGAGGCTCACACCTACGGCTGGCCAGCTCAGCGCCTATGGTAGTGAATAGCGAGGTAGCCCTAGATCCAAGGACACCAGAAGTCTCCACTGTCAAGGATACAACCGCGAACCTGTCGGAAAGCGATCGGTCTTTGGAGAGTTTCACCTCCTCAGCCCAACGTGCAGCAGCGCCTGGGTTAATCGCAGACTGCACCAGGTTGCGGCTGGAGAATGTGTCGGTGCAAGTGGCATCTCAGACGAGGGGTTTGCCACCACGGAATGGGAACATGGTCATACCGTTATTACTGTTGTCTTTTGTTATGTATGTGTGTTTGTCTTTGTCTGTGAGTATGTGTGTATGTGTGTGCATATGTATATGTATCTCTCCCTCTGGATGGATATGTGTATGTTTGAAGTTGTTGTTGTGTGTGTTTATCTATAGGTTTATATGTACATATGTGTGGCTGTGAGAGTGTGAATGGATGGGTATGTCTGTGCAGTTTTTGTTATGTGTGTGTTTGTTTGTGACTGCATGTGTGTGGATATGTGTGTGTGTGTGTGTGTGTTTACGTATATGTATGTACATCTTTGTGTGTGAGTGTGTGCGAATATGTGGATGTACGGCCGTGTGTGTGTGTGTTTGTAAGCGTATTTCTATGGATGTATGTGTCTGTGTGAAGTATTTGTTGTGTGTGTGTGTTTATATGTGCGTATGTGTATGGGTGTGAGTGTGTGTGTGTGGATTGATGTGTGTGTGTATACATATGTCTGTGTATGGGTGTGTGTCTCTGAATGGATGTGTCTACGTGTGAAATCAAGTAATTGCTCGTATTACTACTTGTATGAAAAGTGAGGAGTGTTTATTTAATATCTATTGAGAGAAGGTAAAACTGGTGTGTAGTAGTAGTAGTAGTAGTAGTAGTAGTAGTAGTAGTAGTAGTAGTGGCGGTGGTGGTGGTAGTGGTTGCAGTGATGGCGGTGGTAGTGGTGGAAGTAGCAGCAGCAGCAGCAGCAGCAGCAGTAGTAGTAGTAGTAGTAGTAGTAGTAGTAGTAGTAGTAGTAGTAATAGCAAAAGTAGTGGTGATAGTCCTTGTTGGTGTTGTGTAGCTGATAGTTTTGTGACTGTTGCACCTTTTTCGCAGTAGCTTTTGCCTGTGTTGTTGTTAGTGGAATGATGTGTGTGAGTTAGTGAAAGCAGACCTGAGTGATTTTGATGTTGAATCACCTAAATGAATCCCTTAATATCAGTAAAATGAGCAATACTAGGAAATACCGCAAACTAAAATCATGTTTAGGGATAATATGGAATTATTTAATCTGAAATCCAACAAGGAATCCATAACATTTCCAAAGATAATAATCAGGTCTGGACAATGTTCTATTGTGATACTCGCAGTTCTATATTGATGCATCGTATACCGATCTGGCTCATAAATATTCATAGAGTGGTTTTATTGTAACCGGAACTAGATGACTCCTAGGATTTATTCATTAAAAATGGATCATTAGGGGCGTTAATTTTCCACTGGTACGTCAAAAATGTGTTTAGAATAATTAAGCAAATAATCACAAGACAGTTATTAGGGGTAAAAGCTAACATATAAGAAATGCTGAGGTAGACCACGAGCAAGAAGTTAGATAACATCTATATCCTCCTTTGAGCTTCTAGATCCAGTCGGGTCATCTTGAAACGGTTGCTTAAAAAGAAACCCTCATGATAGCGTGGTTGCACTGATCTCATAGGAATAACAGTGTGCTGAAGAAGAAGAAGAAGAAGAAGAAGAAGAAGAAGAAGAAGAAGAAGAAGAAGAAGAAGAAGAAGAAGAAGAAGAAGAAGAAGAAGAAGAAGAAGAAGAAGAAGAAGAAGAAGAAGAAGAAGAAGAAGAAGATATTTCAGAGATTCCTTCACCCGGTTACGTAACTTGGACTGTTGCATTAGTAACTACTGTGATAAAATAATTCTCCTAGACTGTCCAGATTACGAAAGGTTCTCTGCAAAACTGACAACTAATCAATTTTCAAAACCTTAAAATCTTTTCAGCTCGTTACTGGTCATTGTTTTTATCTAAATTTTCGGTGAAGCAGGAATAGAAGAGATGGCGCTTAACACAAACATTCTGATAGAAGGAATCAGAAGATCTTGAGCTGATTCCAGGCTTTTTGAAAGAAACACGAGATACATCCGTCATTCTGATTGTCAGATACACTACAGACGTAACTAAAATCGTACGAAATATCTTAGCCAGGTTTACCATATTTGTGACTAACAACTATATGACCTTCCTCAGATATTCTGCCGTAGCTATACTAGATATACGAGATATATTACATTTGTGACTAATAAATGTATGACCCTTCTCAGATATTCTGCTGTAGCTACACTAGATATACGAGATATATTACATTTGTGACTAATAAATGTATGACCCTTCTCAGATATTCTGCTGTAGCTACACTAGATATACGAGATATATTACATTTGTGACTAATAAATGTATGACCCTTCTCAGATATTCTGCTGTAGCTACACTAGATATACTAGATATATTACATTTGTGACTAATAAAGATATGACCCTTCTCACACATTCTGACTTAGCTATACTAGATATACTAGATATATTACATTTGTGACTAATAAATATATGAGCTAACTCGGACAGATATACCTCATTTGCGAGTAACAACGATATGAGCTATTTCAGACACATATTTGTAACTAAAAGAGACATGAGCAACCTAAGACAGATGTTATATATATATAAATATATGTGTGATTCATAAATATATGACCAACCTAAGACATTCTAATTAAGGATACTAGATATATTAGATATATTACATTTGTGATTAACAAAGGTATGAGTCTCCTAGAATTTTCTATGAGATATACAACACATGTTTGTCAGGAAATATGAGTGTCTGAAGCAAAACCCCAAGAACTACTTGGACGGGTTGTTTGCCATAGGTCAACATTGAATGATGGCTGTCGACCTAATAATTCCATCACATATTAATCGGTCCATACTGAAACCAGACATCATCTTGATTTGCAACCCAACAACAAATTGTGAAGTGATGAAGCTAACATATCTGGAACGATAGGATGGAGGAAGCTCGGAAGAGGAAGAAAGTAAAGTAACAGGAGTTGGAGGAGGACA
>OZ024743.1:68736848-68741848 GCA_964016885.1 Eledone cirrhosa
TTGTAAACAAACAACACGAATTATTAGCCATAGAATGTTCGGCAACCATCGTTGGCCTGTTGTTCAACACTGACTAAATAATGATGAACTAGTTTCTAGCTTATTAGCTGTCATCAGAATCGTATACCTTCCTGTCAGTCGATTGAACGTTTGAAAGTATATAATTTCCTTATGCATATTAACGGCTGAGCAGCCTAATTTGCATATCGAGTGAGTTAGTCGGCCGGGTGAACCAAAAATGATAAATGAAAAAAATGAAACTTCATTTCTCACTATTAATACGGCTTATACTTAAATATAAGAATGTATACGTACATGCATATATGTATACAGACGTACGCTAGTATGTATATATTTTTTTCACCTTAGCGATTCTGCTCCATTACGATTTGAACACATATATGTATATGTATGCGTGCGTTTTTCTTTTTTGGTCAGTTATAACATACGGCTCGGAAAAACCTATATATATACATTAGGGTAGTAGAGTGGGTAATAGGAACCAGTATAACCCCGACGGCAGAGCTAAAGCCGTTTCGACGGCTAGTTCTAGACTAAATAAGAATGTTTAGCTTGGTAAATAAATAGCCGAGCTTCTCAGGGGGTAATTCCTTATATGGGAAGATAGTAATTGTCAAAAGGATTGGTAACAAATTTGTTGTAAAGACAGATGATTATATCATGGCATTTGGTGGGCGGTGGGGGTAGTTGAACTTGCATGTAGAACAAAGAGGGAGTGGAGGAAATCCAGTCAAGTGTTGAAAATGAAATCTATACAGCAGATTCTAAGGATAGTGTATGGAGGGTCGAAAAAAGTGTACTGGAGAATGGGAAGAGGGGGGGTTGAAAGAATAGGTAAATCGAAAGGGAGTAAACAAAAAAAAAAACATATAAAAATAAGGAAATAAATATATAAAAATCTATTTCTGTTTACTACTCCATCTCCACAATCACCAAATCTCTCATTGGTATTGTTAAGCTATAGAAAAGTTTAATAGGTGGAGAAAAATACTAAATACGAGATTGTAATGAAAGAATGTTATAAAGCCGGTTTACAGGGTTCTAACACCACTGCTATAGTTAGTTAGTAATCAGCCAATGCTATCTTATAATGACAGGTTTATAAGTTGAGAACAAAAATACAACTACAAAAATACTAATACGAAATATTAATTCAGAATACTAATACAGAAATACTAATACAAGAATACTAATACAAAAATACCACTAAGAAATTTAGAAATCACAGAAATGGAGCAGCAACCAGAAAGAAAACAATTTACTGGGGTCTAACACATCTGCTATAAAAAGCGTAATCTGCCAATTCTATCTTAAAATTGGGGGGGGGGGGGGGGTTACTGAGGCTACAGAGGACCGATGGGCTGCATCGGGTGGGCGAAAAGTTGAAAAAAAAATACGACAAGGAAGGAGATCTGGGGTGGAAGCACTAGGAAGAGATTGGGGAAGAAATAAATATAGAGGAAATTTATAAAAAAAATATATAAAAAAGTTACGTCTACCTTTGTGAGCAGGTGTTACCCCTTACAAAATCGGCCAGTGTGGTGTTTCAGCCCTTGTCTACCCCCCTCCACCGGGTCATTACGAGGTTTGAGAGCGAGGTAAGACCTACGCAATCTGTGTTTGCATGCAGTTACCAGTTCGTATTTCTTGTTTAGGAGTTGGTACTTCGAAAACAGGATTTGTAATGTTTCCTCCGAGCATAAATTACACGGACGGCGTCCTCCCGTGTAAGAGTTAGCTCTGGAAAGTAAGCTCCAAGTGAGATTGTAGGTTATATTATTATCTTTGAGGTCCCATACGTGGCCCGAAAGTGTAGTGGCATGACACCGGGCCGGGTTTCGGAAAGTATGTCGGTGTAGGTAGAGCCGTCTCTTGAAGTCACAAGCGGTTAATCCTACATAAGCTTTGTTAGAGGTGTCCGTCATCACGATGCACTGGTAGATGTTGTAGTGGGAAGTGTTTTTCGATGAGCCTAAAAAGATTTTCCCAATAGGTGTTGTCACCTCGGCATTGTGGGGAGGATTGAACCACGTTACGTTGCATGAGCGGCGGTGTCGCCTGCTGGTGCGCTAATGGAAGCTGGATAATAGGATATTTCCTCCCGGAAGCCACTCCGCTTGAGAGCCTGATTGTAATAAGGCGCATGTTCGTCGAATATCTGCTCATTAGCGGACAAACGAGATATGCGGAGGGAGATGTTTTTAACCAGGTTATTGGTGATGTTTCTAGGATGGTACGACCGGCGGTGGATGTAATGCAGGTTGTCGTTTGGTTTCCTGTATGGGTAGTACAGATCATTATCGAGGTTAAGTGTAACGTCCAGGGAAGTTTACTCGGGTTTGGGACGTGTGTAGTGTTATTTTAAATCCCCAGTCGCGGAAGAAGCTGATTAATTGTTTACGGACCCGGTCTGTACTACTGGGGTTGTGCCCTTTGAGGGTAGGAGCCCATCATCGCGGTACAATCCACTGCCGAATGCAGGAAACATTTCGGTGAGTTTAAATATTAGGAATAATCCTATAAGATCTGTGACCTCAGCCGAATCTGTCGCGCCGATACTGACGTCAAAGGGGGAGTCAGGAGCTCTCTTTATCCATTTGGAGTTGTCGAAAGCTAGGACTGCTCTCCTGGCGTGGAGGTTGATGTTTCTTTCCTGGTCGGTGATGGGCGTGAGTGTTTCGGCAAAGTCCAAGGGGTAACCCTGCTTACAAAGGTAGACGTAACTTTTTTATCTTTTCCTCTATATTTCCTTCTTTCCCCCCCCCCATCTCTTCCTAGTCCTTCCACCCCAGATCTCCTTCTTTGTCTTTTTTTCAGGTTTTCGCCTACCCCGATTCAGCCCATCGGTCCTCTGTAGCCTCAGTACCCCCATCCCCCTAATTTTAAAATAGAATTGGCCGATTACGCTTTTTATAGCAGATGTGTTAGACCCCAGTAAATTGTTTTCTTCCTGGTTGCTGCTCCATTTCTGTGATTTCTAAATTTCTTAGTGGTATTTTTGTATTAGTATTCTTGTATTAGTATTTCTTTATTATTATTCTGAATTAATATTTCGTATTAGTATTTTTGTAGTAGTATATTTGTTCTCAACTTATTAACCTGTCATTGTAAGATAGCATTGGCTGATTACTAACTAACTATAGTAGTGGTGTTAGACCCCCTGTAAAGCCGGCTTTATAAAATTCTTTCACAACAATCTCGTATTTAGTATTTTTCTCCACCTATTAATCTTTTCTATAGCTTAGCAATACCAATGAGAGATTTGGTGATTGTGGGAATGGAGTAGTAAACAGAAATTGTTTTTTTAATATTTATTTCCTTATTTTTTGTTTTGTATATATTTATTTCCTTATTTTTATAATGTTTTTTTTCTTTACTCCCTTTCAATTTACCTATTCTTTCAACCCCCCCCTCATCCCATTCTCTAGTACACTTTTTTCGACTTTCTATACATTATCCTTAGAATCTGCTGTATAGATTTCATTTTCAACACTTGACTGGGTTTCCCCCACTCCCTCTCTGTTCTACATGCAAGTTCAGCTACCCCTACCTCCCACCAAATGCCATGATAGAATCATCTGTCTTTACAACAAAATTTTGACCAATCCTTTTGACAATTACTATCTTTCCATATAAGGAATTACCCCTTGAGAAGTTCGGCTATTTTTATACCAGGCTAAAAATTCTTATTTAGCCGTCGAAACGGCTTGAGCTCTGCCGTCGGGGTCATACTTGTTCCTATATATATATATATATATATATATATATATATATATATATATATATATATAGGTAGTAAACTGGATGGTAATATCCGTAGTGGTAGAGCACTCAGTCCATGGGGCGAGTTAGGTAGAAGTGGTTACACATATATCGTGACGATACGTTGCTTTAATTGAATACGATAGTGAAATTAATAGGAAAAGAAAATCCATAATACAATTTTTCAACAACTACAACGTTAAGTTAGAAATAGAGAATAACTACAAAATCGGTAACTTCTCAGGTCTTTACTATCCTTTCCATAAAATTAACGAAAATCTAAATTATGTAAGTTTCAGTTCTAATCATCCTAGAAGTATTAAAAACAGTATTGTCAATAGCGTCCCACAACGGATTTCACGCATAGCTGTTAATAAAAATATTTTTGATGATAAGGCTGAATATTATAATGAAGCTTTACATAGAGCAGGATACTCGAATATAATTAATTACATAGATAACAATAACATAACAAATCATCCTAGTATTAATTATAATAATAATAAACAATTTAACTTAAACACTAAACGAAACAAAAAAACTAGAACTAGAAATATTATTTGGAACTCTCCCTCATTCTCATTAAGCGTTAAAAGACCTTTAGCAAAGCTATTCTTTAAAGCACCAGATAAATGTTTTTCTAAAGCCCACAGATACCACTCTATTTTTAACAGACACACTATAAAACTATCCTACTCTAATTATGAACATAGTTATGAACATAGCACAAAATATAAATGAACATAGCACAAAATATAAATAGAATTAATAATAGAAACTTAAATTTAAACCCTATCCAAAGTAACCAACATAGCAATAATAATATGTCTAACAACAATATTCAGAATAATAGTACCGTTCCGAACAACAATAACTCCAGTAAATGTAACTGTAGAATCAAATCAAACTGCCCTTTATGAAATAATTGTTTAGACAAAAGCGTAGTTTATAAATGCAGAGTTAAAACTAGAGACAAATGTTTAACTATGTTGGTGCCACTTCAACAAAATTTAAAGAACGCTGGAATAACCATAATCACACATTTAGGAGATCTAATAAAAAATCTTCTACTTCACTTTCACATCTAATTTGGAACTTAAAAGACAACAATATAGACTATTCAATATCTTGGAGAACGATTTCTAAAGCACCTGCATAACGAAATATGGCTTTATCAAGATTCTGTAAATTGTGTATCGAACATATGTTTTATGTAA
>OZ024743.1:68746848-68756848 GCA_964016885.1 Eledone cirrhosa
ATTGAGTTATCTCCTGAGAGAGTTCCTAACCTCGTTGATTTATACAAATCGGATATATCCAAAAAGTGAACGAACCGCCGGGTAGTAGAGATATTATGATGATTTTGGTAAAGTTTAAGTACATTTTTTCTTCTAACTTTGATATTGTACATAATTATGTGTAGTTAAATATATGTCTAGTCAATTTCTACAGTCTAATAGAAATATTAGGTAATTTTTTGTAGCGGTACATCGCGGATAACAAGCTATATCATGTGTCTATTATTTCTTCATAAGTACATTTTAAACTTTATAGCCTCGTTTAAATGATTTTTTTGTGTGGTTGATTTATACTGATTGGGAGGAGAATTACTGTATATATTTTATGTAATGACTCTTTGGACTTACTTATATATATATTATATATATATATATATATATATATATGTGTGTGTGTGTGTGTGTGTGTGTGTGTGTGTGTGTGTGTGTGTGTGTGTGTGTATGTATGTATGTATGTATGTATATATATATATATATATATATATATATATATATATATATACATACATATCTATGTGTGCGTGCGTGTACACGCGTGTGTGTGTGCATTTTGTGATTGTGTCCTGTATCTTACAATTCGACAAAAATAGATCGATGATCGATATAGATATATCAGCCCTGAAAGAACTATTTAAGCCTTTATGATCGACGTTAACACGGCACCCCAAAGTGGCTACAGTAAAAGTATTGTTACTGTGTATGCATATGACTCTATCTACATATGTACTGAGGTTATAACTATGAGTTTGTGACTGTATAATTTCAAGCTAATTTGGTGTATAGAAATACCAGATTATTACTTAATGTGTGTGTCTCATTCTTTATATCCATGCAAATTGTTTCTGTATGTATGTGAGTATATGTAAATATATGTATATATTTATGTGTAAGTCTGGATGTGTGTATTTATCCTTTTTTTCATTTACTGGATGTATATGTGAAGTAATCTTTAAGAATGTGTGTGTCGATATCTATATTGCAGGTTAGGTTATGTATCAATGTGGCTTTTTGGAGTAATATCTGTAAATACAGCTTTGATTATGGTTATGTATCTGTGTGTTTATGTGTGTATGTGTAAATGTTGTTAGTTTTATGGGTGCATTGATAAAGACTGTTTGTGTGACTGTAATTGTCCTTCTGTATATGTACGGATAGATATGCAGGTATGTGTGTAATGCACTGATTGTATATTATTACAGGTAAGAGCGTTTCAATGTGTGTGTGATAATGTGGAAGTTTGTGAATGCCTTTATGTGTGGACAATAGATATATTGAGAGACTGTGTGTGCATGTGTGTGAATTTATAAAGGGAAAAAGAGGCAGAGAAAACGATATATTGGAATCATTCCAGTTTGGGGTCCTGAAAACGGATATCCTATCACATTTACGTAGATAAGCTTGGATAGATTGAACTGTAGAGAGCTATATAACACTTTGTGTATCGCAGGAAATATTGCAGAAAGAGAGAAAGAGAGACAGAAAGGATGTAAGAGAGAGATAATATTACCAGTAAGCTAGTGGTTGTAGCATGAATGCTGTTGGAGTCTCTCCAATACGGCTTACCGGAGGACATTTTTTCAACTAAATGCTAAAATGTTTGCGGAAAACATATGATGCTCCCTCACAGGTATGAGAGCAACAATATCACATGAGAGTATATATATATATATATATATATATATATAGTAATCAATATATGTATATATATATATGAAGCATAAAACTGGACCGGGTCATCTATAGATAAACAAATACATATGAGTTCTTTTGTTCCATCTCATTGTATTTTTACTTACATAATACATTTTACTCTGCTTCGGCAAAAGTTTGATACTGCCTGTAAACCTATCCAGGGAAGAACCATGTTACAATACTCATGTTGCCATCACTTACATTTTAGACAGGATTTTACAGGATTACATTTGAAAAACTGGCACCAAATATAATCCACTTGAAAGGTGGTCCTCTTTTAATGTTCCTTAAGAGAATGTTTTGTTTATTTCCGCGCTAAAAGCCAAGCCTTGCCTCCATACAATTTATAGCAGCTACTTCTCTTATAGATAAGCATAGAAAACATTTAACTAGTCCACAAGACCTTGTGAAGGCGCATTGCTTAGTGGTTAGAGTATTAGGCTTGCAATCGAAATGTTGTGAGTTCAATTCTCGGACCCGGTAATGTGTTGTTCCTTGAGCAATACACTTTATTTCACCTTGCTCCAGTTTACTGAGTTGTAGAATGAGATGATAGGACTGGGACCCCTATCATTAAATCACCCAAGACAACTCCAACAAGATATACTTTGGAGGAGGCCAGTTAAACCTGCATAGGTATGAGCTGTAACAACAACAACAAGTCCTCACGCTGTAACGCTGCTGGTATTGAGCTTAATATGCTGTAGTTGTGGCATTTGGATTATTGCTCATATTGTCCACAGTGTATTATGTAAAGAGCTCATTTAAGAATGTGGTAAAATAAACTAATTTTTCGTTCTGCTTCCCTAGATACAAATATTTCTACTACACGCTTTCTAAGTAGTAGAAGTCTGTTATATCTGATGCTGGTTCCACGTGCATAGACAATATCAATCGACTTAAGATTTCTGATTGAAATGTATATTGGAACAATGTATATTGGAAATAGAGGCTCTTTATAAGTGGTATATGTGTTAAAATATGGTGAGTGTTCCATACTCAACATGGGGATTCATATCTTCATTATGTATCGGTGAATTGGTAGTATCGGTAGAGGGTTGGACACCATGCTTTGATGCATGGAGTTACGGCCCTTGCCATTCTGAGTTAAAATCCCGGCTAGGTTAACTTTGCCTTTCATCCTTACGGGGTGGATAACATAAAGTACCAGTAATGCACTGGGATAATTGCTAGCCTTGAGCCAAAAGTAGAAACAATTATGTATTTGCAAAAACGTCATTACACTCTCAAAAACGCCATTACACTGGGTGACAGTTTCTGCTGTTAAAGTACCATTAATTCCTTTTCTTGTTGTTAAACTCATCTGCGTCCAAACAAATCTTGCCTATTTTTGCTACGATAAATGCATTACTGTGGGCGGTGGATGGTAGTATCGGTAGAGGGTCGGACGCCATGCTTTGACGCATAGAGTTATGGCCCTTGCCATTTTGAGTTCAAATCCCGCCGAGATTATCTTTGCCTTTCATCCTTACTATGGCCCGTCCTCTTTGGCTGGGCTTTCTCTCGCTTGTATATAACATTAATTCAGGAACAGCTTTTTAAAAATATTCTCTATGTTAAGCTAAACAGCATTTGAGAAATTAATGAGTATTGTCTGACATTAGCTGGCATTGAATCTCATGGCGAGTCTGACATATAGATTGTCAAGCAGTGTGACACGAATATGCAATAATACTACACTATTATATTGTAATAACACCACTAATCTCTTTAATCTCAATAGTAATAAACAATATAAGCTACTTACTTATAAAATGTTCTTATAAATTTCTAGCTTGAAGAAATGATCTGATCAATTTGAAGTTACCTGCAATCCATATATTACCTGACCGTTTCATCGATGTAAATTACTTCTATTTCATTACTTAGGGCAATTGCGTTGATTATTGCAGGTTTGTCGGGTGTTTATCATCAATTTATTGGAGTCAAAGGTGTATATCACACTCCTTAAATGATCGCTAGCAACACTTTGACATAAATGTGCAGTAATTAGCGAAGTCATATGCGATTCGGCTTTAACCTAAAATTTATAGACAGCCATAACGAAAACATGGCAGCCATCATAAAATCTGAGAGAATACTGTGTGAGAGCGTGTTGATTATGAGAAAGACTTCTAAGGTGGGTCGTTGTTTCATATTTCATACACATATAATTTGCAATGTTACTTTCTTTCGTGGGAGTTATGCATTCCATCAATATAATTTGGTAAAGGTTTAAAAGATATATATATATATATATATATATATATATATATATATATATATATATATATATATATATATATATATATATATATATATATATAATAATAATAATAGTAATAATAATAATAATGCTTTCTTTATTAACCACAAGGGTTTACATAAAGTAGACATTAAGGACAGTACATGACAATACAGGACGGTACAAATGGGCATTTCTGCGTGTAAAAAAAACAAACCAGGATGTAACAAAAAATAACAATGAAAAATTCCCCAATACAGGGGAAAATTCCGAGGGACATTTGTAGAAAAAGCCCATTAAAAGGCCACAGTGACCCTGACCACCAGCACAAGTGCACTCTCCAAGTTTTCCACCTTTAATTTACAGACACATACTCAGAGTAGGCCCATTCACTCGGACCATTCTTGCCTCTCTCACCCATCTTTCAACAAAATGCTGGGAAGAGAGCACTTTCCTCTCTAACCTGATTTTCCTTTTCAAATGAAATTTGAAAAAGTTAATCAGTGCATCACCGAACGGGTAAGTGCTCGTCTTCAGCTCTTTCAAACGTATCCACCATACTATCGCTTTCGCCATGGCCACCAGACAGATAAAAACTGCCTGCCCTTCCCGGCTAAAGGAGGGGGACCGGGAATCCTCCCGATGGACTCAGCTGATAGCTGGATCCGTCCTACACGTGACAGCAGGTGTTCGACATAAACCCAGGCCAGTAATTTCTGGAAGTTGTCCATAGGCCCCAGCCCGAAAGTTCTTCCAAAGAGTTTGGCTAGTTGATTTTCGTCGACGCCTAGAGTTTCCCCAAGTACGTCGTCGCATTTCCCCTCCACTAATCCTCTATAAAACGCCGAGGGGGAGTTTCCACCGATCACATTGCCCGATTGGTCGAGGTCAGTGAGCGCCTGAAGACATTCCAATCTCCAAGCGCTCCCTCTCGATCTTCGCTTGACCCAGGACTGCAGCTCCGTCAAGAAGACGAGCTGGGGAAAGACGCGTCTAGCAAAAGGCGACCACACCTGGTCACCGTCGAGGAAGAGGTGGAGATGTCGTAGTCTGAGTGCGTGTCTGCACATCACCAGCCACGGCATGCCCAGCCACCCACGTAGCGGGTGTTGACAGCAGATGGACGGCCTGTCCATCGGTGCGCGTCCCTTCCACAAAACCCGAAAGAGCAAACGCTCCAGTGCAGTCAGGCGAGGCTTAGGACAAGGTACGACGGTCAGGCGGTAGTAGATGACGGACGCGATGTACGCGTTGGCCATCTCCGCTCGACCATTCAGGGATAGCTTCCCCTCCGCCCATTTCTGGATGAGAGAAGCCACCCTGCTCGTCACCTCGTTCCAGTTTTCGTCCGTCTGGAGGTCCGGACCGAACCAGAACCCTAGCAATTTAACCGCTCCGTCCGTCCAGCGCCCGACAACGCTGTTGGACGGCATGGACATGCCTCTCCAGGTGCCGAGCTACAGGCCCACTGACTTTTCCTGGTTGATCGTTGCTCCTGTCACCGCTTCGTATTCTCTTAGTGTAGTGCCGATCGCCTCGATGTGTTTGGCGTTCGACACCACTACGGTGACATCGTCCGCATATGCTGACGCGGATCTTCCGCATCCTAGTTCGCGTAGGATCCCCCTCAACGTCTCCAGTTTGTGCAGTAATGGCTCGAGAGCCAATACGTACAAGAGGGACGAGAGGGGAAATCCTTGGCGGACCGAGCGAATGATGTTGAACGGTTCCGAAAGGTGACCGTTCACTCTCACCACAGAGCAGATATCGCTGTGCATGGCAGCGATCCAGCCGCTGAAGATGGGCCCAAAGCCAGCCGCCCTCAGGACAGCCGTTAGGTAACGATGGTCGACCCTATCGAAAGCTTTCGACTGATCTAAATTGATCAAGGACCCTCCCGTGCCAGGTTCCCCACGTACCCACTCTACGATGTATCGCATGAGGTGGAGGTTGTCGTGGATCGATCTGTCGGGAATGGTGCATGTCTGCGCCTCTCCCACCAGACCACCAACGACAAGCGCCAACCTCTTTGCTAGCACCTTGGCCAAAATCTTGAACTCTGTGTTTAGCAGAGTTATGGGCCTGAAATTATCTATGTTATCCCACTTGTTCGGATCCTTTCTCAGCAACGCCACAGCTCCTCGGCTTACAGAGCTGGGAATTCTCCCGTTCTGTTGCCAGTTGCAGTAGACGTCCGCCAAGATGCCTCCGAACATGTCTGGCATCTGTACGTAAAGTGCATAGGGCAGATGATCCAAACCAGACAGGATCGTGGCTTTGTTGCCACGACGCGCATCCGCCACTCGGGCCCATTGAACGGCTTTCGTCCCCTCGGGTCTGAGAGCACGCACCCTAGCTCTGACAACACAGCCTTCGTGGTTTGCATTGAAGAATTGGTCAAGGGCCAATTTCGCCGCAAGTACGCCGGTCGCGATGTCTTTGCTAAGCGCCTCGTCTAATTTTCTAACTAGATCTCCTTCTGCTCTATCTTTCTCTATTGCTAAAGCCTTACTCAACCTAATGGACTGTATTCTAATCACTCTTTTCAGAGCAAACCACCACTTGTTTTTGACGATAGCACCCGTCAACGCTCGCTTAACTAGTTCGTTAATCTGGTCTCTGTAAGGCTTGCGCGCTGGTAAGGACGCGTTTAGCTTCCACTAGCCGGGTCCTCGTCTATGAAGCCTATCTAAGTCAAGCACACAGATCACGATTTTTTGGTCCGTGTAGCTGATTATCTTGAATTGTGGACAGCCTATGCTTGAACTATCTATTTCCCTACAAAATACTCTATCTAGATATGATCTGGATGACCCTATTCGGTTTGTCCAAGTCCACATTGGCACATTCGACAAATCCAATCGGTACCTGTTAGACAGGTAAAAACGCCTGAGCAGGTTGGTGATGATCTTCCACCCTCCTCCCCTATCCGCTAATCCCACACAGTCCCAGCGTGCATCCAAGATCCCGTTGCAGTCGCCCACTAACTCTAAAGAGCGGGACGTTCCGAGAAAGGTTTCCAGACGCCGGAAGAAATCAGTCCGCCCTGCTCCTGTCGGGACATAGACGGCCACTAGTCTGAAACCTTACCCGTCTCCGCTGGTCACGTCCAGCACCACCAACTTACCTTCTGGGTCCAGGAAGATGGCCCGTATGGCGAGATCCAAACCACTCCGAAAAAGCATAGCACTCCCCCCCCCCACCCCCCACCGATCCAGGACGGCTGGGAGATGCGTACACAGCGTAGCCGCCGAAGATCGGTGCGAAGGCCTGTGCTTCGGAGATTCTGGTCTCGCTGATGGCCACTACATCTATGTTTAGTGACCTGAGGTCGTTGAGTAGGTGACCCTGCTTCCATGACGACCCCAACGATGCGCATTTATGCTGCCTATTCTGAGTGAGGTCATGTTGAAATGGAGTGGAAAATATGGGAAAGACCACTTACCTTATTTCTCGTAGAGGATGGATGGTTTCTCCATCCCTTTTCACTTTATCGTCTGGTGAAGGGACCGTTGAATCCTCCCTTCGGCTGGTCGTCGGTTCTTCTGTGAGTATATCCGAATGTACTCTCCGGTTGAGTGTCCCTCCTAGGTCTCTGAAATCACCAACTGCGTAGGGGAAATTTATTTTAATATTTGTGTATTGTTTCTGTGCTATTCTTACGAGTCTTATGTTCGTTGGTGTTTTGATTGGTGCTGGTATTATACCTACATATAAATAGGCCGTTAGGAAAACGCGGGAATTATAGACTTGTTGAAATTTCATTACTTCAAATTTCATTACTAGAAATAGCAGCACAATACAACAAGTCTATAATTCCCGCTTTTTCCTAACGGTCTATTTATGTGTAGGTCACTTTACCGGCCTGACCTCATACATTGGGCAGAAAGCAATATATTTGCTACCACAAGGCTTTTGAAGAGCTCATTCGTTCCATTAGGAATTATTTGAATTTCCAATCTTTTGATAAGCGAAAGCGTCGGTCATAACACTAGTACAGGTGAATATTTAAATGGTATTTTAATTTATTTAAAAGTTTGTGTAATGTTTACTTTTTCCGCTCATTTTTATAATTCTGGTATCTGAAATTAGTACCATAGAATAACCACTGTTAAAGACACCATATTTATTTCCGTGGATACTTAGAACCTACTGGATTATTTATATCATTTATTTATATATATGTATATATATGTATATATATGTGTATATATATATATATATATATATATATATATATATATATATATATATATATATATATATATATAACAAAGGAATTGTGGTAAGGAACCAGATGGACCATAACGCATTAGAGTACTCAATACTTAAGGTAGTAGAGTGGGAAATGGGAAAAAGTATGACCTCGACGGCAGAGCACAAGCCGTTTCGACGGCTATTTCAATAGCCGTCGAAACGGCTTGAGCTCTTCCGTCAGGGTCATACTATTTCATATATATATATATATATATGTATGTATACAGGCATACATATATGTATACATACTTACAGTAGTATCTATATATATATACATACATGCACACATATATATATATGTACGTATGGATTCATAGGACATTTATTATAATGTTCGGTGTGTTTGCAAACAAACATCCCTTATTAAGCCGTAGTGTCTAGCAACCATCGGTGCTCGTTTGTTCAACACTGACAAAAGTACTCTATACTAGTTTCAAGCTTATTAGCTATCGTCAGCAACGTATACCTTCCTGCGAGATTGTTGAACGTATACACTTACCTTATGCATATTAACGGCTGAGTAGCCCAATTTGCATATCGAGTGGGTTAATCGGCCGGGTGCACCGAAATTGTTATACGGAAAAAATGAAACGAAATTTCATTTCCCCCTCTTAGGACGGTTGTTACTTAAATATAAGTATTTACACGTACATACATATATGTATACAGACGTACAGTAGTATGTATATATATATACATACATGCACACATATATGTATGTACGTATGGATTCACCGAATATTTATTATAATTCTCGGTGTGTCTGTAAACAAACATCCCGTATTAAGCCGTAGTGTCTAGCAACCATCGGTGCTCGTTTGGTCAACACTGACAAAGGTACTCTGTACTAGTTTCAAGCTTATTAGCTATCGTCAGCAACGTATACCTTCCTGCGAGATTGTTGAACGTATATACTTACCTTATGCATATTAACGGCTGAGTAGCCCAATTTGCATATCGAGTGGGTTGATCGGCCGGGTGCAGCGAAATTGATATACGGAAAAAATGAAACGAAATTTCATTTCCCACTCTTAGTACGGCGGTTACTTAAATATAACTATGTACATGTACATACATATATGTATACAGACGTACAGTAGTATGTATATATATATATATATATATATATATATATATATATATACATGCACACATATATATATGTACGTATGGATTCACCGAAGATTTATTATAATGCTCGCTGTGTTTGTAAAAAAAACAACCCGTATTAAGCCGTAGTGTCTAGCAACCATCGTTGCTCGCTTGTTCAACACTGACCAAGGAACGCTGTACTAGTTTCAAGCTTATTAGCTATCGTCAGCAAAGTATACCTTCCTGCCAGATTGTTGAACGTATATACTTACCTTATGCATATTAACGGCTGAGTAGCCCAATTTGCATATCGAGTGGGTTGATCGGCCGGGTGTACCGAAAACGATAAACGGAAAAACTGAAATGAAATTTCATTGTATGTATATATATATACATACTACTGTACGTCTGTATACATATATGTATGTACGTGTACATACTTATATTTAAGTAACAGCCGTACTAAGAGTGGGAAATGAAATTTCGTTTCATTTTTCCATTTATATATATATATATATATATATATATATATATATATATATGTTTGTATATACATATCTGTGTGTGTGCATGTGTGTGTTTGTGTGTGTGCGCGCGCGCCCTCGTCATGCCAATACCAGTAATTGTTGCGAGCCAGGTGTTAGTTTCCTGGGAGGTGAGGACAGAATTAGTAGG
>OZ024743.1:68759348-68761848 GCA_964016885.1 Eledone cirrhosa
GCTGTTGCATGAAATCCCTAATGTCACTCCACTAGAGTAACCAGTAGCCACATACATGTCAAAGTGATGGATCACTAAACCTTCTGTGGGGATTTATCTTAAAAGGGCTGGGATTACGGAGAATATGTCTTGCAATTGAAGATAACTAAACCCTCATTAATTATCGAATGGAGGGTATGGATGGCAACGAGGACAATATAACAATGGCTGAATCCTTAATAAAATATGAAGTAACAGCATGTTTCTTTCTCTTATTATCTTATTGATTTTCATCCCCAGCTGATAATTGGCTAATTTTAAGATTTAGAAGTATGTGATGCAATGCATCTGATAATAGTGATTTCTAATATAGGCACAAGGCAAGAAATTAGGTGGAAAAAGACAGTCGGATATTGACATATTCGTAATGGCATCAGCTTGAAAATACCTCAGTATTTATTTCAGCACATTACACTTGGAGTCCAGGGTTCATCGAAGTAATCTCTAACTTTTTTCTTCCAAAAGAAATCGACTGTGATTTGACCTGGAAATTTATTGGAAATGATACGTCATATATCAGGACGTTGCCCCTTAAGATTACATATGAAGTTGAAAACCCTTTAACTTCCCTTTAAATTATCGACTCCTAAAGAATGGAAGCTAACGTTTAATTCGACACGATTTAAACTTGGAAGGTAAGAGTCGTAAAGTATACGCAAATGATATATTCTTACGCTCTAATGATCTTGGCATTCTATAAATAATCGAAATTCGTTTCAAAATCCGGAAAGAGTGTTCTGCTTTTTATCTATTCAACTATTTCTACAAATAGAATTAATTCAGCTCTAAATCCGGAAAGAATTCTATTGGTCGGTCTTACACAACGCATTCTATAACGGATTCAGGAGATGTGAAAGAAATCTCCAACAGAATATTACACTAGTGTAACTCAAATGACGAATTTGTTGGTGGTTTCAACAGATGAGAGCCAAATCTCTAAAGGTATGCTGAAATATTCCATCTCTCAAGGTTCCTAGAATATCCAGATGTAAGAATACATCAAGGGCATCGCATGGTTCGCGGACATTTCACCTATTCTACTTTCATCTGGAGACAGCCAGAAAATATTTACATCCAGTGTTTCCAAATATTATCACAGTGAAATCAAACGAAACCTTTATTCAAATGAGTTTTTCTACAGACACTCTTCCTAAAATTAATCCCTTCCACATTGCTATATGTTGAAAATAAGAATGAAGAGAGAGAAATATATATATAAGTAGATAAAAATAGATACATAATAGTGTATGAATGCGTTAGGAGTTTGAATATATATCAGGAACAGCAGCAGCAGCAGCAGCAGTAGCAGTAGTAGTAGTAGTAGTAGTAGTAGTAGTAGTAGTAGTAGTAGTAGTAGTAGTAGTAGTAATAATAGTGGTGGTGGTACTGGTAGTAGTAGCAGGAGTAGTAGTAGTAGTAGTAGCAGTAGTAGTAGTTGTTGTTCTAGTAGTAGTAGTAGTAGTAGTAGTAGTAGTAGTAGTAGTAGATCTGATGAAATAAAATGTATTTTACGCCTAAAGATACTACAATACAGAAGATACATAATATAGAAGAATGGAATAAATGAATTGAAAAAATGAAAATAAAAAACTAAACAGTAATAAGAATATATGTGTATATATATATGTGTGTGTATATATATATATGTGTGTGTGTATGTATGTGTGTTGAATATATGCATACATACATTCATACACTCATACATATCCATATGTATCTATACATATTCATATATATATTTATATATTAATTCAAAATATAAATAAATATTGACATTCACGTAATCAAATAGATTTTATTATATATATTTCAGACGGTACTGTGCTTTTTTTTCAGTACATCCTCATCAGATAATATATATAAATTGATGTATGACATACCTCAACTGTACTGATGGTTCAATTCCAGTCTTGGTAGTGATTAATTACAACAAATCTCAATATTTATATATCCATAAGTACTAACATGATAAACTAAATATAATGGAGGGGGTGAGTAGGAGAATGTGTTGAAAAAATAAATAAATACATAAATAAGTATTTACTATATTTGTAAGCATTCATTGTTAGTTAATACCGTTCTAACTTTGAATTTATAACTAAATTATTGAATGTATTTATTAATATAACTATGCTCCAGATTATCATTGAAAATATTTTATATTATTTTATATTATTGTATATTGTTTAATTTTGATATAATATAATAGTATAATTTCTATCAAATACAATAGATTAAAAATTTCACGGTGTTTAATTGATCGCTTCTACCTGACTTAATATTTGAAAAAAAAACTGTCACGCACTCATGTCCCTCTTTTCTTCCTTTCTTTTCCTTATGCAATTATATATTCTACCATCTCTATCTCCTTTCTTTGTTTTTATCTTCATCTCCTTATCTTTTCCCTTTCTCTTTATTTAGCTCTCTCTCTCTCTCATTTGGTTTTTTTATCTCTAATACG
>OZ024743.1:68764348-68774348 GCA_964016885.1 Eledone cirrhosa
CTATGCAGAGGGATGCAGATCAATTATAGGAAAGACGTAAAATAAGAGAATTTTAAAAATTAAAAATTAACTTACTAAAATTTTCACTCCAACTAATTAGTTTCCCTAAGGGAATAAATATAGTTAATAGAATTTGCCACTGACCAAGTAGGCAGTGAATTTTTCAATGCCCTGGAATTTAGTCCCCGCTAGCTTTATTCCATCCACTGAATTATTATTTTTATATGGGTTCCTAGTGTCCGCGCATTGCCTGGGAACTTAGCTGAGAATAGACTCCCTGATGACGTAAGGACTTCTCTATAGTTACATTACGTAACTATATTTATTCCCTTAGAGAAACTAATTAGTTGGAGTGAACATTTTAGTAAGTTAATTTTTAATTTTTATAAATGTTCTTATTTTACGTCTTTCATATAATTGTTCTGCATCCCCCTGCATAGAACCACAAATGTACTAGGACATAACATATATATCTGCTAGCATGGGTATACATCTGTATACACATGTTGGTAGATATACTAATTCTCTCTCTCTCTGGCTCTCTCTCTCTCTCTCTCTCTCTCTCTCTCTCTCTCTCTCTCTCTCTCTCTCTCTCTCTCTATATATATATATATATATATATATATATATATATATATATATATATATATATATATATATATATATATATATATATATAAAATAAAGTAAAATAAATAAGTTAAATGTTTAAAATTTAGCTTCGTTTATTACTGCTATATATATTTCGGTGACAGCCATCTTTGGCTGTGACCTCTTCAGGCAGTCCGATATATATATATATATATATATATATATATATATATATATATTCAAACGTATATACATATGTATATATACACACGTATATACATGTATATATAATCATATATATACGTATTTAATAACTTTTTATTCATTATATATTTTCCCCACTTTTCGTAGACGTTATGCCCTTCTCTCTAGAGGTTCTCTACCCCTTATAATTGAAAACATACCCTTATTGTGTTGTCTTTTCTATATACTGTATTATAAAGAGCCCGGTACTTATTCCTTGAGCTTATTAAATTACAGGGGATTAACGGCAGTCTTTAACTCCATGGAGTATAGTGAGTGCTTTCAAGCTAATACTATATACACTTCAAGTCTTCCTTACCACCCCTTCTGTAGCCTCAGCATTGTATTAATGCCCCCTCCGACATTCGTGGCATTTTTCGTTGCCTACAAGAGATTTAGCTCCGTTTTTTTACCGATGTATCACGTGATAGCCCACCCCCCTCCGGCTTCCCGAGATTCTTTCGCACGGTGCAGACCCGTTTTGAAACTTTAAATGAGGTATTCTCTTGATAAGTTGGCAAACCTCACAAGAATACTACATCTCTATGATATTGGATTTTTGCAAAGTAGCCACGAAACTGTACAATCGGGAATTTGAAGAAAATATAGATATTTATTTATTTATGTCTAATATTTCTTCTTTCTTTATAATGTATTATATATATATATATATATATATATATATATATACATATATATATATATATACCTATATATCTCTATGGGTACTTAGTACTCAGTGAGATATTTACTTCATTTTTATACATTCTCCAATCTATGTAGAGAAAAAATTCGTTGTTGCTTACTGCTATTTTTTTAGCAGCCAAGCCATCAACAAGTCTTTAATATTCCCGCTTGCACTAGCGGCTGGTTCACGTGTGGGTCACTTTAACGGCCATAACTCATACGAGCTTGTAGTTGGCATTATATTTGCGGACCGTGGGATATATGTCCTATAGAAAGGAAATAGCTATCTGATGAAATCTACTTTCCGTTGGAAATTCTCTGAATTTCCAATCTTTTGTAGATGGAACCCGCCGGTAATAGCAATATGAACAGGTAGATATTTAAATCATTTTTTAATTTATTTAAAGGATTGTTTAATGTTTCTTTGTTCTTCTCATCAATTTATATATATATATATATATATATATATAAATGAAAAATGGCGTGCTGTGTTGTTGCTAATGTGATATACAAATTAAAATGAAGAATTAGAAATAGAATCCAGGTCAATCCATCATCAGTCGTCTACTAGCCATCATAGGTATTTCTTCGAATTAAAGACCAGATACCTCAGGCTAGCGCGAACAATAATTAAAATAAGTTATTGTGATAAAAAGAATTGGATGGAGAAATAGAGACAGGTAAACAAATACGAATGGTGAGGCACGTAAAGAGAGGAAAAAAATGAGAAAATCAAGTCAATGATTCATTTGAACATAAGAACTTGCTAATATTGACGAGAAGACGAAACACACATCTTAACCGTGCGAAAGTAAGCGAGAAAAAGAATTTCGCACGGTGTGGGACGATGGAGGAAGTGAGAAGAGGGTGAGTAGCAGAGCGTGAGTGAGTGAAAAAGTATGAGGTAGAGGCTAGCCGAGAGAGAGTGACTAGCAGAGGGGATTAATGAAAGTAAGAGGTAGGAGAGAGAAAGGAGAGAGAGAAAGGGATATCAGTAAGGGAAGAAAAAAAGACAGGTCACAGCGAAGGGGAAAGCATATAGGAATGAAAAATGGCATGCTGTGTTGTTGCAATTGTGATATACAAATTAAAATGAAGAATTAGAAATAGAAGCCAGGACTATCCATCATCAGTGGTCTACTAGCCATCATAGGTATTTCTTCACATTAAAGACCAGATACCTCAGGCTAGCGCGAACAATAACTAAAATAAATTATTGGGATTAAAAAAATGGGGTGGAGAAAGAGAGACAGGTAAACAAACACGAATGGTGAGGCAACGTAAAGAGAGGAAAAAATGAGAAAATCAAGTCAATGATTCTATTTCTAATTCTTCATTTTAATTTATATGTATTTCTCTATATATATGTCTGTGTGTGTGTGTCTGTGTTGTTTTTCTCGCACAAACCACAAGCCCCTCATCTCAATTCTAGTTTTGAAAAGCATAAGAACTCTGAAACCAGTAAACAAAACAAATATATATTCTATAAAATACTCCAGTTGCATTTTCGATTTCTTTTCATTATACTTTCACTCCTGTAGGACATCTCGTTTTGTTCATATATTAGTTTGACCTGTGTTAGTTTGACAACATATCGACATTTTGTTGTTTTTATATTATATATATATTATTTTAGAAATGACTTCTCCAGAACTAGAACTGTGTTATTCTTAAGGAATCTTTTGTGTGGTTACCACCTGATCTGCAACGTAAATACACACACACACAGATATATATATATATATATATATATATATATATATATATATATATATATATATATATATATACATAAACATTTACTCATAGTTAACTAATGAAGGATTGCCAGTGAATAATTTAAGCTAAATGTGTTTATGTCATAGATAGAAATATAGAGAACTTTCATTAAATTGTAGTAGAGGAAAGGTGACATATTTAACAAAGAGCATATATATCAAGTTGAGATGATAGATAAGTGTTCGTAAAATATTTAGTCCTTTACCATTGTCTCACACACATTCCTCAATAAATCTCAAGATTAAACCTATCTAACTACACTTAAACCTTCACACTGAAAAATTGTACTAATAATATGAATAGTAATAATTGTTTCTACATTTGGCACATGGCCAGCAATTAAACCAGTGTATTATTTGTGCTTTATTTTACCGATCCTTGGCGGAATTTGAAATCAGACCGTAAAGAGTTGGAAAACATGGCGTCCGACACTCTACCGATACTGCCAATCCATTAATATGAATAGTACATAATAACACAACTAACCTTTTCCCTGACCAAATTACTAAATCTAACAATTCTGAATTTAACTGTAAAATTCCTAGTAGATGTCACCTAAATGGCTATTGCTGTATATACATATATACTTGTGTTATTATGTGTATATATATTTATATGTATATTTTATTTATTTTTCAATAATTATTTGTATCTGTATTAATTTCTTGAATGGATAAATACAGTGACATTAATATGTAGTTTTTCTCCTAAATTCTCTGCACAACTTCATTTGTGATTCTAATGGTAGTATTTTGTGTTCTCAAACATGGGCTAGGGTTATTTCTTCGGTATTACCATCCATACCTCGAATGATCACATACGGATTTGAAACCCCAAAACGTTCGACTTACACCGGATATCTGTGTGTGTGTATATATATATATATATATATATATATTTTAAGTCTGTCTGCATTCATATCGGTATTGAAACGTCTTATAACTCTGAGTAGTTTCAGAATTCTTACAATTATCGCATTAGATTTTTCTAGTAAGTAATTCATTTAGCTAAATATTATTAAGATAAGCAACGTAACGATGTTGTGAGCGATATATCAGCTGTGCCGAAAATGCTGTGATGACTATTTTCTTCTTTCATTTCTTGCGACCAGCATTCTTTGTATTCCCACCCCGTCCAAGGTACTCACATTGTTGCACCAGTTTTCGATGTATCAACCATCCACATTTATATTTTAGGTGGAAGGCAAACATTTTCCTCGCCTAACCACCAAATATGCATTTTTGTACACAGTAATTGTCATTCCGATGTGTGTGTGGAATATCGGTTAATGAGATCCAATTACGTTTTTATACGATTGACCCTAGGTCCATACAAATCATATTTACTGCAAAGAAATGTTGAGAGATGTTTCTAGATTCAGGTTATTTATTTCTGTAAACACTATGTTTTGTGAGTAGGAATGATAAAAGATTTAATGAGAAGACAAAAGCACAAGTAACAAGTTATCACACTACAGGAAGTCATTTTGTTAACGTGTGATGTCAGATTTGATTTGTTTGTTGTCAACATTCAAATGTAAGCGTTATACTAAGTCCTGGTTGGTTAGATGTTGAATATCAACTACAAGTGCTTATGAAAACTTAGGATAATTATAATATTTTGATATTTCATCCATATGGTACAAAGATAATGCGTTCTTCTTGTTCACTTACACGGCAACCACATTTATACGATTCTTTACAGTATTTTTTTTTGTTTTTTTTTTGTCTTTACGCCTTGCTCTGTATAAATTTGTTACTGACTTGCTGTTTTATATAGCATTATACTTCCGTTTTGTCAGCCGTGTTGTATCAGTCTTGGAATCATAATGACCATTACGATCAGATTGAAATAGTGTAAATATTATACATAATCTCCAAGTTGAATCTTATTATAGTGTATATTTTATTGCTTCAATGTACATGTTAATAACAATAAAATTCTTCGTTTGGCTATCATTATGAATGCAAATGCAATATAATTTCACTGCTATTTGGGCATGTCTAATCTCGACGAATGCCTTGTTTGTGAAACTTTGTAAAGGGAAACAAAGTAAAAGCGTGTCGTATACATATATAAACAAATATATATATATATATATTTATATATGTATATATATATATATATGTATATATATATATATATATATATATATATATATATATATATATATATATATATATATATATATATATATATATATATATATATATATATACATGGAATAGAATGGAATGAAATTTCATTTCTCACTCTTAGTACGACAGTTACTTAAATGTAAGTATGTATGTATACGTACATACATATATGTATACAGACGTACAGTAGTATGTATATATATACATACACGCACACATATATATATGCACGTATCGGTTTACCGAACATTTATTATAATGCTCGGTTTGTTTGTAAACAAACAAACAGCCCGAATTATGCAGTACAGTGTTTAGGCAACCACGTCACCTTTTTGTTAAACATTGACCGCGTATTATAATAAATGTTCGGTAAACCCATACGTGCATATATATATGTGTGCATGTATGTATATATATACATACTACTGTACGTCTGTATAAATATATGTATGTACGTATACATACATACTTACATATATATATATATATATATATATATATATATATATATATATATATATAAAGGAAAAAGTATGACCCCGACGGCAGAGATCAAGCCGTTTTAGTCCAGAAATAGCCGTCGAAACGACTTGAGCTCTGCCGTCGGGGTCATACGTCTTCTTATTTCCCACTCTACTACCCTAAGTATTGAGTACTCTTGTGCGTGATGATCCATCTGGTTCCTTGCGACAATATATATATATATATATATATATATTTATATATATATATATATATATATATATATATATATATATATATATATACAAATATATATATATATATATATATGTAAGAATATTTTCGATATATATATATATATATATATATATATATATATATATATATATATTAGAATTTGTGCTCTAAAATAGCGATATGTGTATGAATGTATATATAGTGTATTTTCAAATACACTGTATGCTTAATTAAAAATATTTCGAAGACCTTACGCTATTGTTTTAGAGTAGTGACAGTCTCACTTACTTTAATTTTCAGCAAACAGGGGAGATAAAACTGACAGAGCTCTGTTTCGCACTTTTTGGTGCTTATCAAAGCCAAGTATTCGGCCTGTTTGTTGAAAATCATAAATGTTTGATTCTTATAGAATTCTAGTAATAATCAGGAACTGATAATACAGAGCCGTTGCCGGTCAAACAGAAATTGAAAATTAGAATTGGTGCCCTGAAATAGCAATATATATATGAATGTATATATGGTGTATTTTGCAATACACTGTATGCTTAACCGGCAACCGCTCTGTATAATCAGTTCCTGATTATTACTAGAATTCTATAAGAATCAAACATTCATGACTTTCAGCAAACAGGCGGAGTACTTAGCTTTGATAAGCACCAATAAGTGCGAAAAAGAGCACTGTCAGCTTTATCTCCCCTGATTGCTGAAAATAAAAGTAATTGAGACTGTCACTACTCTAAAGCAATAGCGTAAGGTCTTCGATCTTCGAAATGCTTTTAATTAAGAATACAGGGTACTGCAAAATTCACTATATATACATTCATATATATATATATATATATATATATATATATATATATATATATATATATATATATATATATATATATATATATATATATATATATATATATATATATATATATATATACATATATATATATTTATATATGCATATATATATATATATATATATATATATATATATATATATATATATATATATATAATTCAAAATAATAATAAATATAGACATTCACGTAATCAAAATATATTTTATTATATATATTTCGGAGGTACTGTGCTGTTTTTTTCAGTACGTTCTCATCAGATAAAATATATAAATTGATGTATGACACACCTCAACTCTGCTGATGGTTCAATTCTAATCTTGTTTAACTTTTAGTAATATATATATATATACATATATTCATATACATACACACACACACACATATATATATATATATATATATATATATATATATATATATATATATATATATATACTTGTATATATATATATATATACATATAAATATAAGTATGTATACGTACATACATATATATGTATACAGACGTACAGTAGTATGTATATACATATATACATGCACAAATATATATATATATATATATGTACGTAGGGGTTCACCGAACATTTATTATAATGCTCGGTCTCGGTTTGTTTGTAAACAAACAGCCCGAATTATTAGCTGTACAGTGTTCGGCAACCATCGCTGCCCTTTTGTTCAACACTGACAAAGGAACGATGAATTAGTTTCTAGCTTATTAGCTTTCATCACCACTGTGTACCTTCCTGTCTGTCGATTGAACGTTTTAAAGTATATACTTTCCTTATGCATATTAACGGGTGAGCAACCTAATTTGCATATCCAGTGAGTTAGTCGGCCGCGTGTACCGAAAACGCTAAATGGAAAAAAATGAAATTTCATTTCTCAATCTTAGTACGGCTGACATATATATATATATGTCAGGTCGCTCTCGAGTGCTACTAGTAACTTGTAATCCTACAAAACCTGTCTCCTGGTCGGGTAGTCGGCGACTAAATGGCCAACTCAACCAAGCTTGCGTGGTGAGGAGGATGATATTTGGCATCCTGCGGTATGAAATACAAGACCCGGCAAAAGGCGGCGGAACTCAGCAGAGTCAACGGCCATCCAAATAGTACTTTTGTTTTTTATTTCACCTGAGAGTGAAAGGCCGCCAGTTGTTGCCACAACTCCTTTCTAGGAGAATGAAACTCTGAAAAAAACCAGCGGCTTCTGTAGCATTGGATGATATTGACCAGTTCTCCTTTTCGGGTAGTATTTTCGATGCTCAAAGAAGAGGATTGGTCGAGTGCAAGGCATTTCCCTACTTAAAAAAACCTTCAAATCACAGGCATTACTTGTTCAGGATATGTTACAGGTTCGTGGGGCTGGCCGTAGCCTAAAAGTGCTCCACTTTCTGTAATCTGACCAGCGATTGCAATAAATTTAGCAGTCTTTGCAGCCATCATATATATATATATATATATATATATATATATATATATATATATATATATATATGTGTGTGTCTGTGTGTGTGTGTGTGGTTATATATATATATATGAGTTACAAGTACTTGGGGCATCGTATTCTGATTTAATGAGCGATTTTAAAACTCTGTTCATATTGTTAATATATTATTGTGTATGTATATGCTTAAGCATTCCTGTCTGCAAATACAGCTTATACGGAGATGTTCATTTGGATATATTAACTATCAGATTATTTGGCCTCAGTACTTTGTGGGTGAACATCACCGAAAATACGGATAAGCATGCTTAATTATTTGTACTCAACGTCCCATTACGTTACTCGGGTAACTAGGATATAAACAGCTTAAAATACTCACAACGCAACATATGTTAATTGTACATAAGCATGCTTCTATTGTGATTCACACTGTATAATTACTACTACTACTGTTGGTAATGCTAAGGTCGGTAAGGCTAATGCCGGGTTTACGATCATGAGGTTGTAAGTTTGACACTCGGACCTGGCTTTACGTTGTGTTCTTGAGCAATACACTTTATTTCACGTTGCTCCAGTTTACGCAGCTGTAGAAATGAGTTGCAACGCACTTGAGCCTCGGAGGGGAATTTTTAGGTGTAAATCCCGTGGTTATTCTTGAACGAAGGTGGTCTTTACACATATATATATATACGTGTGTGTGTGTGTGTGTGTGTGTGTGTGTGTGTGTGTGTGTGTGTGTGTGTGTGTGTGTGTGTGTGTGTGTGTGTGTGTGTGTGTGTGTGTGTGTGTGTGTGTGTGTGTGTGTGTGTGTGTGTGTGTGTGTGTGTGTGTGCGTATGTGTGTGTGTATGTGTCTATAATGTTTTGAAGTCTGTAGCACGCAGGTGGTCTTTCGAAACTGAGCTGCTATCTCTATTGTCTTAAATCATAATAGAACAACAGACACATTGATAAGAGGCAACATACACTTTGACGATCTGCATGACAGCGAAGCCATCTGAGTATCAACTTGCATTCTTGAATTTCATGAATATATCGTTTTTCAATTTGTTATATTTTTTTAATAAAATTCAAAAACAGCTAACATAAACAGAAATGGAAATTAAAAGAACGAGAAGATAAATGAAAAAAGCTTGTGGGAGTTCTACACACTTGTCGGGGCGATATATTTCAGCTGCGCCACTCAGACAAATTGGGAAAGTATTGTCGCAGTGAACAGCAACACTATACTCTCTCCAGCAACCATCCAACAAAATTGCGGCCCCTTTCATCATATCATATGTGATGTTCTACTTTCGATCTGGCGTAGACAACGGTCTATCCGGGTACGGGGGGCTCCGAAGGTCTCGTGGCCAATCGATTTAAAAAGGAAACATACAATCTGTATTAGTTATGATCCATTATATTTACGTTTTCTATAGATCTGCAGCCCATCATTGCTTGCGTCACCACGTTGATATGTAATTTACTACACCGCAAATATCGTCAGTATCTATGTTCAGATATCATCGGTTTGTCAGTATTGCTTCACATGATTGTATCATTTGTCCATATATAGAGCTGG
>OZ024743.1:68776848-68794348 GCA_964016885.1 Eledone cirrhosa
CTTTAGCATTTAAACCGGCCATATCCGGCCAGAATTCTCTCACCTTTTCTGTTCAAACTGGCTGTAACTGGCCACTCATACTGAAGTTAAGTTATTATTCTTAAAATAAATAATATCAAAATCTCATAGATTCGATATTATGTGAGATAATCATATGATATAAAGTGTTAAACATGAAAATACAATAGTAAATATAGAGTAATGTAAATTCTAAATAGTTAAATAGTGGATGTGGTTAAATTAGGTTCATCACCTAAAATAGAGGTACGTCTCTTAGGACAGGAAGTGGACAATCAAACCAGGTAGCAATCTTCAGGTTCATATTCAATGGTGACCGTCAAGGTGGCAAGTGAAAATTGCCAACATGTCTGTCAACACTGAATATGAACTGAATATGTTTTATTATTGATGTTATTGTTTCAATTATACGCTATTCTTCTATATATGTCTTGCCTCGAGTAAATTATTTTTATATCTACGTACTCTGATGTGTTGACCAGAGGTAAATAATGCATTGGAGATCGAGTGACGCAACTTCAAGTGATTAGCGACCGCTAGACTCACCTGATCAACGAAACAATTGTCAGTACTTGAAATAAAGCCCCTTATTGTACAGCCAACCATGTTACTCTTCATTCTTTCACTATATATATATTTAAATATATAATAAATGAAGAATTAGAAATAGAAGCCAGGAATATCCGTCATTAGTGGTCTACTAGCCATCATAGGTATTTCTTCGCATTACAGACCATATACCTCAAGCTAGGGCGATACAATAACTAAATTAAGTTATTGGGATAAAAAGAGTTGGGTGGAGAAAGAGAGACAGGTAAACAAACACGAATGGTGAGGCAACGTACACAGAAGAAAAAAATGAGAAAATCAAGTCATTAATTCATTTTGAACATAAGAACTTGCGAATATTGACGAGAAGGCAAAGACACATCTTGGCCGTGCGGATGTGAGCGAGAAAAGAATCTCGTACGGTGTGGGACGATGGAGGAAGTGAGAGAAAGGGCGAGTAGCAGAGAGTGAGTGAGTGAAAGTGTGAGGAAGAACTAGCCGAGAGAGGGTGACTAGCAGAGGGGGTGAGTGAAAGTAAGAGGGAGAAGGAGAGAGACGGGGGAGAGAGAAAGAGGATAGCAGTAAAGGAAGAGAAAAAGACAGGTCAGAGCGAAGGGGAATATATTTATATATATATATATATGAATATGTATCTGTGTGTGTATGTATGTATCCATATTTCTATGTATATATGTATGGATGTGATATAGTTGCGTATATATATATATATAAACAGTCCGAACGACATCGACCGTTCCAGACTAGAGACATGCTGAAGATAAAATACTTCATAGCAGCAACCAGATTCTCCAATTCTATACAAATGTTGTCCTGTAGCAGTTAGACGTAGATTAAGGTCTTCCTCTTAATTATTTACCATGAATAGCTTTCTATTGCAATAATTATTGCAGTACATCTTCTTGGCTTCTCTACGAGTGACCGATGGATCATATTCATATTTGCTGAAACGTGTTTGTTATTGGTGGTCAACTGCCATGAATTTCAACATTGGTGTTATGTTCCACCAATAAAGTGTTGTATGTTGCGTGTATCAATCTTGTGTAGGATACGTGTTAATATACATACTTTGGCATCGTACAACAGCACAATCTCTAGTTTTGCTCTAAGGAATACATTCTTCAGGTTTCGATTTAGCTTTTATTTCCTTATTCTTGCCATTTGGTTAAGTGACGAGCAAGCTTGAGCTATGCGAGCATTAGTAGCGATTATGTATATATATACATATATATATATATATATATATATATATATATATATAAATATATATATATATGTGTGTGTGTGTGTGTGTATGTGTGCGTGTATGTGTGTATTTATTACACATATATATGTGCATGCTTGTCTATATGCACTCAATTATATATACATACATACAAATACACAGTCCTTTTATTTATTCATCTATATTTATTTATAAAATTATATTATATATATATATGGTGGGGTGATACATGTGTATACATGTGATTGTGTGTGTGAAACAGGGATCGTGTGCGTGCGTGTGTTATCGTATGTATGTGTGTTAAGGTGTATATGTGTGTTACCGTGTGTATGTGTACGTTACCGGTTGTATGTGTATTACCGTGTGTATATGTATTCAAGTATCGTGTTTAAGTGTTCATATTCTACCTGCAAACGTTTGAGTGGCAACAGAGGTAAAACTACTTTGATAGAATCTAAGTGAGTAGGCATATATCAGGCAATTGATTTCTCTTTTTTAAAGGACTAAAATGTTATTAAACTGCTACATATATGTATGTGTGTGTATGTGTATATATATATATATATATATATATATATATATATATATATATATATATATATATATATATGTATGTATGTATGTATATATATATGCATATATAAATGCAAATATACATTTTGTAATGCCACCTGATATATATATATATATATATATGTGTGTGAGTGTGTGCGCACGCGTGTGTGCGTGTGTTTATATATATATATATATATATATATATATATATATATATATATATATATATATATATATATATATATATATATATATATATATTTATATATATATGCATATATAACTGCATATATATATATATACACACACACGCGCGCACACATAGACTATACATGCACTCAAACGCTTTAATATACATTTTGTAATGCCACAAAATTCACTCATATACATACACTTCCGCTCACCTTCGCATACACTTAAAAGGGTTCAAGCAAGATGTCTATTAGATATATATACATATTCTCGTAAAGAATGCGTAACTTTTTTCGAATCTTCTCATCTTTCAAAATCACCGATAATGCTGAAAAGCAGCTAATGCACTAAATTTTGCGGTGGCTCCCTTCAAAATAGCTGCAATTATTGCAGTTTCTATTGCATATTGCATGACGAGATTACTATTATGAATGTTATCACTTTATAAAGCATTGAACCAATATTAATATTGTACCTCCCTCACCAGTATTAGCATCCCTACTATCTCTACACTTCTATAATCATTTACAATACTGTTGCTACAACAATACATCCATCACCACCATTGCTATCATCATCCCCATCACCTCCACAGCTGGTGAAACCACATAACTACATCATAAACAGCACTAATACTAATAATACAATCACCACCATCAGTTGAGTGGTGGTGGTGGTACCACGACTATTACTTGTAATTGTACCCTCAATACATCTACCACCACCCGTACCATTAAACCACTACCATTTTCCCACCATTATTATCGTTACCCAAATAAGCACCATCAACACCATTACCGCGTATGCCAGCATCACACTCACACCTATCATCACAGCATATACATCTACCCCACCATACATACCATTGTACACATTACGATCGTATCCACAGCTCCCTTATTCATATATGAATACCACTACTACTGCTATAACGACTGCATCACCCTTCAACAAATCTACCGCAGTCGTCACCAGCACCACCATTAATATTACAGCACTATCACCAACACTACTATATTATCAACCCTACTATTAAAACCAGCATCACGATCACTATCACCATTGCCCCTAGTAACAGCACCAACAGCACCACCAACACTACCACGAAAATAACCACCACTAAAACAACCACCACCAACACCACCACGAGAACTACCACCACCAACACTACCACGAAAACAACCACCACCAACACTTCCACGAAAACCACCACCACGAAAACAACCACCACCAACACCACCACGAGAACTACCACCACCAACACTACCACGAAAACAACCACCGCCAACACTACCACGAAAAGAACCACCACAACCACCTCTACCACGAAAACAACCACCACCACCACTACCACGAAAACAACCTCTACCAACACCACCTTGAAAACAACCACCACCAACACCATCACGAAAACAACCTCTACCACCACTACTACGAAAACAACCACCAACAATACTACCACAATTACTACTACTTAACCATGACCTGCAGTAACACCACCATAACAACCACGAAAACAGCCACCACAATCACTACCACAGTTACCACAACAATCACTACCACTAATATATTTACCACCAGAACTACCACAATTGAAACGAACACCACCACCAACACCACTATCCCCAACACCACTATCCCCAACACCACTACCCCAATTACCACCAAATTAACCTCGCCAGCACTACTACCAAAACCGCTATTTCAAACACTAGTCATTACCACAAGTAACACTACCTATACTACTACAATTACAACCACACCACCACCACCACCACCAGTAGCAGCACCGACTCTACCACAATTAGTAACACTTAACCCTCACAACCACGAGAAACACTAATACTACCACCACCAACACTACCACAATTACTACCGCATTAACCTCGCCAGCACTGCTACCAAAACCACCATTGCAAACATTAGCGACTACTATCATATCACCATCATCACAACTAAAATATGACTACAATCAACACCATGATTAAATTGTTCAGAATTCCCATGGCTATGTTGTTTACTAATGTGATATCATATAAACTGAGACTAATCACATATCTAATTGATTATAACTTTTACATATATATCAATTAGTTTATATGCTGATAAACATCTTGTTATTGCCAAAATATCATGCACCAATTCTTGTATAGCTATAGGCCAGTTCCAATATTTGCACGAGCTTTTAACATGTTTCAACCCATTTCAAGATTCATGATTTTCGATGAGTTGTTTATTAACCGAAAAATCGGGTCCCACATAAATTTAAAATTATATTCAGTTTTACAATATTTTAAGGATAAAAAAAGGAAATATTATGTTCAATAAAAGATTGACGTAAATATAAAACGAATTTCAATGTAACTTAATGAGAAAATCCTATTTAAATCACATGGAATATGTCGTTGACCAAAAATATAAATCACACGACACATATTCCAGCGAGAGATATATTATATAGTAATACACAAACTTGCTATAAAACGCATAGGAAAACCATTTTGCACACAGATACATCTCTCTCGACCTCTCTATCTCATCTTTCTCTCTCTTTATCTCTCTACCCCCCCCCCCCCACACACACACACACACTCTCTCTCTCACTATAACCCTGTGATAAATATATAAACTCATTTTATTAAGGCGAAATAGTAAGTCTTTTTAATCTGGAGTTACGCTCCTTTATCACAGGGTTAGCAGACATCAACGAGATACGGATATATATATATATATATATATATATATATATATATATATATATATATATAGGAACGAGTAGGACCCCGACGGCTGAGCTCAAGCCGTTTCGACGGCTAACTCTGGACTAAAAAAAAAAATGAAAACAAATAAAAAATCATTTTTTTTAAATTTTTTTTTTTTACTCCAGAATTAGCCGTCGAAACGGCTTGAGCTCAGCCATCGGGGTCCTACTCGTTCCTATTATCCACTCTACTACCCTAAGTATTGAGTACTTTGGTGCGTTATGGTCCACCTGGTTCCTTGCCAAATTTCCTTCGTTATATATATATATGTGTGTATATATATAATATATAAGAACAAAAGATGGTTAAAAGAGTTCCATGTATTTTATTATGCGCATTTCAAAAACAAATATCATCATGCAATAATATTTGTGTTTTCATCAGATAAAATAGGAAGACATGATATGAAGGTTAAAAAACACTTGTGGATAGTGCAGTTTTAAATCAACATATGAGAAGTAGTTTTAGATTGATGTGTGATATTGAGAAATGAATATTTTTTTTGAGGGGGGGGGATGAAAAAGATGAGGAGATGAGAGTAAAAAGTGGAGAGGGAGGAGTATAATGGGGAAGGATGAGATAGGAGGAGAGATGGGTGATAGAGAGAGAGAGATAGCTTTTATAACTGAGAAAAATATATTGTTTTACATAGAGAGGTTGAATAACCGTTGGAAGATAATGTATAAATTAAAAGAATTTGAAAATTAACGAAGAGAAAAATAATGTAAAGTTAAGGTTTGTATATTGAATGGTTTAATAATATGTGCGATGAAAAGAAATTGTTAATATGTATTGAGAATAATATTTAGGGGTTTAATAATATGTGCGATGGAAAGAAAATGTTAATATGTATTAAGAATAATATTTGAGGGTTTAATAATATGTGCGATGGAAAGAAAATGTTAATATGTATTAAGAATAATATTTAAGGGTTTAATAATATGTGCGATGGAAAGAAAATGTTGATATGTATTATTGAAAAGAACAACAAGTAATGTAAGTAAGGATATATTGTGAGATGAGCATGAGTAAGTTAGATGAAAGGGAGAAAAAAATAATGAATTGAGGTTGAATAATCTAACGTCAAAAAATGTTTATGTTTACGAAGGATTTTTACAAGGTGATATGAAGTAAGAATGTATTGTATTGTGTAATAATTGTTTCTATGTTAGGCAACAGTGAGAACAGGTACAGATTAGGGGTTAGACATTAAAAGAAAAAGAGAAGAAAGGGAAAATGAAGAAAGGGAAGTGATAAATAGGAGTGATATAGAATGAGTAACAAGTATTATATAATGTATAATAAATAACTTTGAAATAAGGTAGAAAGATGGGTATATTTTTAAAGAAGTATATATATATATATGTGCCTTTGAGAAAAAGATTCTAAATTGATAAAGTTTTGGATATTAGCTGTATACTTTGTGGAATGTTTTGTGGAATTTATGCAAGCAGAGAGAAAACCAGTCAGTGCGTCTATTTATTATAGAATCTAAATTAGATATAATGGTAAGTTTTTCGTTTAGACAGAGATGGCAAATCTTGGATAGAGAACTATTCAGAAGAACCTTTTTTCCAAAAGATGCTATATTTAATATTTTTGTCTTTCAAGGACCATATGAGTTCTGAGAGAGCCGTGTTGGTTCTTTCAATCGCACATATTATTAAACCCTTAAATATTATTCTTAATACATATTAACATTTTCTTTCCATCGCACATATTATTAAACCCTTAAATATTATTCTTAATATATATTAACATTTTCTTTTCATCGCACATATTATTAAACCCTTCAATATACAAACCTTAACTTTACATTATTTTTCTCTTCGTTAATTTTCAAATTCTTTTAATTTATACATTATCTTCCAACGGTTTTTCAACCTCTCTATGTAAAACAATATATTTTTCTCAGTTATAAAAGCTATCTCTCTCTCTCTATCACCCATCTCTCCTCCTATCTCATCCTTCCTCATTATACTCCTCCTTCTCAACTTTTTACTCTCATCTCCTCCTCTTTTTCATCCTTTCCCCCCCACCCCCCTCAAAAAAAAAAAATATATATATTTTTCACAATATCACACATCAATCTAAAACTACTTCTCATATGTTGATTTAAAACTGCACTATCCACAAGTGTTTTTAACCTTCATATCATGTCTTCCTATTTTTTCTGATGAAAACACAAATATTATTGCATGATGATATTTGTTTTTGAAATGCGCATAATAAAATACATGGAACTCTTTTAACCATCTTTTGTTCTTACATATTATGTATACTCCAGTCCTACAAACTGTAGAGTGCTTCTTATCCGATATCTGCATTGCTTTATTGTACTACATTAAAACTCACCTCCTATATATATATATATATATATATATAAATTTTAGTACAGCATTGACGAAGTTTATAATACGGCCAAGCTAGCGTATATGCATAATCGGTCTGTAACTTGAGCACTCAGATGAGGAAAGACCCCAGAGTAATAACATTACGTTCAGACAGCTTAGCAAATCAGATATAGCGGTCGGCAGTCCAGCTGCATCACTTGAGCAACGAAAATACAGGACCCAGGAAAATATTTTATACTGATCCGGACATAGCGGTGAGGCTGAGTGCAAAATATATAACTTACATATATAGCATCCAACATCACCGCTAAGCCTCTGCAAATCCAAGATCGATAAATTCCTATTGCAGGAGTCTGCAATATAATGGTTTTTGACGACAGAACATAGGATTTACTTCTTCAGCAAGTCTTTCGTTCTTAGCCTGAGCGGGGGTATATATATGTATATATATATAAAATAAAATAAATTAAAATAAATAAGTTAAATATTTAAAATTTGGCTTCGTTTATTACTGCTATATATATTTCGGTGACAGCCATCTTTGACTGTGACCTCTTCAGGCAGTCCGAATTAGTGTGGTAGAGACGAGTACACATGTTGTTGAGGTGTTTAACTGTCAATACTCTGATATGCCCAGTTCCTGGTTGGGTTGTTATTTCACCAACATATAAACAACCAACATATACTCAAAATTATACAACCAACATATATACAACCAATGTATACTCAAAATATCTATATATATATATATATATATATATATATATATATATTAATATATAAATATATATATATATATATATTAATATATATATTAATATATATATATATATATATATATATATATATATATATATATATATATATATATATATATATATATATATATATATATTAATATATATATATATATATATACATTCGCCAGCAGCAACCTGGTGTTGTCTGCAACTAACCTAGGTTCTGCTGCAAATCGATGTGAGGAGGGCAAACTCTCCAAATATCGGTCGCTCTACGACAGGTTTGCGGTTGAGCCCGTAGCAGTGGAGACTTCTAGTGTCCTTGGCCTTAGGACGACTTTCCTACTCATCACCATCGCAACGGTGTTGATTACTCGCAGATTTGACCCTCCCGAGGTGGTTTGGCTCTTGCAGCGCATTTTCCTCATCATCCAGTGTGCCCCATTTGCTCATAATATTGAGAGATGGAGAGACCTGGAATGACGGAGGTAGTGACAGTGGGAGTTTGCTTCCTTTGTGTTCGGACCTGGTGTATATGTATATAAATATTTATAGTACCACATGTTACATACATATACAGACCTTAAACATAATATCTTCTACACTTGCCATACAGAAGTTATTCACCATAAATGAATTCCATTTGTATTATATTGAACCGTTCTATACAGGGTGTATATGTATATATATATATATATATATATATATATATATGTGTATATATATGTAATAATAACAATATTTATACTTATATATGATTTATATATGATTATAAATATGGAGGGTAGTACTAAGCACTAGCCAAATGTTCTGAAGACTAGGATTTTAAATAACTGTTGAAAATATGGTCTACGCTCCTCTGAAACCAGACATTCGTCTGGAAGAAACAATTGTCAGCAATTAAATGTATTAAACTAAGATTTGATTGATTTATATATATATATATATATATATATATATATATATATATATATATATATATATATATATATATATATATATATATATATATATATATATATATATATATATATATATATATATATATATATATATATATATAGGTTTAAATGTACAATGAGGATGATTAGTCTCAGCTTTTATATTAAGACTGAGGGTGGAGCAGTAAACAGATGGGTAAAAATCTAGTAAAGCTATCGGCTAGGAGACTGCTCTTCACCAGAACAGTATAGAACGCTAGTCTTTTGACATCCCTCATGTGAAGTTCAGCTTCTAAAGGTCAGCTCTAGCTACTTTGTCGCATATCTTTCTGAGTATGGTCCTTCCTCGAGTACACTTCACTGAGATTTCTCTGCGCCACTTTATACAACAACAATGCTAATGTAAACTATTACTAACACTTCACCATCAATCCATATTACAATATTACTACCAACGCCACCACAACCAACATTATCACATTATTAGTAATTTCCACGGCGATGTTGTATAACTATCTACCATCATATATCATTGTATGTTTTTTCCTACGCATCACATGTACATCCTAGCGCATTTGCACATTAAATTCTATTTCTCTCTCTCTCTCTCTCTCTCTCTCTCTCTCTCTCTCTCTCTCTCTCTCTCTCTCTCTCTCTCTCTCTCTCTCTCTCTCTCTCTCCCTCTCCTTCTCTCTCTCTCTCTCTCTCTCTCTCTCACCCTATATATACATATATATATATATATATATATATATATATATATATATATATATATAAAAGAGAGATAAACACAGATATATACATATGTGTTCAAATCGTAAGCGACCGGATTTTCTTGATTTAATATTTTAAATTGAGTCTGGCAAACCCTATTGTTTATAGTTAGTATTTTTTTCACCCTAGCGAATCCGCTCCCTTATTATTTGAACACATATATGTGTATATCTGTGTTTATCTCTCTTTTATATTCAATTATATTACACGGCTCGGAAAAATCTCTTTCCTTGAGCTATTTAATTGTAAGAGTCTATTTTGAGCTTCTAACTCAACATATACCTTTGATACATATGTATATATATATATATATATATATATATATATATATATATATATATATATATATATATATATATATATATATATATATATATATATATATATGTATATATATATATATATATATATATATATATGTATATATATATATATGTATATATATATATATATATATACATATATATATATATATATATATATATATATATATATATATATATATATATATATATATATATATATATATATATATATATATTAAGTGGGAAACGTAGAGTGACTCTCTGATCTCCGAGCTACGCACTCTCTCGAATACCGTTACTCCAAAAACCTTTAGGGAGTACCCCATTTCGGCCGCTTGCATTCGCGATCGTATTCTGCTGGTCATTACACAATACATATGAGAGTAGGTAATGATTGGCATGAAAACCGAATTGATGATCGCGAGTTTAGCTTTTAAACTACCTAATTTATTGTGATTATCAAATGCTGATGTTGGCGGGTTCCTGCACCAGCTCCCGCAACTCTTGCACTTACTTTAGCCTCCTGAAATCCAATTCTCGTAAACGCGACTTGGATTTATCGACTTGCTTCTGTGGAACTCCACGATCGGATGATTGTCTTAATACTTGCAGCCGCTGATTTCCATTCCAACAGTGCAACACTCGGCATCCAAACAATCAAGGGAATGTCGAAGATCACCTTCTGACGGTAATGACGTGATATTTGTTCTATCTCTAAACCTATTGACATCAAATCCCACCTAGGTCAACGTTGCTTTTCTTTCTTCCGGGGTCGATGATATAAAATACAAGTCAAGTACTGTGGTTGATATATTCGACATCTACCGCCTGAATTGCGGGTCTTCAGCCACAATTTCGAACTATTATTATTATCATCATTATTGTTGTTATTATTGTTGTTGTACAGTATTCGTTTCAATTCAAGGTGTTCTTATCTAAGCCATCATATGTCAGAAATTCAGCAGTCAGTTGTTACGGTTATCGTGAACTCCCGTTAAATATTTTCAATTATTTCTTAGCCTTCATATTCACCACCTTCACACTAACTCCTACATATTCCCCACCACCGCATCCACTTCTACTCATTCCCCTACCGTCTCCACCTTTTCTAAGATCACCTCACATACCTTGCCCTCATACTCCAACATTTCAATTCACTCACTCCGTCTTTCAGTCGTTATCTCTCGATTGTTTGCCTTATCAACATTTCGCACAATTTTATGTCACTCACATATGACATTTACATTGAACTTACATCATCTTCTCATTTACTTTGCATACATTGTGGAATATATTATATGTATACATCCGTAAACATATATATATATATATATATATATATATATATATATATATATATATATATATATACTTTTACAGTCATACAGCCATACACATGTATATTATATGTCTATATATTATAGCATATATATATATAATGTAATATATATAATATCATTATATACTATATCATTACATCATATATTTAGTTAGATTTGAAGAAATTGTTAGAGTGAAGGTTTTTATACAGACGTGGCAAGAAAAAGTGGGAAAAATCTGGTTGTCTACCTGTGGGGAGATGGCATATCTTTCGTAACAACTTTACTTGTTCCAGTGAGATTGAATCTATATTTACTAAATAACAATACATTTCAAACACGTGCTATCTCTCGCTTTAACATGCAGACACTAATATATATATATATATAATATATATAAGATCAAAAGATGGTTAAAAGAGATCCATGTATTTTATTATGCGCATTTCAAAAACAAATATCATCATGCAATAACATTTGTGTTTTCATCAGATAAAATAGGAAGTCATGATATGAAGGTTAAAAAACACTTGTGAATAGTGCAGTTTTAAATCAACATATGTTGATTTAAAACTGCACTATTCACAAGTGTTTTTTAACCTTCATATCATGACTTCCTATTTTATCTGATGAAAACACAAATGTTATTGCATGATGATATTTGTTTTTGAAATGCACATAATAAAATACATGGAACTCTTTTAACCATCTTTGATCTTATATATTATGTATACTCCAGTCCTACAAATTGTAGAGTGCTTCTTATCCCATATCGGCATTGCTTTATTGCACTACAATAAAACTCACCTCCTACATATATATATATACATATATCTACACATATATATATATATTGATATACTTCGGGAAGGTCATAATATTGCCAAGAATAATAACAGAACAAACTCACTGTTTGGTTTGGTTTGGTTTTCGCTTCTGTATCATATATATATATATATATATATATATATATATATATATATGATATATATAATATATATATATATATATGATATATATAATAAAACATTTTATAAAGAACATTTGATGGTTACACTCTCCTAATGTACTGGTTACCTTACTGGGGGTACCCCCAATTAAACGCGGTACTCTCTCTCTCTCTCTCTCTCTCTCTCTCTCTCTCTCTCTCTCTCTCTCTCCCGCTCTCTCTCTCTCTCTCTCTCTCTCTCTCTCTCTCTCTCTCTCTCTCTCTCTCTCTCTCTCTCTCTCTCTCTCCCCTCTCTCTCTCTCGCTCTCTCTCTTTCTCTCCCTCTCTCCCTCTCTCTCTCTATTTATATATATATCTCTCTCTCTCTCTCTCTCTCACACACACACATATATCTATATATGTATGTGTGTGATGGTGTGTGTGCGTGTCTGTACTTGCGTTTCTGTGTGTGTGTGTGTGTGCGTGGTGTGTGTGTCACTTTAACCAATGCTGCCTCATCTATCTTCCTTTAAACAATACTCTATGGCATCCCTTTTTCAACCTCCTTTTCTAAAGATGGCTAATTAGATATAGCAAATATAGACTTTCATTTCTTTCCCCTTTGGTGACTTTCCTTTTTATTCTCATATTACCCCCCCCCCCCCCCCCCCACTCCGTCCTATATCCTCATTTTACTATCGTTGTATAATTTGATGAAGGACTAACGTCCGAAACCATACAACTCTTTTCAAACTCTTTTCAAACATACATCTCTTTTAAAGCGTTGTAGTGGTGCTAATATACCAGTAGAACATTCGTTTTTCGTGTCGTCATTTCTTTGTATATCAATATGTGGTTGTATAGAACATATATATATTTATATATATATATATATGTGTGTGTGTGTGTGTGTGTGCGTATCTATATATAAATTATAAATTACACAATAATCAAAACTATGTTCAAATCGTTTTATTGCTGACAATCATTTCTTCCAAATTTTCGTTTGGATTCATCGGAGCACTAGCAAAGTTTGGACATAATTAACCTCCTATTCAACTGAACAATCACATAGATTACATGGATATTAATGTTGTCTTCAACAGTTTCGTATTTACAGAGTGGAATGCATGCGACAGACATTACAAGTATAATAGTATAATAATTAAAGAGGCATTAAGGATTAAAAGTTACTCGTAAAACGATGACACTAGCAGTACATATGCAAGCGTGTAGAGAGAGAAAATGCGTTACGCATATACAGGACAGCTAGGTAGGAAACAAGCAATGGTACTAGGCATATATATTACAGTATGGCAAAGGTATCACATAAAATAACATAGGTTTACAAGTATATGAAGCAGGCAAAGATGTTTGTGTATTAAGAGACTTGTAACTTATATTCCTGCTCTGTAAAGCATCTGCTGTATTTACATTGAGCTATTTTCCTTACTGGTAATAAGGTAGTAATGGGTTACTGACCTTTCCTGTTTATAGTTGTATCTATCTATCTAAGGCGAGTAAAATTCCCGAGATCCATGGACGAGTTCTCTCCAGCGGTTTCTGTCCCTCATTATCGCTGCCATGTCCTGCGTCTCCAACATATGTTGATGCCCTAAGGATAGTTGTATATAGTGTATATATAACTATAAAAAAATATTATTATTATTATTATATGGATATATATATATATATATATATATATGTGTGTGTGTGTGTGTGTGTGTTCTATACACCCACATATTGATATATAAAGAAATGACGACAAGAAAAACGAATGCATTAATGATATATTAGCACCACTACAACGCTTTAATAGAGCTGTATGTTTATATATATGCGTGTGTGTATGTGTATGTGTGGTTGTCTGTCTACCCCTCTTTCTCTCCCTCTCTCTCTCTCTCTCTCTATAAATATAATATAGAGAGAGAGATAGAGATAGAGAGAGATAGGGGGGAGAAAGAGAGAAATACAGACAACCACACACACACATACACACACATATATATATAACAGAGTGAGAGAAACTGTGGAGGAACGATGGTGGAGAAATGAGAAAGAGTGTGATAAAGATATACAATGGAAAAGAGAAATAGCGTGAACGATCAACCTTATAGCTATCTATTAAGTGATGAATAACAAACCTTCCAAGATATAATGAGTAAATAATGGGGAAAGTACCTTAATATAGGAATTAACTGAGACTAAATTAGTCACTTGTTCTCTGGTTTATTTAAACATACAGCACAATATCTTTTAATAAGACCTATGAAATTTATGGCGGCGGGGAAATAAATTTATCTACTTGAAATGAGTTTAGAAATTTTGGCCTGCTGTCAGATTGAGGTAAATTAAATTGTAGTTACTGTTTTCTTTTTTTAGTTCAGAGGACTTTAAATAGCTGTAGAAAAGGAATAAAAGGTTCTATAAATAGTGGTTAAATTATGGTAGAAAAATAGAAATGTATTGTTGGGGTATATGTCTACATTTCATAATTACAACATAATATTCATTTAACGTTAAAATCTAAAGGTCATTTAAAGGTGAATGTAGGAAGAGGATTGCTATATCACAAGATGTTTTTGCAGAAAGAGACTGCCTGTGTAGGGGCCGAAGGGTGCTTTTTTTCATGTGTTACTTATATATATACACACACACATATGTATATATATATATATATATATATATACGTGTGTGTGTGTGTATGTATGTATGTATGTAAAGGGTAAACAGAAATAACAACACAATCGGTACAGTATATGGAAGGGATATATTAGGCTAACGCTTGATATAGCAGGAAGAGGGTATTAACGTTTCGGACGCTAGTTCTTCATAAGAAGAAAGAATGAGAAATAAGACAGATTGAGGGGACGGGCGGGATGGAATTGGAAAAAATGTCTTTAGATAAAAATAACTGGTCCATTCATGTTGTAATCTGTTGCAAAACTGTTGGTCCTGGCGTTTTTTGTATGATTTGTTTTTTAGAAAAGTAAAAGATGGAGCGCGTCTACCTGAAATAAAAAAAAAAAAACGTTTTGTAAAAAGAGTTATACTTGAGCACGTGCGTAGTCATGCATTTGTGTGCGTGCGTGTGTGCGTGTATGTGAGTGTGTGTGTTATTATAAGTCCGTATGAAGCTAAGAAGATATGTGTGTGTATATGTGAATAAAAGAGTGTGTGTGCATGTAAGTACGAAGCTATGAGCAAAAGTATGTTAATATCAGGGTGTGTATGTGTGTATACAGAGCAGTGAAAGGAAAAGTGGAGTGAGCATATATAGTCGGTGTGTATTAGTTGTAACAGAAGCTGCTAATGATCAATGGAAAGCGATAGGAATTTAGGGGTGTGATAATGGACGGGGTATTAGAAAATTTGGGAGGTGAGTTGAGTCCAAGAGGGGTATAGGACCCAAGACGGTGAATCAGACTTTGTTCAGTCCTGGTGCGTGAGCCTATAAAAGGACACCTAGGACAATATTCATACGAGTTATGTCAGTATTTTAACAGGACTTACTGTGCTGTGTGAGCTATGAGTGGTGTCGGTATAAGTGTGTTGCGTCACCATGTGATGTAATATCCGACGAGTACATTACTGCGGCCATGTGGTTGCTTTGTCACATGTTTTTGTTAACTGATCCTCAATTCTAGGCCATCGAGCGATGGGCTCAGAGCAAGGAACCAACATAAATTGTCTGGCCTGGCTCGGGAAAACTCTGTCTGAAGCACAGGGAATAATCCATCAATGGTACAAAGATGAGACGAGGACGTATTAACGGGTTTTCGACTGGCACAAATGATTCAAATAGGGATGCGAAGACATGGAAGATGGTCCCAACAGCGGAAGGCCTTCAACGAGCAGGTCTGAGGCCAACATTGAGCACGAGAGGCACAAGGTGCGTGACTTCATCGGGTTAATGTTCAACTGATCATAAGTGAGTTGTGCATGATCTACGACTGCGTTTGGAAGATTATCAACGAAGGTTTGGGTGTCAGCTTAAAACACCCTGAGCATCCGACAGTTCCCAGGCGAGAAAAATGTTGACGTGCTCCAGCGAACTCACTTCTCATCAGGCATGGCTATGTGTAATTATTCCCTTTTATCCAAACTCAAGTGAGTCATGAAGTGAACCGATTCATTGGATGTGGAAGCCATGTCGAGAGCCGTGACTATGAAGCCGCGAAGAATCCCAGGGGGAATCGTTCAAAGAGGGCATTGAGATGCGGCAGAGAAGGATGTAAAAGTGCGTTAGATGGATTTGAAATATTTTTTGCGACCCCACTCCTTGATCTTTCTGGACACACCTGTATATATATATATATATGTTTGTGTGTTTGTGTGTGTATAAATATATATATATATATCAGTGATAATAAGTATTTATGCACACACACACATCTCTATTTCTCTCTCTCTATCTATCTCTTTCTCTCTCACTCTTTCTCTCCCCTCTCTGTATATATATATATATATATATAGTTTGGTTGACAATTATACTGATGAGCACAGACACTCAGATATATTGTCTTTGGTACGACATTATGGTTTTAGCTCAATGTAGAATAACTAGTATACTACAGAGCCGTTATAAGTTTCGAAATAAACAAAGAGTGCTTAGAAATACGTTGTTTTATTTGCTAACAGTGTTTCATCCATACCCGAGGGCAGGAATCATCAGAGCCTATAAACAAAAGTATATCAAAGGTTGCAGGCTCCATAGAGCCTAGCCACCAGAACAAGGAAGAAGGACAAGTAGAGGGGGGGTACACAATACATGATACATATAATATCATAAAAAATGACATCATGAAAAAATTACGTCA
>OZ024743.1:68799348-68801848 GCA_964016885.1 Eledone cirrhosa
ATATATATATATATATATATATATATATATATATATATATATATATATGTATATATATATATAGTGGTGGAACACTGTAAGGTAATATTCGTAGTGGTAGAGCACTCAGTCCATGGTTGAAGTGGTTACACAACAGTTAGTTCACCATACCGAGAACAATTGTTTGACCTTAGCGGATCCTCACCTCGGAATAGGCATGGTTATAGGAAATATATATATATATATATGTATATATATATATATATATATAATCAAGGTCTAGCAAATAGAGAAAATGATTTAAAATAAATTTAAAAAAATTACCAGTACTTACTATATGTGCCTTTACCGCGGTTTCATGCTCCAGAATAAACGGAAAATCCAAGATGATTTACATTGATAAGGGAGCAATCTTCAGAGGGCTCTTCTCTCTCGGAGAATATAAAATTCCCGAGTTCAAATCAGAAACTGACGCCATACAAAACCATTCCGAAATGAGAGCGAATGATGGAAGAAATAATGTTGTCTGGTGCCGTGTGCAAAGACAAAAGGCAGGGTGGACAGGTCAATGTCCTGCCACTAGAAATAGTAGCAGTCCAAACGGCCAAAATTGCATCTCTACCTTTATATATATATATATATATATATATATATATATATATAAATATATATATAAATATATGTATATATATATATATATATATATATATATATATATATATATACATATATATATATATATATATATATATATATATATATATATATATATATATATATAAAAGAAAAATTTCGCTCTACATAGTTGAATACAATAAATGTAATCTGATGTTTTCGAATATTAATAATAACATTCGATTCGTTTGCAATTTTGCAAACAAGCCTCAATTTTATAGCCATTTTCACTAGCTCTGATAGTTTGCTAGGTGAACAGTGAGCTGTACTGATGACGGGTGATACCCAGAAACATTAGTCTCTGCAGTTCTGTTCGCATGCCAACACAAGAGCAAGTGTTCATTCTACTGACATGGCTATAAAATTGAGGCTTGTTAGCAAAATTGCAAACGAATCGAATGTTATTATTAATATTCGAAAATATCAGATTACATTTATTATATATATATATATATTTGTTTCGCGAGGTTTTGATATGAAATCGTGTGTCTAAACAACTATTGTTAAACTTGGGGAGGGTCATATTCTTGTAATAATATTGCCAGATATAATAACAGATCACACTCAATGTTCGGTTGGTTTTCGCTTCTGTATATTTTATATCTCCACAGTTAAATCATTCGGTCCTCAATGTTTACCATTGACTGACCAACGGTCAAAAATACAGATATAATATAGATATAACCACATATATATAGTCTAACATATATATATATATATATGTACATATATATATGGCTTCTACAGGACTAGAACTGTTTCATTCGAAGGAAATCATCAGGAAAGTCGACTTTAAATTTGATATGGTGGTATTTATACATTTTCTGGTGTTAGAGGAAGGTGGTAATTGGGATGCGTGGAGGGCATTGGCTGATGGATTTAACGAATGGGGATTCTTTGAAAACATATATTTACAGAATAATACATTCTTCTTCGGTTTAGTAGATAAGTGCAGCTATAACTATACAGAAAAGAAGTGCTGATAGTACATCCCTCTGCTCAACTGCCTTTAAGATGTCTATAGAGCGTATAGTTCCAAGTCTGTTTTGATATATGCTGTTGAGTTGGTGTAAGTTTCTTTCAATATGTTGATGTACTTTTGTGTTAATTGATGTCTTGATTAAGAGTTTCCACAAGCTGGGTAGTTTCACGTTGTCAACAGCTTTTGTGAAATCAATGAAGGTGATGTGCACAGGGTTGTTGAATTCTATTGAATTCTCAATGATTTGTTCAATAGATAGGATCTGCACAATGGTGACTCTTCCAGGTTGATACGCAGCTTGTGTTTCAGGAAATGAGGTGTAAAGTTCTGACTTCACTCGTGCTGCAATGATACTCATAAAAACCTTGTAAACCTGACTCAGTTAGCTGAACGGACGATTGTTCCCACAATCGTCTGCTACCTTTTTTGTAGAGTGCAACTATCAATGCCTTCTTTAACATGTCTGGACTTTTTCCTGTAGAGATAATACAGTTAAAGAGGTGTTGAAGTGCTTTGATAACTGGCCCACCTCCAGCTTTGATGAATTCTGAGTACATGATGTCCAGTCCAGGGCTCGCTTCAAATTTTTGATGACATGATATATCTCGCTAGTTAAGATAGATGGAATGGCATCTGATGTCGAATCGTGAATGGTTGTTTGTTCTGAGTTGCTGAAGTGCAGTTCTTTATAGAATTTAGCCCAGCGTTCAACGATATCATCTTTGAAAGTAAGGATAGTATCGTTTGAATCTTTAATACCCCAAATAAGATTTCTTGGTTTAGTCTTTAGTTTCTTCAGAACAACATGGTATAACCTGTTGGGTGCTAGGTTATTCAGCTCCTCAATGTTGTTGTACATTTGCT
>OZ024743.1:68806848-68814348 GCA_964016885.1 Eledone cirrhosa
CTGCATGCGGTTGATGAAGTGTTGGATGTGTCCTTCCATTTCTGTTGGGTCGCACATGCTGGACACATTCTTCATAACTCGTACCATATCTGCGATCAGAATATTAAACTTAGCACTACTGGACATTGCTGAGTTTTTGAGTATCAGGTATTTGGAGGCCATGGGTTTAGCATAGTGTGAGTGGAGAATTTGGGCTCTCTCGTCTATAGTGTTAATCCAGAGTTCTGTGTCTAATACAGGTAGTCTATTGTTAGGGTGTTTGGAAGGGAAGTCTATAGTTACAGTTATACTCTGGTGTATGGAATTAGCTATCTGCTGGATGCTTTCCATCGTGCTACGTTCTAAATCAAACTTGTTAGTGCTCTCTAGTGGGGGTGTTCTTATAACTATATTGATATCGTCTACATAACGAGAGTACATGATGAGGTCTATGGAGCTTTCATTAAGGAGATCTTTAAGTCTCCTTTCCCACCATACCATGAAAAGGTTGGCAACATCGCCAGCTATGCTGACGCCGATGGCTGCTCCCTCATTTTGGGTGTAGATTTTCTCATTGAACTTAAATATGTGGCCCTTTAGGGTAGTTTTGATACTAGCCCCTATTGCATGTGCGACCATTTTTCTTACCTGATCAGTGTTTTGGGGGGTCCGTATAGCTTTGGTCCACCCAATCCACCTTCCTATGGGAGTGTTTTTAGCCATTGAGGTTATGGTGGGGGGTCTACCTCTTATAGGTCTACTAGGGCAGAAACATCTAAGGTCATGGCTGTCTAGGTAGTCAGTGTCGTAGGTAAGTCTAAGTAAGAGGCCCAGTTCGTCTGTGTCGACGTCGCAGAACTCCACCTCACTCTCAATGATCATCTCCACACATCTTTTCACAGCAAAATCAATGTTAATGGATGGGTACAGTGACACCACATCCATGCTGCCTATTATGCAGTTGGATAGGCTCCTGTTTTTGTTGCACTCACTGATTCTGCTGAGGAGGTCCTCTGTACTTTCACATACATCTGGGGACATCTTGATTATGGGGCGTATAACCATTGAGAGGAAGTAGGAGATCCTGTAGTTGCTAGCTATATTAGCTCCGCATACAGGTCTTGTTGGTGGTCCTATTGTCGGGTCGTCGACTGTCTTGTGGTCTTTGCGGAGCCCATACAAGGGTGGTATGCCATTGTTAGACGCCTGGAAGTTGTTGGCAGTGCGTCTGCTTGGCTTTAGGATGTCAGTCCACATCATCATGTGAGCGTTGAGGATTTTTTTCTCTCCCATCGTGTGTTAGTTGTGCAACTTCGCTCGTGTTGGTGATGTGGGGTTGCATTGCCTCGATGTAGTTCGGCATGCTATCTATTGACATCCTACCAGACTTATCTGTGGGTAGACACACTACCTCACCATCCCTTGTGCGCTGCTTGAGGCTAACCAAGCCTTCTACAGGTTTTATCCCAAGTTGTTGGGCCTCTGGTCTGCTCTGTCTCATAGTGTACCTGTCTACTACTTGTCTAATCTTATTTCTAGCTATGGTGAACTGTGCCTCCGTCTCGTCATCTATTTGTTGTGGTATGCAAACTCTTTTATTAAAGGGTAACCTCGTAGGATAGATATTACCCATCTTATATGTTTTGTCAGCTGGGTTGAAAAATAGTTTCTCTAAGGGGTTGTCGTTATTTCTATCGTCATAGTTGTGTGTGTTGCTATTATTGTTATCATGGTGGTTGTTGTTGTTTCTATCCTTAGCATTAATATTATTATTGTTATGATTGCTAGATGTATTGTTGTTTACTTCACCGTTATTGTTGTTGTTACTGCTATTTCTACCATTGTGGTTGTTACTAGCAAATAAATAAATAAATATATAGACAGACTGAACAAAAAAAATGGCGTAGACATACAACACAACAGGAGGAACAATGAAGGAGGAACAATGAATATAACACCACTGACGATGTTGCAGATGTGCAACGAAAGATTTATGTAAACTATATATATATGTGTTTGTCTATATTGTATCTGTATTATTTTTGACCGCCGGTCAGTCAATGGCAACATTGAGGACCGAGTAAGTTAGATCGCAGATATATATATATAAAAGACAGCGAGAAGCGAAAACCAACCAAACAGTGAGTGTGTTCTGTTATTAATTCTGGCAATATTACGCAAATATGACCCTCCCCAAATATAACAATATCTGTTTCGACACACGATTTCATATAAAAAACCTCGCAAAACTAATTCATCGCCGCTATATATATATATATATATATATATATATATATATATATATATGTATATATATATATATATATATATATATATATATATATATGTATATAAATATATATATATATATATATATATATATATATATATATATATATATATATATATATATATATATATATTTATATATATATATATATATATATATATATATATATGTATATATATATATATATATATATATATATATATATATATATATATATATATATATATATATATATGTTTCGTTTCTGAATTTGTTTAGCAAGATTGTTTATCTGAAATCGTGTGTTGAAACCGATATTGTTATACTTTGGGAGGGTCATGTTGCCAATAAGAAACACACGCACCAGTTGCTTTCACTTCAATTTAATTTATTAAATATTTATAAGTTTACAAATTTATAAATTTATAAATTTCTGGTTGGTTGGTTGGTTCCACAACCAGATAGTTGTTTATATATATATAGTCATAGTTCTTTCGTCACACACTCTGTGACCTCTTCAGTGACTGGGGATTTCTTTCTTCGTTTCTGTGCCTTTCCTTTCTTCTATCCTACGCCATTTTTCATGGCATGTGTTTCTTATTGGCAACATGACCCTCCCAAAGTATAACAATATATATATATGTATATATGTATATATATATATATATATATATATATATATATATATATATATATATATATATATATATATGTATATATATGTATATATATATATATATATATATGTATATATATATATATATATATATATATATATATATATATATATATATTTATACAGCGTGTGGCTGAGTGGTTAGAGAATTGGATCCGCAATCGTAAGGTTGTGAGTTCGATTCCTGGACCAGGCGATGCGTTATGTGCTTGAGCAAGTCACATTATTTCACGTTGCTGCTTCTACCTGGAGTTGCGACCGATAGATAGTATTAGCAATTGGAAAGACCAACGGAAAAATTGTTCCCTCGGTCCGATTTGACGAAAGTCGATCGTCTTCCTCTATATATATGTACATATATATATGTAGATATATATATGTACATATATATATATGTACATCTATATATGTACATATATATATGTATATATTCATGTTTCCACACTTTACGTTGCCTCACCATTCTTGTTTGTTTACATGTCTCTTTTTCTCCACCCAATTCTTTTTATCCTAAAAACTTATTTTAGTTATTGTTTGCGGTGGCCTAAGGTATCTGATCTTTAATGCGAAGAAATACCTATGATGGCCAGAAAATCACTGATGATGGATAGTCCTGGCTTCTTGCTCTATTGTTTAATTCATATGTATCACATTCGCAACAACGCAGCACACCATTTTTTATTCCTATATTTTTTCCCTTCGCTGTGACCTGTCTTTTTCTCTTCCATTACTGCTATCCTCTTTCTCTGTCCCTCTTCTCTCTCCTTGTATCTCTTAGTTTCATTCACCCTCTCTTGGCTAGCCTCTTCCTCACACTTTCACTCACTCACTCGCTGCTACTCACCCTCTCTCACTTCCTCCCGTCTGACCCGTGTGAAATTCTTTTCTCGCTCACATTTCGCATGGCTTGGATGCGTCTTTCGTCTTCTCGTCAATGATTCGCTAGATCTTATGTTCACATGTATCACTGACTTGTTTTCTCATTTTTCCACTCTTTACGTTGCCTCACCATTCTTGTTTGTTTACATGTCTCTCTTTCTCCACCCAAATCTTTTTATCCCAATAACTTATTTTAGTTATTGTTCGCGCTGGCCTGAGGTATCTGGTCTTTAATGCGAAGAAATAACTGTGATGGCCAGACGATCACTGATGTTGCATAGTCCTGGTTTTTTGCTCGATTTTTTAATTCATATGTATCACATTCGCAACAAAGCAGCACGGCATTTTCACTCATATATATATATATATATATAACATGGACGGAGGTGGTGAGGGCGGACCTCAGATCGCTAAAGTTCATGGAGGAGATGACGAAGGACCGTGACACGTGGAGAGATGCTGTGCTGAATAGGACCTGTCCCACCCTTGCAAGCAGGGAAAAGCGGACGTAAAATGATGATGATGATGATGATATGTATATATATATACGTATATATATGTGTGTGTGTCTCTCTCTTTGTGTCTGTATGTGATTGTGCTTGTGTGTTTGAGTGTGTGTGTGTGTGTATGTGTATATGTGTGTGTGTGTGTGTGTGCGTGTCTGTGTGTGTGTGTCTGTCTGCCTGTCTGTGTGTGTGTTTATGTGTGGTTGCAGGCTGAGAGAAAAGAGTATACGATACCGGAGTAGAGTCATAATACTCATTTCATTAAGGCCAAATAGTGAGTCTTGTTAATCTAGTGTTTCGCCTGTTTATCAAAGGATCATTAGCTGCTTCCTTAAAGCATCATTTAATTTTCCTATATGCAATTAATATAAGTTACTCAATACATCAGGCAAAGAGTGTAGTTGCATGTTAATGCATAAAAAGAATATTCCGTCGATCAGGAAAGTTTAATTAATCATCGTGTAAACTGACGGAGTTTCATCATCTATTAATCGTGGAACTATGACGTCAGTTATTTCGCCTTCGCATGAGAAATATAAACATTTACATCATGTCATCACCATATAAGCTTAAAAAGCTTTCGTTAACTCCAGCTGTCTCTGTATAACGTATTCAGCAGAGAACTTTTGGTCATTCAGAAATATATGATTTACTGTCGAGCCTCTTCTTGTTGATGCGAAAAAGATAACCACTTGTTATTTGCAAAGAAATAAATGACAGAGGATTTAATACCTAATTTCACAGACGAGAAGACTGTCATTATTCTTGGTTTAAATGGAAAATACAGATGCAAAAGATATTGCTAACAATTAGTCTTTTACCTTAAATTTATTTGAATATCCTTAATTTTCGAGATAATACTTCTTCTTCGGAGGGAAGTAAAGGGGTTAATCCAGTGTTCTAATTAGCTTGCCAAGTCATGCTGACAGGAAATAGTATAGAAATTCCATTCTATTTCTAATGTCAAAGAGTGAAGGTCAGGTGGATAAAGGGTTGTCTCCCTTTAAAAGGGTGTGGATATGTGTGTCTAAGTGTGTGTGGGAGAAACGTGAAGATGTAAGCATGCGTGTGTGTGCGTGTGTGTGTGTGAGTGTGAGAGGATATATTTATATGTAAATGTGGGGGCTAGATGCTCTCTTATGTTAAAACTGGTCTATGTGTGTGTATGTCAGTGTGTGTGAGAGAATAAGTGAAGGTGTAAACGTGCGTGTGTGTATGTGTGAGATGGTACGTAGAGGAGTAAGTGTGAGGCTAAGTGCTCTATCATGTTAAAAATTGGGTATTGAGTTCCAGTCTGTTATTGAATTGATTGGTGATTGTATTTTGTCTTTAAATAATGCTTCTTTAATTATAATATTGCTGAGGTTTCTTTCTTTTGGTTCTATCCTTACTATTATAATTTTTGTCGGTGTATTTGCATTTCACTAGGTGTTTCTTAAATGAGGAAGTATTAGTGTTGAGGTGTTCTTCTATTCTAATGTGAAGTGGTCTGGTGGTGCTACCTATGTAGAAATTTCTATATTTTTTGCACTATAATCTGTATACGACATAAGCCTGGTGGCATAGGTTTGTGTCGTCGATGGGGCAGTTGGCTATCCTGCAGCGGCTGTCATGTCTGGTGGAGTGTCTTTTGGTTAGCTGTCCACGTAGAGAAGGAACTGAGTGGGCTAGATAGATATCTAGTCCCTCTCTTCTGATAGCTCTGCGGATGGCTGTTGTTGTTTCGTCACTGAAGTGTGGGAGTTCAGGAAGCAGGGGTTTGTGCCTCGGGTGTGGTGTCCTCTGTTGTTTCTGGCACGGTTCGCAGTGGATGTCGGGTATCCGTTCAGTTTAAGTACTTCCAGGAAATGTGTGGTGTGTGTGTCTCTGTCACTTGCGTCGGTGCATTTGTTCCGGATACGTGATAATTCGTTCCTTATGTATCCGAACTTAGCGCTGACTGGGAGGGCTGATCTGACATATACGAACAGGTCCCTGCTGGCAGCTTTTTTATAGAAGCAGGTGTGGATGTCGCGTTCCTCTCTTACTCTGAGTTGGAAGTCCAATAGGGATCGGGATCCGCGGTCATCGGGGTGTTCTATGCTGAACTATATATTGGCGTCTATGCTGGAGAATGTCGTGTATATGTTATCCTCTTCTTCACGGGATGATGTAAGGTTGAGTAAGTCATCTACATATCGGGTGAAGAAGGTATAGGAATGGCAGGTGTTGAGAGCTCGGCATTCCAGCTGGTTCATATAAGTGATGGCCAGCAGGCCTTTTAGGCTGGATCCCATGGGTAATCCTGTTGTGTGTCTGTAGGTGGTGTGGTGGAAGGTGAAGTACGTGTTGTCCACTGTGAAGAACAAAAGCTGGTGTATGTCCGTCGGATGGAGGTCGTAGCAGTGGACGTCCTCTGAGACCACTCAGTCCGTCAATAAATCGACAGCTAGATCAGCAGGGACTGTAGTGTAGAGGGAGACAACGTCGAGGCTAAAGGCGTATCTATTTAATTTAAGTTGTTCTGGCTGGAGTTGGTGTAGTCTACGTAATACCTCGTCAGAGCTACTGATATGCCCGGGTCAGGTGGATAGTAGGGGCTTGAGGACCTGGGAGATTTCGTATAGGGGCCCTTCTATGTTAGAGACGATGGGTCTTATTTGTGTCTTAGTACTATACTTGTGGATCTTGATAGAAAGTGGGCAGTCTGCTATTTCTAGTGGTGTAAATGAACTTAAATTTATTTGGTAGTTGTCTTCTACTACAGATCTAGAACGAGATGGAGTTGGCCGGTTTTTCGATCTGGGCTGCAGTTATGTCTGGGACCTCTGTATACAGTTCGTTGTCGCTTAAGAGTTCAAAGGCTAGGTTGTTTTATGTGGCTTGAGAGATGACACAAAACTCTTTACCTTTGTCGGATGGTAAGTATATGAGTTCCTTATTCCGCAGGTACTTCAGGGCAAATTGTTGCGTCCTGGAGAGGTTTGAGGCTATCTTCTTCTGTTTCCGTAAGATGTTAAATACGGAATGTTTTAGTCTCGAGAGATTTTCTTCCAGCTCACGGTTGACAGGCGGTCGACAGAGTGGGTGGCCAGTTGGTATATCTGGAATCTGGTTGTGTTAGATTCTGTGGTGCTGTTTCTGAGGACCGATATCCATTTTAGTTGGTAGGCGGCCCGACAGAAATTCATTTCTATGTTGACCCATAATTT
>OZ024743.1:68821848-68846848 GCA_964016885.1 Eledone cirrhosa
ACACTTCTCTCCTACACATATTGGCCTCACATCTAAGTTTAACAAATAAAAAAATCAATATCTAACCTCGGACAATAAGTTTTCCTTGTTCGATTTCCAGTTCAATTTATATTAAATTCCTTTCATTCTTTCCACTCAGTTCATTCCTTTTTCTTTTCATCACTTTTCTTTCTTCCTTTCATTTTTTCTTTCTTTCAATGTTCTTTTTTTTTTCTCCAGATTCCTTTTATTTATTTATTCATTTATTGTTTAGGTTTTTTTTTTTTGTGATTTTTTTGTGATGTTTTTTTCTGTTCTTATTTTTCATTTCTTTTCCGTCTTGGAATGTTATTCTCTTCATGTTGGTTTTCTTTATATATATATATGTATATATATATATATATATGTATATATATATATGTGTGTGTGTGTATATATATATATATATATTCACATATATATATATACACACATATATGTATATATATATATATATATATATATATATATATATATATATATATATATATATATATATATATATATATATATATGTATATATATATATATATATATATATATATATGTATATATATATATATATATATATATATATAATATTTTTACGTTCCTTTATATATTTATTTATTTATATTTTCCTTCTTCATTCCACATCGTCGAACATCACTTTCCATCAAACATACTCTAATTATATTATATTCATCATCACCATCATCATCATCATCGTCATCATGGTCATCAACATCGCCGTCATCGTCATCATCACCACTACCATCATCGTCACATCGTGATCATCATCACCATCGTCATCATCATCATCATCCTCATCATCATCATCGTCATCATCATCATCATCATTACCACTGTCATCCTCCTTTCAATAATCGTTATCATAAACGCTCCCCCACCACCATCTTTGGCATCATCATCACCATCATTATCACCGCCACCATCATCACTACCATCTTTGGCATTATCATCACCACCACCAGCATCACTCACATCATCATCATCATCATCATCACCTTCGTACACTCAGCAGCACCGCCATCATCATCGTCAAAATCAGTTTCACCGTTATTTTCGTTACATCACAATTATCATGATCATCGCCATACACTTCAATCTTCTCACCATTATCGCCCCCTTTGCCAGCATCAACATTATCCTCCTCCTCATCACCATTACCATCATCTTCATCATCATCTTCGTCACATCCACTATCTGAATCACGACAACCACCAACAACTATCATCTTGTTTAAGCTTATTGATATTTTCGCTTTAACCAAATTTATTATACATTCGATATGAAGAGTTTGCTGGGAACTCTTCAAATGTTTCGCTTGTGGTATTTAGGAATTACGTTAGAGCTCTCAGGCGAAGATGCTTCAAGGATATGTCTAGCGTTCCCCAGACAAACCTTCCTACAACACTGAAAACTAGTCACGTTGTTGTTCTCACTATTTCATAAGCTAACATGTCGCAATAAATTCCAGGATGTATAAATTTAACTGAACATTGTTGTGAAAGCAGGTACACCCGCTGCACATTCTCAGACTATTTGTTTGAAACAGTCTCTCTACTCTTGGTCAATTACAAGGTTTAGGCCTGTTTTCCGTGGCCCAGGGCGAGTGGTTTGGAACACTTAGATATACAATTAAGCGTGATAATCCGATACGCCATTGTTAGTCGATGCATACAAGAGATAGAAAGTAATTTCAGAAGATTTGTTACTGTTCATGCCCATACCTAGGCATGAATGTTCTGTGTTCTTGAGATATGTGTGAACCTTCAAGAATGATGCAGACATTGTTTAGGAGAAGCCAACTGGAGAAGCAACAGAAATTGTTCATAAATCTCATCAAGCGGTTTCAATTTCTGTACCATAGGATTTCCGCATTGATTAAAGCGGACTCGAAATCTCTCCGCAGCATTTCACCCAAGGCGTAATTTGAGTGTTCATGAGTTTATACGATATAACTAATAATGTAAGTTGTCCACAACTTAAAATAGCTGGCTACACAAACCAAAATGTCGATATATGTACTGTGAATTAAGGTCATAATTATAAAACAGGTTCCGGATATTTAAAATTAATATATCATTTGCTGTAATGGAAGATGTCAGTGACTTGAATAACGCATTAATTAAGAAGGAATTGACTGATGCAATTAATAATTATTTCTAGCATTGGCACAATCCCAGTTATTTAGCCGATGGGAAAGTCGATTATGTCCAACTAAGTACTAACTATTACTTTATTATTTTATCAAACACCGAGAGATGAAAGTCAAAATTGGCTTACGTGAGACTTATACTCATAACGTAGAAATTCATAACTAGATATTTTGTCCGACATGATATCAACATTGCCATTGTACCGCCCCACTGGCACAATTAATAATAATTGTTGTTGCTTCACATTAGACAGTAAAATTCAATGCAGAATCTGTCAGAGGGTGACACAGATGTAACAATAAAGAAGAGCTTCTTAGAACTATCCCTACCACAATCAATAGATTAATAAGGGCGAACAAAATATGAGGTTCTTGCTTTGACAGTGGACTTTGAGCTCTTTATCAACACACAACAGGAGGAAGCTGTGATTGTCCCAAGTAAGGTAAACTTATGTGGAATTTGAAGTCGTTTGACTGACAGGAATAGAAGAGGCACAGCAACATACGGACGCCAGAGCCTGGACTTTGAGGAAACCCAACATGTCTATCTATCTAAGGAGGGTAACATTCGCGAGATCCATGGACGAGTTCACTCCAGCGGTCTCTGTCCCTCATTATGGCCGCCATGTCCTGCGTCTACAAGAGACCAGTGTCTGTCCTTAGGGCATCAACATATGTTAACATCAGTTTTCCTCTTCGAGTGTGTCCATGCACGGGATCCCACAGGAGCACTGAGTGCAGTGTCAACTCTTGATGTCGGTGAGCATGTCCATCTAATCTCAGTCTCCACTGTGTCACTTTCGAGCTGACTTTTAGGAGGCTCCCGTACAGCTCTGAGACTTGGACACTGACCAAGAAAGTCACTCAGATGGTGGATGGGTGCAACACGCGAATGCTGAGGATGGCTCTGAACATTAATCAGTATACACCCAACATGTATACTTGCTTATTTCATGCAGAATTGTGTGGTTATCCAGCAGCATTTTGCTACAATTTGCTAAAGAACAAGGATCTGTACAGGGTTATATTCCATATCTATTTTGTTGTTCTGTCAATACATATGGCCGAAGATAGATGGTGCAATGTGAAATGTGGCAGCCTGATGCGTAAACCTTTTTACGTACATACATATTTCTGAAAGTGTACCTATAAATACACATTATATATATAATTTATGTATAAATATACGTATATTTAATATGTTTATACATATTTATAAACAAACGTATCCATTTGCCCACACACTCACAACGCCATGCCTGACAAAGGCGCCTCATTCGGTTATTTTCCAAGTCCTGGGACATTATGACCTGATATTTTCAATGATTGTTTATAGTGGTGGATTAATGTCATGTTCTTTCGCATTGGGTTGCATACATTTCAGTATATGGGTGTGTTTGTATATATGAGGCTAATCGGCCCACCTAAATAAGCTAAAAATCAATATAGTTTTGCCTGTTTCAAGTTCCAGCAAAGAGCAGAGGAAGCACTGTCCTGATGAGCGCCAGAAACACGAAGTGTGCGTAGACAGTTGTCCTACTCTGCTTCTGCTGGAATCCACTAGACGACGCTGGCTGTCAGCATTTCAGTATTTATAGGGCTTTCAAAATGTTTATTTATGAAGCATACCGTATATCTTTACATATATGATATCAACTATGTATATATATATATATATATATATATTTTTTTTTTTTTTTCAACAAAATGACTAAAAACAAACGCGTTTTTCGTCAAAACATTTTTCTCTTCCTTCCTCGTTTGCCTCCTATCTTTCTATTTGATCTATATTTATCATTCTCTCTTCTAATGAAAGAATATCGTCTGAAACCTAATGAGTCAAGCGTTAAGCTAATATATTTCTTCATTGTACTGTGTCGTTTGCTTTGTTATTTCCCTTTACTGAGTGCATATATATATATATGTGTGTGTGTGTGTATCAGCTTCTGTTGCATTCGGACGTCGGTGTCAACATTGAATTCCTTCTGTGTAAGTGTGTGTAACTGTGTGTAACTGTGTGTGTAACCGTGTATTCACTCTTTTAATATCTCACCATCTCTTTTTACTTGTCTCCGTCACTTTCTCATATATTTCTGTATGACAATTCTCCTCTTTACTTCAAATTAATTATATAATTACACATTCTCGTCTAGACAACTACAAACAGTGAATATATTAATCACAATAGAAGATTTAATGACGATATCATTCTTACTGTGAGAAATTCACAAATCTCTGGCGCCACACTGGAAACTTCCTTTAATATATTATTGCTTTGTGTCCTATTTTATTTCCGCCTCTGCTCTTTGGCTTACAGCTTGACAATGGAATGATCATCATTGTTATTGGTGATGGAATTGAGCATGGTGGATTGGCAACATTCTCACAGTGGCCGACACATTCTTTGCAGTATATATTCCGGCGTTTTATATTCTGATTTTCAATCTCGTCGAGGTCAAATGTGTACTTCTTCCTTCCAGAATCGATAAAATAAAGTACCAGACATGTACCTGAATCAAAAACTTCTGTCCTTGTTTCTATGTTAAAAACGATTGAGTTCAAATCCCACCAAGGTCAACATTGCCTTCCATCATTCCAAAATCGGTGAGATGAAATATGATTAAAGTAGTGCAGTGGAATTTATATAATTTGCATTTCCCTTATATCTGTTATCGTCGGGCCTTAATTAGAAATCATTTTGTTGGGCGTTATTAAAAATCAGGAACCACTGTTATAATTATTCTCGTGACATTTTTACCATCCCGGTTACGCGTCATAAATAATGTCCAAAGGTCCTTTGGGAATTTTCTCCCAGTTCAATTTTTGGAAATCTTCCTTAGTTTCGTTTTGGTTCTTAATAATGAGTCTTTCTATGAGAAATCTGTTAACATTTCGATTTTTAACTTCTTTTTTTTAACTTCTCCAGCTAAGATTTCATTTTCTACGAGGTTTTACCAAAAGTGCTCACTACAACTAGCACGAATTAAACTTGTGTCATACTCTCATGCAATTTCTCTTCTGAGATATTGGTATTTATTTGATCTTTTCTTGTTCTTTATCGTTCTTTTATCGCCTGGAGATGTTATACCTATTCTACTACGTCTTTTCAGTCTCTTTTTTTTTACGATAACAATGTCCGGTTTCTAACACAAATCATTTGATTATATTGGATGTTGCAATTTCAAACCAATTTTATTTCGTCATTTTCTTCCACTGCATTAGATTTTTGCTTGTACGACCAATCAGCTCAGTCCAAATTATATTTTACATACAATTCCCAATGAACAATGCATGCAATGCTGTCGTGCCACTTATATTATATTTATACTAGTGTAGTATATTTTCTCATTATCTCATCATTTTAGCCCAAAAATCTACATAGTGATTCTACGTTCTTATCAATGAGACATTTCCCATTGTATGTTTGAAGTGCTTGATCTTGTACTGAATAAATTAATGCCTCAGTTTCTCCATTTACATTTGATTTTCCTATCCATCCCATGTCATTTGCTTATCCGCAGCATTAATCATATCTCACGTGAAGGCGCGTCACTTAGTAGTTAGCCTGTTCATCTGATAAACTTAAGCCGTGAGTTCGATTCCTGGCAAGGCCTTGTGTCCTTTTGCAAAACACTATTTCTATATCGCTTACTGCTATCCTCTTTCTCCCTGCTCCTTCTCTCTCCTTCTCCCTCTTACTTTCACTCAATCCCTCTGCTAGTCACGCTCTCTCGGCTAGCCTCTTCCTCGCACTTTCACTCACTCACACTCTGCTACTCACCCTCTCTCTCAGTTCCTCCATCGCCCCACACCGTACGAGATCCTTTTCCTCGCTCACATCGATAAGGTTAAGATGTGTCTTTACCTTCTCGTCAAAATTCGCCCGTTCTTATGTTCGAATTGAATTATTGACTTGAATTTTTCATTTTTTCCTCTCTTTACGTTGCCTCACCATTCGTGTTTGTTTACCTGTCTCTCTTTCTCCACCCAACTTTTTTTATCCAAGTATATATATATATATATATATATATAATTAGAAAGTGAATAACACAATATATAAATACTCCATTAGCAAAGGTTTCTGGATCCTAGACAATATATGTCTGGATGGTTCATCAGACAGAGATAGTATCTAATTAAATAGCTCTGTTTTATACATAGAGCACTCTTTTTTCCTTTGCCTTTTCTTCGGAATTACCTAACACACACACAGAGACACACACACACACACATATATATATATTTATATATATATATATATATAAACATATATATATGTATATATATATATATATATATATATTAGAAACAAATTATTTTACATATATATTTCGCATTATATTCATCTAGAAAAGAAAGATGTAATGTATTGAAGAAAAGATGTGAATAGCTGAAGGAGGAGTCCAAATTACATCGCTGCTGTTTAGGTGCTACATCCTGGTTGTCCCAAAAGGTGATTAATAAAATGCTACGGAGGACAGCGAGGGATCTACGTGGGATGGTCCACTCAACCTACTTTGTATAAACTACTTCAATAGAAATGTCAATCTATCTTCTTGTTTTCTTAACCAAAATAATAATTGTTTCTACTTTTAGGCACAAGACCAGTGCATTACTGGTACTTTATTTAATCGACCCCGTAAGGATGAAAGGCAAAGTGAACCTCGGCGGGATTTGAACTCAGAACGTAAAGGGCCATAACTATGCTGGAAAGCATGGCGTCCGACCCTCTACCGATACTGCCAATCCACCCATTAACCAAAATAATAATATTTGTCATCAACGACTGTATATGTCTGATTTATTGAACAGTAAATATGGATTGTTTATTGGGTTGTGTGTTCGACTCTAAGGTCAGCTTTGTTACACACTCTGCTATGCTGAATCTCCCTGAGAGCAATATCAAGCCTAGACTTTTCTGTCGAATGCTCAGCCACTTGCATGTTAATGCCGATGATTTCTTCAAGCAGGCTGTTCCGATGTTCCAGCAACTCTAACTTCCCTCTGAAACCGACGGAGGTCCAACAGTCACATCCATACTTTATTGAACAGGTGTGTGAGTGTGTTAGAGTGAGAGAGAGAGAGAGAGAAAGAGGGGGGGTGAGAAAGAAAGAGAGAGATAAAAAAGAGAGAAATGGAGAGAGAGAGAAAGAGAAAAGGGTAGAGAGAGAGAGAGAGAGAGAGAGAGAGAGAGAGAAAGGGAGAAAGAAAGTGAGAGAGATATATAAGAGAGAGAGACACATAGAAAAGGAGAGAGAGAAAAAGAAAAGGGGAGAGAGAGAAAGAGAAAAAGGGGAGAGAGAGAGAGAGATAGAGAAAGAAAGTGAGAGAGATATATAAAAGAGAGAGAGAGAGAAAGAGAAAAGGAGAGAGAGAAAGAGAAAAGGGGAGAGAGAGAGAGAAAAATAGAGAAAGAAAGTGAGAGAGATATATAAGAGAGAAAGAGAGAGAAAGAGAAAAGGGGAGAGAGAGAGAGAAATAGAGAAAGAAAGTGAGAGAGATATATAAGAGAGAGAGAGAAAGAGAAATAAAGAGAGTGAGAAAGAGAGTTGGAGGGGGGAGGTAAGACAACAAGTCAAAAGTTCTATCAATGGTACTCTTGAAACAATATGGAATACTTTACTAAGATTTCTCTGCTACATTGAACAAGTCCAACATTGAACAAGAATAATTTTATTTATTTTACTTTTAATGACAAGGAGGAGGAGGTGCTGGATGGGGTAGGGTGGAGGTATTTCCTGTTCCTTTTAAAACTCGCAGCTGTTATTGTTATTGCAATTTGTTGTTGCTGTTGTTGTTGTTGTTGCTGTTGTTGTAGTTGTTGCTGTTGTTGTTGCTGTTGTTATTTTTATTGTTGTTGCTGTTATTACATCTCGTGTTGCTGTTGTTGTTATTGTTGTTATTGTTGCTGCTGTTGTTGTTGTTGCAGTTGCTGTTGCTGCAGTTGCAGTTGTTGTTGCAGTTGTTGTTGTTGCTGTTGCAGTTGTTGCTGTTGTTGTTTCAGTTGCTGTTGTTGTTGTTGGTGTGGTTGTTGTTGTTGTTGTTGTTGATGCTGTTATTGTTGTTGTTGTTTATGTGGTTGTTGCGGCAGCTATCTTTGTTGTTGCTGTTGTTATTGTTGCTGTTGTTATTGTTGCTGTTATTGATGTTGTTGTTGTTGTTATTGTTGTTGTTGCTGTTGCTGTTATTGTTGTTGAAGTTGTTGTTCCTGTGGCATTTGTGACTGTTGCTGCAGTTATTGTTATGGTAGTTGGCGTTCAAGCTGCTGCTGATATTGTTGTTGTTGTTGCTGCTGTTATTGCTGTTATTGTTGTTGCTATTGATATTTTTGCTGATGTGGTGTTACTGTTGCAGTTGCTGTTATTATTATTGTATACACTGGGATAATTGCTGGCCTTGTGCCAAAAGTAGAAACAATTATTGTATTTGCAGCTGTGATGTTGTTGTTGTTGCTGTTGTTGTTGTTATCATCGTTGCTGCTGTTGTTATATTTGCTCATGTGGTGCAACTGTTACTGTTGTTATTATTGTCGCTGCTGTTGTTATATTAGCTGATGTGGTGCAACTGTTTTTGTTGTTATTATTGTTGCTGTTGTTATATTTGCTGATGTGGTGCAACTGTTTTTGTTGTTATTATTGTTGCTGTTGTTGTTATATTTGCTGATGTGGTGCAACAGTTGTTGTTGTTATTATTGTTGCTGCTGTTTTATATTAGCTGATGTGGTGCAACTATTGCTGTTGTTATTATTGTTGCTGTTGTTGTTATATTTGCTGATGTGGTGCAACTGTTTTTGTTGTTATTATTGTTGCTGTTGTTGTTATATTTGCTGATGTGGTGCAACTGTTGCTGTTGTTATTATTGTTGCTGCTGTTGTTATATTAGCTGATGTGGTGCAACTGTAGCTGGTGTTATTATTGTTGCTGCTGTTGTTATATTAGCTGATGTGGTGCAAATGCTGTTGTTGTTATTATTGCTTCCGTGTTATTATTGCTGCTGAGGTGCAACTGTTGTTGTTGTTATTGTTGTTGCTGCTGTTGTTATATTTTCTGATGTGGTGTTATTGTTACTGTTGTTATTATTGTTGCTGTTGTTGTTATATTTGCGGATGTGGTGCAACAGTTGTTGTTATTATTGCTGCTGTTGTTGTTATTATTGTTGCTGATTTTGTTGATGATATTGTGTTGTTACTTTGTTGTTATTATTGTTGTTGATTTTGCTGATGTTGCTGTGGTGCTGTTTCTGTTGTTATTGTTCTTGCTGTTATTGTAGCTGAAGTCGTTGTTGTTGTTGCTGTGGTTACTGCTGTGGCTATTGTTGTTTTCGATGCTGTTGTTATTGTTTTTGTTATCGCTGCTGTTGTTGTCATTTTAATTGCTCTTACTGTTGCTGTTGTTTCTGCTGCTGGTATTGCTCTTACTGTTGCTGTGTTTGTTGCTGTTACTGTTCCTGTTGCTGTTGTTTGTTTGTTGGTGCTGTTGTGTTGTTGGTGGTGTTGTTGGTGGTGCTGTTGGTGTTGTTGGTGGTGTTGGTGGTGTTGCTGTTGGTGTTCCTGTTGCTGTTGTTTGTGTTGTTGGTGCTGTTGTTTTGTTGGTGGTGTTGTTGGTGGTGTTGTTGGTGGTGTTGGTGGTGTTGGTGTTGGTGTTGCTGTTGTTGGTGTTGTTGGTTCTGTTGGTGTTGTTGGTGCTGTTGCTGTTGTTGATGGTGTTGGTGATGTTGGGGATGGCGTTGTTGATGTTGCTGTTGTTGCTGTTGTCGGTGGTGTTGTTGGTGGTGTTGTTGGTGGTGTTGTTGGTGTTGTTGGTGGTGGTGTTGTTGGTGTTGTTGTTGGTGGTGTTGGTGTTGTTGTTGGTGTTGTTGCTGTTGCTGTTGTTGGTGTTGTCGGTGGTGTTGTCGGTGGTGTTGTTGGTGGTGTTGTTGGTGTTGGTGGTGTTGTTGTTGGTGGTGTTCGTGTTGTTGGTGCTGTTGTTGGTGTTGTTGGTGGTGTTGGTGTTGTTGGTGGTGTTGTTGGTGGTGTTGTTGGTGTTGTTGGTGTTGTTGGTGGTGTTGTTGGTGGTGTTGGTGTTGTTGTTGGTGGTGTTGGTGGTGTTGTTGTTGGTGGTGTTGGTGGTGTTGGTGCTGTTGTTGGTGTTGTTGTTGGTGGTGTTGGTGTTGTTGGTGCTGTTGTTGGTGTTGTTGTTGGTGGTGTTGGTAGTGTTGGTGCTTTTGTTGGTGTTGTTGTTGGTGGTGTTGGTGTTGTTGGTGCTGTTGCTGTTGCTGTTGTTGTTGGTGTTGTTGTTTTTGTTGTTGTTGTTGGTGGTGGTGGTGGTGATATCATTGACAATATATTTGCTGATTTTGATATAACTAATGATGCTATTATTGTTGTTGTTACTGTTGTTGTTACTGTTGTTGTTACTGTTGTTGTTACTGTTGTTGTTACTGTTGATGCTACTGTTGTTGTTATTGTTGCTGTTGTTGTTATTACTGTTGTTATTGTTTTTGTTGTTGTTATTACTGTTGTTGTTACTGTTGTTGTTATTACTGTTGTTATTATTGCTGTTGTTGTTATAACTGATGTTGTTGTTGCTGTTGTTGTTATTACTGTTGTTATTGTTGCTGTTGTTGTTATAACTGTTGTTATTGTTGCTGTTGTTGTTATAACTGATGTTGTTGTTGTTGTTGTTGCTGGTGTTGTTATTACTGTTGTTATTATTGATGTTGTTGTTATAACTGATGTTGTTGTTATAACTGTTGCTATTGTTGTTGTTGCTGTTAAATTTGTTGTTATAACTGTTGTTATTGTTGTTGTTGTTGTTGTTAATATTGTTGTTATAAATGTTGTTATTGTTGTTGTTGTTGTTAATATTGTTGTTATAAATGTTGTTATTGTTGTTGTTGTTAATAGTGTTGTTATAACTGTTGTTGTTGTTGTTATTACTGTTGTTATTATTGCTATTGTTGTTATAACTGTTGTTGTTGTTATTACTGTTGTTATTGTTGCCGTTGTTGTTATAACTGTTGTTGTTGCTGTTATTGTTGCTGTTGCTGTTATTATTGTTGTTATTGTTGCTGTTGAGTGCTTTCTGAAGTTATAGTTGTTGTTGTTATTATTGTTGTTAATGTTGTTATTACTGTTTTTATTACTGATCTTATTGTTGTTGTTGTTATTACTGACCTTATTGTTGTTGTTGTTATTACTGATCTTATTGTTGTTGTTGTTATTACCAAGTTATTGGTGTACTTGTCACTGTTGTTGATATTTCTCTCGTTTGTGCTCTTGTAACTATTACTGTTTTTATTACTGAAGTTCTTGTTTCTGATGTTGTTGTTACTGTTGTTGTTATTACTGAGAATGTTTGTGCAGTTTATGTTACTGTTGATAATCCTGAAGTTAACGGTGCTGTTGTTGTCATTACTGTTGTTATTAATCCTTGTGGCCAATAAATGAAATCATTAATTGATTGGCAGTATCGGTAGAGAGTCGGACAACATGCTTTGAAGCAAAGAGTTACGTCCCTTTATGATCTGAGTTCAAATCCCGCCGAGGTTAACTTTGCCTTTCATCCTTACGGGGTCGATAAAATAAAGTACCAGTAATGTACTGGGTATTTGCTGGCCTTGTGCCTAAAATAGAAACAATTAATGAAAGTATGCTTGCTGTTGTTGTTACTGTTATTGGTATTACTAAAGTTATTGGTGTTTCTCTTGTTTCTGTTGTTGATATTACTATCGTATGTGATGTTGTTGTTACTGTGGTTGTTACTGTGGTTGTTACTGCTGTTGTTACTGTTGTTGTTACTTTTGTTGTTACTGTGGTTGTTACTGTTGTTGTTACTGCTGTTGTTACTGTTGTTGTTACTGTTGTTACTTTTGCCGTAGTTATTATTATCGACGTTATTGCTCTTGTTGTTGTTACTGTTGTTATTACTTAAGCCATTGTTGTTGTTGCTACTGTTGTTGTTACTGCTGTTGTAGTTATTATTATCGACGTTATTGCTCTTGTTGTTGTTACTGTTGTTATTACTTAAGCCATTATTGCTGTTGTTGTTGTTACTGTTGTTATTACTTAAGCCATTATTGTTGTTGCTACTGTTGTTGTTACTGCTGCTGTAGTTATTATTATCGACGTTATTGTTGTTGTTGTTGATGTTGTCGTTACTGTTGATGTTACTGTTGTTGTTACTGTTTCAGTAGTTATTATTGCCGATGTTATTGATGCTGTGGTTGTTACTGTTGTTGTTATTGTTGATTTTGTTGTTACTTTTGCTGTAGTTATTATTATCGACGTTATTGTTGTTGTTGTTGTTGTTGTTAGTGTTGTTGTTACTGTTGTTGTTACTGTTGCTGTAGTTATTATTGCCGTTGTTGTTGTTACTGCTGTTGAGGTCATCTTTGCCTTTCACCCTGCCTTCTGAGAATGAAGAAATATAATACCAGTGATCTACTAGGGACAAATAAAATTGAATTAATCTTCTCCACAAATTACGTGTCTTGAGCATAAATTTGAAATCACTATTATTGATATTAATGGCGATGTTGATATTGGTGCTATTATTGTTGTTATTGATGTTATCTTCTGTGCTGCTGATGTTGTTGTTGTTGTTGTTGTTGTTGTTGTTACTACTATTTGTTGTTATTGATGTCATCCTCTGTGCTGCTGCTGTTGTTGTTGTTATTGTTATTGTTGCTACTATTTGTTGTTATTATTGTTATCATTTGTGCCGCTGTTGTTGTTGTTATTGTTATTGTTGCTACTATTTGTTGTTATTATTGTTATCATTTGTGCTGCTGTTGTTGTTGTTATTGTTATTGTTGCTACTATTTGTTGTTATTGTTGTTATCGTTTGTGCTGCTGATGTAGTTGTTATTGTTATTGTTGCTACTATTTGTTGTTATTGTTATCATTTGTGCCGCTGTTGTTGTTGTTATTGTTATTGTTGCTACTATTTGTTGTTATTGTTGTTATCATTTGTGCTGCTGATATTGTTGTTATTGTTATTGTTGCTACTATTTGTTGTTATTGTTATCATTTGTGCCGCTGTTGTTGTTGTTATTGTTATTGTTGCTACTATTTGTTGTTATTGTTATCATTTGTGCCGCTGTTGTTGTTGTTATTGTTATTGTTGCTACTATTTGTTGTTATTGTTGTTATCGTTTGTGCCGATGTTGTTGTTGTTATTGTTATTGTTGCTACTATTTGTTGTTATTGTTGTTATCGTTTGTGCTGCTGATGTTGTTGTTATTGTTATTGTTGCTACTATTTGTTGTTATTGTTGTTATCGTTTGTGCTGCTGTTGTTGTTGTTATTGTTATTGTTGCTACTATTTGTTGTTATTGTTATCATTTGTGCCGCTGTTGTTGTTGTTATTGTTATTGTTGCTACTATTTGTTGTTATTGTTGTTATCGTTTGTGCCGCTGTTGTTGTTGTTATTGTTATTGTTGCTACTATTTGTTGTTATTGTTGTTATCGTTTGTGCTGCTGATGTTGTTGTTATTGTTATTGTTGCTACTATTTGTTGTTATTGTTATCATTTGTGCCGCTGTTGTTGTTGTTATTGTTATTGTTGCTACTATTTGTTGTTATTGTTGTTATCATTTGTGCTGCTGTTGTTGTTGTTGTTGTTATTGTTGCTACTATTTGTTGTTATTGTTGTTATCATTTGTGCTGCTGTTGTTGTTGTTATTGTTATTGTTGCTACTATTTGTTGTTATTGTTGTTATCATTTGTGCTGCTGATATTGTTGTTATTGTTATTGTTGCTACTATTTGTTGTTATTGTTGTTATCATTTGGGCTGCTGATGTTGTTGTAATATTGGTGTTGTCATTGTCGTTGTCATTTGAGTTGTTGTTGTTGTTATAGTTGTTGCTATTGGTGCTAACATTGTTGTTATTGCTGTCGTCACTTGAGCTGCTGCTGTTGCTGTTGCTATTAGTGCCAATAATGTTGTTATTTTTGCTGTCATCTGTGCAGTTGTTGCTATTGTTATGGTTGATATTTATTGTCATTTTTACTGTTGTCAGTTATGACAAGTTTTTGTTATAATTAATGCATTATTATGATTACTGCGGAAGCTGGAGCTGTTGCATGGCATCCCACTCGAACCGGGACGTGGAATGTCGGTGTCGGATTATGCGGACGACATCACCCTGCTGGTGTCGGAGATCTCAGAAATCGAGGTGATCGGCAACTTATTGAAGGATTATACAAGGTTGACAGGAACCAAACTTAACCCGAAAAAGTCGGTGGGCTTGCAGCTGGGAACCTGGAGAGGCAAGCCCATAACGTCCAACAGCGTCGTGGGGCGCTGGACGGACGGACCGGTAAAGTTGCTCGGGGTTTGGTTCGGGCCAGACCTCCAGCTGTATAAGAATTGGGATAAGGTAACGAGCAGAGTAGCCAGTCTCACCCAAATTTGGGCTGGGAGGAATCTATCACTGAAAGGTGGCGAATGCGTACATCGCGTCTGTCATCTACTACCGCCTCACCGTCGTGCCTTGCCCCCGTCCGCGGCTCGTCAAGTTGTAAGGGCTCCTCTTCAAACTCTTGTGGAGGGGCGGCATCCTCTACATGGAGGGCTGTGCATGTCATGGATAATGATGCGCAGACATGCGCTGTGGCTGAGATATATCGAGATATTCTGCCTAAAAGGTGAACAGGTGTGGTCGCCGTTTATCAGACGGGCCTTTCCGCAGCTCGTTTCTTTGACTGAGCTGCAGTCCTGGGTCAAGAAGAGACCGATACTGGGTGACTGGCACCTGGAATTTTGCCAGGCACTCACTTCCCTCTACCAAGAGGGCAATGCGATCAGTGGAACTTCCACACTCGAGTTCTATAGAGGATTAGTGGTGGGCAAGTGCGATGACGCACTCGGAGAAGCTTTGGGCCTCGACCAAGTCGAACTGGCCAGTTTGTACAGGAGGACTTTAGAGTCGGGGACGATGAACAATTTCCAGAAGTCTCTCGCTTGGCAGTGCTACCGGGGGGCACTGCCAGTTCGGGATAAACTCTACAGGCACGGAGGTGCTGTCAGACGGACCTGCCCAAGAGGCGCACAGAACGACGAAACCGTTCTGCACGCACTTGTCCAATGTCCGTGCATTACTGACTTGTGGAGTTCTGTCGAACAGCTACTGTCACGTGTGGAACGGATCCGGCTATCGGCCGAGTACATAGTGAAGATCGACCCGCCACCTTCCTTAGGTCAGGAAGAGCAGGCAATTTTCCGCTGTCTGGTGGCCGTTGCGAAAGAGGTTATATGGTGGACCAGGCTGAAAGGTTTGAAGACAAACACTTTTCTCTTCGGCCAATTCCTCATCAACTTCTTCATGTTTCACCTGAAAAGGAGGTGAGGGTGAAGAGAGAAGTGCTGCCCCCCAGTACATTTGCTAAAGGGTGCATGAATGTGGCGAGAATGGCCCGTGTGAATGGGCCTACTCTGACCATGCGCCTATAGGCTAGCTAACCTGAGGAGAGGGTTGCGCTCCCTGGGTGCCCTAGAAGCGCAGGGTGGTTCAGGTTTGGTGGGGCACCTGAGTTACCCTGGGTCGTCCACCTCCTATAGGGGAATGTATTTTGTTATATTAACGCATAGTTTATTTTATATTTTGTATATCTTCATTGTTGAATTGGTCTTGCCATTGTGCAATTTTACTCGACCTTTTTGTAAACCCCCACTGTCCCTGTCTTTGTATTGTCCCCTACATGTAGGCCCTTGTGGCCAATAAATGAAATCATCATCATTATTATTATTATTATTATTATTATAATTGTTATTGTTATTCCTTGAATCTCAGTCATTGATGTTGGTTAACTGGAAAGTCCGTTGGATTGAATATCAAGCCACTACCTGCAGCCTCAGATATTCAGGACGTATCGGAGGGTTCTTGCTGTTCCAAGCAAGCATGCCTTTTGAAGCGTTCCAAAAAGCGTGAAGGGGCCGATTTTCTTTAACCATCCCTGGAAACTTTTGGAGATAGTCCCCATTGCGCCTATGACAATCGGGATCACTTTGACTTCATGGCAGTTCCAAATCCTTTTCACCTCCCACTTTAGGTCCTGGTATCGGTTAATTTTCTCCCTCTCCTTCTCTTGCACTCTCGTGTCGAACGGGCAGGCCACATCCACAATCAGGCACGATCTTTTTTCTTTGTCCACAACCACCAGGTCAGGTCTATTGTGTTCCAGTTTTTTGTCCGTCTGTATCCTAAAATCCCACAGCACCTTCACCTGATTGTTCTCCATCACCGCCTCTGGCCTATGCTCATACCATTTCTCAGAATGTGGTAGATTGTTTACTTTGCACAGGTGCCAGTGGATCACCCTGCCCATCACATCGTGTCTCCAGCCCTTATAGTTGGTCTGGGCTAGGTGTTTACACTCGGACACAATGTGAGCCACAGTCTCCTCTCTCTCTCCACAGATCCTGCACAGTGGGCTGGCCTCCTCCTTGTAGATATGGTGCTTCAACCACTTCGTTTTGAGGGCCTGCTCCTGCGCAGCCATTAGCATTCCTTCTGTAGCCTTTTTGAGGTCTCCTCTTCTCAACCAGTTCCATGTCTGTGGATCTCTAAATTCAGTTTTCTCAAAGAAGGTACTATGAAGGGGTTTTCCCTTAAGGCTGCTCTTCCTCCTTGATGTTATTTCCTCCCTGGACATCCCCTGGCCTACTGTCCCCTCCTTCAGTACAGCTCTGAGCATTGGCTCCTTACTATAGGTCACGTATTTGTATAGGTTGTTTTTCTCCATCTGAACACAGTCCTCTATGCTGATAAGACCTCTTCCACCCTCAGATCTCCTTAGGTAGAGTCTATCGACATCACTCCTCTTGTGGAACATGTGGTAGATAGTCAATAGCTTCCTAATTATTATTATTATTATTATTATTATTATTATTATTATTATTATTATTATTATTATTATTATTATTATTATTATGCGTTCAAATCCACCGAGGTTAACTTTGCCTTTCATCCTTACGGGGTCGATGAAATAAAGTACCAGTAATGCACTGGTTAATTGCTGGTCTTGTGCCAAAAGTAGAAATAATAATAATAATAATAATTATTATTATTATTATTATTAGTATTAGTTGACTTTGTCTTTCATCCTTACGGGGTCGATAAAATAAAGTACCAGTGATGCACTGGGTAATTGCTGGCCTTGTGCCTAAAGTAGAAACAATTATTATTATTATTACTATTATTATTATTATTATTATTATTATTATTATTATTATTATTATTATTATTATTAGTAGTAGTAGTAGTAGTAGTAGTAGTAGTAGTAGTAGTAGTAGTAGTAGTACAAATAATACTAGTAGTAGCCTCAGCCGGAATAGACTCAGCAATTGATCTCCACGTAGGTCTGTCGTTCATTGCCGTTGTCAAGTTCTGGATTTCAATACCAGAATCATTGGACATGACATCGGGATAGGAGAGCTTGCAACCCCTGTTACTAGGGATTGCTTGTGGTTTCCAAAGCACTAATGGGCACATAGTCTCTGAGGTTGCCCAATGACAGTGTCCAGCAAATCTTACTCTCCGCTTACGTACCTCGACAGATATGCGTTGGTGACCGTCATATATTTCTTACAAAGTCAGATGTCGCCAGCTTATGTTCTGAATGTGTCGAAGTAGTTGAGTGTAGGTGCCATCAAGGCGCTTTTGTTGGCAGGATTGGTTGAATCGTTACTTGGAGGAGTCTGATTTTGGTGCGTTTGTAAAGATTTGAGCGCCAGATATGATCCATCTTGTTGCAAACTGACGATGCTTCGGCCTTTCTGGTGGAAAAATCCTTCTCAGAGTCCATGATCCACGACCCAAGATACTTGAAATCTCCGACTTGCTTGAGATCACTGCCGCTGATTGCTTTGATGCTGTTGCCTGTATAGGTTGATATGTACTCTGTTTTACCCTCGTTGAGATGAAGGCCAGCGAGAGCGGCTGCTTCCTGGAGAGTTGTCAAAATTTGTTGCGCACATTCTAGGAAATCTGCAAGAAGTGCAATGACATCTTCAAAGTCAAGATGTTTAGAGGGATACCTAGAGTTCATGCGGAGTTTGATGGTTGTATCTTTGTTAATCATTTTCTCAATTGAGAGTCTCAGGCCGTAGTCTAGTTCAATGATAGAGAGGAATAGGTCAAGAGTGTCACCCTGGAGCACTCCTGCTGAGATGTCAAAGAACTCGGTTGGGCCATCAGGGATAATGATAGTGGCACTTGTGTTGAGATATAGAGCCTTAATTGCTTCCACAAGTCTTCCTGGGATGCCATACATGGGTAGAATTTCAAACAGTATGCGGTCAAAAGCTTTTCTAAAGTCAACAAAATCTAAATTCATTTCTGTTAGAGTTTCTCATCTCTTCCACTACTCTTCTCAAGGCCGTAATATGTGAAAGTGTTGATCTACCACACCTAAAACCGTTTTGGTTCATATGAAGGATTGAATCAACATACGAAACTATACGGTTGCGGATTAGCTTATTGTACATCTTGGCAGCAATGGGCATAATTGATGTAGAAGTAGTAGTAGTAGTAGTAGTAGTAGTAGTAGTGGTAGTAGTAGTAGTAGTAGTAGTAGTAGTAGTAGTAGTAGTAGTAGTAGTAGTAGTAGTAGTAGTAGAAGTAGTAGTAGTAGTTTCTGTTATTTTCTTCTCTTCCATAACAATTAACTACACAGTTTATTTCCAGATCCCGACAGCTGATTGAATTATATTCTTCAATGTTGTTGTTGCTGTTGTTGCTGTTGTTGCTGTTGTTGTTGTTGTATCTGCAGTAAATGCTGTTGTTCTTGTAAAACTGTGTTTTTGTTGTCATTATATTTGTTGTGATTGTCATTGTTTTTTTGTTGTTTGACATGTTATTTTATTGTTTTTATGGCTGATGATATTGTTGTTGTATTTGCAGTAAACATTGTTGTTCTTGTAAACTTGTTTTTATTATCATTATATCTTTTGATATTATTGTTATTGTTTTTATATCTGATATTGTTATTGTTGTTATTATTGAAGTGTATTTGTATCAGCTGTCATCACTGTCAACACTTTTTTGTAGATATTTAATCAGCTGCCATGTTTGTTTGATGCTCTGGTTGTTATTGTTGTTGTTGTTGCTTCTGTAATTGCAATAGCAATAGTTGTTGTTACTTTAATGGATGTAGTAATAGTGGTTATTGTTGTTGTTGTGGATACAGTAATTGCTGTAGTAATAGTGGTTATTGTTGTTGTTGTTTTTGCTATTGCGACTGTTGCAGATGTTGCTAATGTTGCTGTAAATGCAGTTGTTGATGTTGTTGCTCTTGTGCATGTCGATGACTTCGTTGCTGCTGCAGTTTTTCTTGCATCAATTTATATTGCTGTTGTTCTTTATGTTGCAGTTGTGACTGATGCAGTTGTTACATTAATTTATGCTGCTGTTGTTCCTTTTTTTTCCTGCTGCTGCTGTTGCTGTTGTTGCTGTTGCAGATACTGCTGCTCATTTTGCTGCTGTTGTTGTTGCAGATACTGCCGTTGCTGATGTTGCTGCTGAAGATGCTGCTGCTGTCGTTGCTAATTTTCTTGTTGTTTCTAATCCAGCTTCAAATATTGTCTTTATAGTTGATATTGGTTCTTTCACACCTAATTAGCTCTATCTTACGATGACAGACCTTCTGGACATGACCACCGCATATACATCATGTTATACATTCCCACAACACATTCTGGACTAATTAAATATGTTCGACCTTTTTTTAAGTTGTAGGATGTCACATGTGGGATGTATGGCTACTTCTTCTAGCAGGGCTTGTGACAATGTGATGACAACCCTCAGGTGTACCGATCTCTGCTACTCACTGTTTTCATTAGAATTGTTATTGTTGTTATTATTTTGGTGGATTGTCAGTATCGGTATATAAAAAACATCCTCACACAAGCCAAAATCCAACCAACCCTCACAATGAACCCTACAGTAAAAAAATGTGGAAGACCCAACTGTGGCATGTGCATAAATCTAATAGAAGGTTCAACATTCCATTTTAAACAAGGACAACATTTCACAGTTAAACACAACATTACATGTGCATCTGAAAACCTAATCTATGTTTTGACCTGCTTAGGTTGTAAAGAGCACTACATAGGACAGACTAAAAACAGCCTCCGACAACGTATGACCGTCCACAGATCACAAATCAAAATACAGGAATACAGAAAGATTGCTTTTAGTGAACATATCGCCAATTGTACACCTAACCAACACCCAAACTTTAAATTGTTCCCATACGTACTTCATTAACAAATTCCAACCTCTACTTAATGGACTAAACTTCGGACTAAACGAAAACTGGAACGAACAATGAACCAAAACCAAATCCCTATGTTCTCTAAAGAGATACCTCCCTGACACCCTACCTAATCCTTTTTCTTATATAATTGAAATACCCCCTCTCCTTTCTCTCTCCCCTACCTGACCACCCTGAAATACCTTCCCCTTCATATTAACACTCTAAAAAGGGAAATCATATCAAACCCCAGACTACCATTTGCCTCCATCATGGATCAACTAAGCATTCTTGCCATAATAACACATTTCGAACTGCTTATCTTCAAGAACTATGCCTGTAAATAATATTATGTTTTCTTTCCCATTACCTTATTATGTTCAACATTAGCCCCACCCCGCACTTTTTCTTTTTTCTTTTCACTTGAAAAACCTTGTTTGTAAATAACATTATTCTTTCTTCACCATTTCCTTAACATGTTCAACATCACCATTTTACACCAATACATATTCCTCCCTTTGATAATGCATAAATGGTGAAACCGGTAATAGACAATTATTAAATATATAAATAAATAAATAAATGGCATTGTTAATTAATAAATAAATTAACTAATACCTTAACACTTCACACAAATTAAAATATTTTGTTTTAAACATTTCCTAACCCAGAAAAAAAGAGAAAAAATAAAAAGGAAAAGAATATCTTTCTCTCCCTAATAATCGTCCTTTTCTCCCTATTTTCATATATATATATGAATGTATTTGAGTGAGTGTAAGATATATATATATATATGAATGTATTTGTGTGTGTGTGATATATATATTGTAGTAGATATATATACATTTTGAGATATATATCTTTCTTTTACAAACCACGAGCGTATGTATGTGGTGTTAATAATTAGACGCATTTCCAAGCACAATAAAGAGAAATATTTTATTTAACAACTGCTTCTTCCGTTATATTCCATATGGAAGATTCCAATGAGAATACTTTACTATGTGCAATTCTCATCACAGAAATAATTCTTCAAAGTTATATATAAAGATCAAATGTTTTAATGTAAAAACATAGCCACCTGCTTTCAAGACTGCCCACATGATTACGCACATATACATAGATATATATACGTACACACATATATATTGATCCATTCTCCGATATATGCCTTTCATTACATACATATACTTATATATATACATATATAAATACATACTTGAACGCATATATATATTAAACCAGACAGACACACACACACATATATAACATATACAGTGGTAGAGCACTCATAACGTAGTGGTAGAGCACTCATTCCATGGAACGAGTTAGGTAGAAGTGATTACACAACAGTTAGTTCACCATACAGAGAACAATTTTTCCACCTTAGCGGATCCTCAGTTCGTAATGGATATGGTTATACGGTACAGGAATACAACCGTACGAACGCGCATGCCCAGAAACGATCACTTAACACAGGCAATACTAAATTGCGTGCGAGAGGTGTAAGGGAGATAACTGGGAAAGTCCGAAAGTTTCTAGTTGATAAGAAAATTAGGATTTTGTTGTAATTCAATCCGGAGTTATGTAGTTATCTAAGAGGTGTTTCCAGACGTGTGGACAACGTGTGAAGAATTCATTCCTCGTGTTTAGGCAATCAGTATTGCGTAATCTCTTTAGAATATTTATTCGTTCATCAATACATCGTCCACACGACGGATTGCCCCTTGCGTATGGCTTGGACTTAGTGATGGCTTTCCATTGAATGGAGTAGTCTATACTTGAATCCTTGAGGGACCATACGCTCGCGAGTTTCGTGGATGAACGTCTGTCTGGGTATCTAAAGGTCGACTGTTGGTTCAGGAAGCGTCTACACAAATTTGCGTCTTATCAACGTCAGTATGGATTTATACGAACTGGATTACTCCCTGAACAACATTCCTACTCCCTCCAACCATGTTTACCAAAAGCTTCTCCGACAAAAAGCGGAAGATGTCGTCAGACGTTTAAGATGGTGCGCCCTAGCTTTTGACGGCAAAATTACAGGCGGCCATAACACCTTCAACCTGAAATCGAGATTCTACCCTCCTAAGGTAACTGAACTTGGTCCTTACGAGGTGGATCTTCTTGACTTAGTCGATAACATTTCCTTTTGCAAACACCCTAACACCTTTCAAACTAAATTTAGGTCTTCTAATAACACTTCCGTTCTTTCCGACAAAAGTAATAATATTTACGAAGTCGACAACACCACTTTCCGCCACTTGGCCCATAACTCTATTACTTCCAAATATAAGAAATCTAACCCTATGGCCTACCACGACATTAATACAGAAGCCAAAGAACATGCCGCCGCCCTTAATGTAGATAAGAAGCTACAATCTCTAGCTAAGCGGGAGGCGTTCCTCGCCCTGAAAGATCACAAGGTAGACTTTACTTCTAACTCCACATGAAGACTAATAAACCCGGCACGCACAGATATGGGACTAGTCGGTAAGGCCATACTTAGAAACATAGTTAAGACCATTAGGACCAAGTCCAACCTGTCCCAGTGGGAGAACAGCGACTCCGTAATTGAGTGCTTTAACTCCTTCAAATCTAAAAAAGCGAAGTTCACACAGTTTGACATTGTTGATTTTTACCCGACGATCTCAAAGACCCTGTTAAAGAAACCGTTGGACGTCGCTACCACTTACACTACCGTCAATGGTTTAGACAGGGAAACCATCGCTCACTGCCGGAAAACCCTTTTCTTCAACAACGGAGTAGCCAGGGCAAATAAGTCAACAACTTCAGACCTATTCGACTTCTCCATGGAATCGTTTGACAGTGATGACGTATGCAACTTGGTTGGTCTATTTATTTTAGACATATTACGTGTTAGATCCCCGGACTTCCATACGGGAATAAACTGCGACGATGGACTGACCTTATCGAGCCATAAAAGTGGTCACGACCTCGACCGGTTTAAAAAAGATTTAGCTTCTACTTTCAATGAGTTAGGACTTAGGATAACAGTAGCTACCAACCTCTCTAGCATAGATTTCTTAGACATTAATTTGGACCTTCGCACACACACCTACAGACCCTTCCATAAGCGAAACGAAAAACTCAATTACATTCACAAGGACTCATGCCACCCTCCCACTGTTTTTAGAAACTTCGTAAATAATATCAGTACTAGAATCTCAAACTCTCCTCTAATAAGGCTATCTTTGACAGGCATCCTACTATAACACGGCGTTAGCTAACAACGGCTTCACGCAACCTATCACTTACACTCCCACTAACAACAACAGCAATAAGAAAAGAAAGCGTAACAATAGACAAATTATCTGGTTCTCTCTTCCCTTCTCACTCAACGTTAAAACCAATGAAGGCAAAACATTTCTAGCCCTCTTAGATAGACACTTTCACATAGGTCATAAATACCTCTCCATCTTTAACCGACACAAAGTAAAATTAGGATACTCTTGCGCTAAGAACATGAAGGCCCACATCACCAACAGCTCTAAGAGCATCACCCCACCAGGGTGCTCTTGCCGTAAGCCTTAAGCTTGTCCCCTTAAACAGCAATGCAACACACCCGCTGTAGTTTATGAAGCTGTGGTCACTTCCAACCGACCAAATCAACCACAGGAGGTCAAATCCTATGTGGGTATGGCGGTGGACCGATTTAACGAATGCTTTCTGAACCACCAGTCGACCTTTAAGTACCCGGACAGACGTTCATCCATGAAACTCGCGAGCAACGTATGGTCCCTCAAGGACTCAAGTATAGACTACGCCATTCAATGGAAAGCCATCACTTGGTCCAAGCCATAAGCATATCCTAAAGAGATTACGCAATAGTGATTGCCTAAACATGAGATATGAATTGTTCACACGTTGCCACACGTCTGGAAAAACCTCTTACATAACTACATATCTCCGAATTGAAATACAACATCCTAATTTTTTTATCAACTAGAAACTTTCGGACTTTCGCAGTTATCTCCCTTATACCTCTCGCACGCAATTTAGTATTGCCTGTGTGAAGTAATCGTTTCTACGCATGCGCGTTCGTACGGTTGTTATCCTGTTCCGTATAACCATGTACATTACGAGCTGAGGATCCGCTAAGGTAAAACAATTGTTCTCGGTATGGTGAACTAACTGTTGTGCAATCAATTCTATATATATATATATAATATATATATATATATATATACAGTCACGAAACATAAGTCAATTGTATGAACTCGTATTTACCGCTATATATATTTCGATAATAGCCATAGTGTGGCTATGACCTCATCAGGCAGTTAGCAATTTCTTAGATATGCCAGCTCTGGGATTTTGGTGTCGAAGGTTTTAGAGCCTTGGGACATATGAGCGTGTTAGGGATAATTTAATGTTGTCAGCAGGAATAATCTTAATTCTCATTGGTCAAAGAGGCAGGTGGTGTTGTGAAGTTCAAACCGTCCGGCAAAATGGCAATAGTTCCACATGACTGATTTTCACAAAAAGCATTGAGGAATTTAAGTTGGGTGGTAAAACTGAAAATTATAGTTAGAGTCAAATACTTGAAAAGTTTACATATAA
>OZ024743.1:68854348-68874348 GCA_964016885.1 Eledone cirrhosa
CGTATCTGAGGAGCTTGCGATTTTAGAGTCAGGTTCGACCATAACATCGATCGTACGCCGAGCTGGTTGCCAGAGAAACGATTGTAATATGTCTAATAATTGTTAATCGTCGCAACACTGATTCCCCGTTTCATATGTGATATATATATATATATATATATCACATATATATATATATATATATATATATATATATATATATATATATATATATATATATATATATATATATATATATATATATATACATATATATATATATACATACATATATATGCAAAGAATGATGCACAAAGTTGCTATGAAATAGCTTATAAAATACGGTGAATCGAAGGGGAAAAGAAGTTGCCATCGGGCGCTATGAGGGTTTGAACTATATATCTCCCACATCCGGGCTATGTTGTAGCATCTATTCACTTCTGCACATCATTTTTTAAAAATTTAACTTCATATCCTCAACGATTAAAAAGGCCGAGAGATCATTATGTATATATTCTATTAAGTTATTTTAATCAGTTTATTGTAGAACTGCTACGGTATTTCTGGTAGGCAATGGTGATGCAACGTATTTTCAATGTACTCAACATTACGGATATCATCCGTCGTGGTTGGCGCAGTAAACGGAGTAACATACTTAAAACGGCGAGAGAATGCCGTACTGGGAGATATGTTGTAAATCCTAATTCCGTGAAATAACTATACATATTTAAATGGTTCAGCTCCATCATACAGTTCTGATGCAAGACAGGCCATTCTCATCAGATAATGTCTACAGATTTACAGAAACACTGTTACTAATTTTGTGGAATTAGAATTTACAACATATCTCCCAGTACGGTATTTCTGTTGTCGTTTTAAATATATATATATATATATATATATATATATATATATATATATATATATATATATATATCATAAATCATGTCTTTAGAATTATTAGATAAAATATATACCGTTTCTTCTTCCAATTAGCATAATTAACCATATAAAAAATCAATTAGACCAAGCTATAAGAAGAAAGGCTCTTATGAAGAAATCTTCGACAAATAACCGAAAGTGGCCTCTTCGCGGTGGCCCCAATATAGTATATTTATCCAACATTTCGACAGCATGTGGAAACTGACTAAATATATCATCAACCATACACAATTAGGTGTAAAATTAAACTTAGAAGAAATGTGTACATACCGTAATTATATCTCTACCATGGTTTCATCCGTATTTTTAGACATCCAATTAATAGGAATGTCCTGAGTTAGGATTCATCAGGAGACAAACTCAAAATCAGACATCTAGTTTTTCAACCTGATCGCACCGAAATTAGATTTTAAAATGGCTAAGAATCGCTATGTGGCTGTGGTCAAGCTAGAAAGAATGTGATTGGCTGCTTACGGCGGGTAGGCTTGTTGCTAGAAAGCGCAGCCAAATATCGCTAAATTTAATCTCAACCTAACGGGAGATTATTAAATGTAAAATTTTACATATACATAAAGTTATAGATATATATGTTGCAACCGGTCACTTTTAAGCTCCATGAAGAATTAATAAATTAAATAATCAGAGCAATATATCATAAATCATGTCTTTAGAATTATTAGATAAAATATATACCATTTCTTCTTCCAATTAGCATAATTAACGGTTATTTGTCGAAGATTTCTTCATAAGTGCCTTTCTTCTTATAGCTTGGTCTAATTGATTTTTATATGGTTAATTATGCTAATTGGAAGAAGAAACGGTATATATTTTATCTAATAATTCTAAAGACATGATTTATAATATATTGCTCTGATTGTTTAACTTATTAATTCTTCATAGAGCTTAAAAGTGACCGGTTGCAACATATATATCTATAACTTTATGTATATGTAAAACTTTATATTATATATATTTATATATTTATTAAAATAACAGATTAAAGTTTAAGCAAAGAATCGGGAAAACTTAACGGGATTTTCTGAAACTAACAAAGTCAATCTGTAAAGCAGAAGTGGATATTTCAAAAAACGTTGCCACCGGGGGAAGACAAGAAGACGATACTTTGGTTCGTGGAAACGTTCCCTGGCAAAGAACGGGAAAAAACGAATATAATACGTCATTAATAGGAGCGGTGAAAAACAATTACGCGCAAAGACAGAACCACAGTTATGGTATTCTTAGGTGGTTCATAGAGACGTTCTCTGGCCAGGGAACGTTTCCACGAACCAAATTATCGTCTTCCTGTCTTCCTCCGGATGCAATTTTTTTTTAAATATCCATTCTGCGTTTACAGATTGACTTTGTTAGTTTCAGAAGATCCCGTTAAGGGTGAAAGCAGTGATTCTTTGCTTAAATTTTAATCTGTTATTTTAATAAATATTTGCTCTACAGTTCTTATATATTTGATATATATTTATCCTTATCGAGCCCTCTTTGGATTTTAGTCTTCAAATTTATTATTATTACTATATATATATATATATTGTTATACTTGGGGAGGGTCATATATATATAGGAACGAGTAAGACCCCGACGGCTGAGCTCAAGAGGTCTCGACGGCTAAGAGAATTAGCCGTCGAAACGGGTTGAGCCCAGCCGTCGGGGTCCTACTCGTTCCTATATATATATATATATATATATATATATATATAGGAACGAGTTGGACCCCGACGGCTGGGATCAACCCGTTTCGACGGCTAATTCTCTTAGCCGTCGAAACCCGTCGGGGTCCTACTCGTTCCCATTACCCACTCTACTACCCTAAGTATTGAGTACTTTGGTGCGTTTTTGTCCATCTGGTTCCTTACCACATTTCCTTCGTTATATATATGTATATATAGATATATATATATATATTCGGGTTTGAAGGTTCGCAGCTGGTCAATTCCGTATGGTCAATCTTAATTGTTTTTTGACCGCCATATAGTACCTTTAAATTGTAGACATAATCATAACTATTAGATGTATCACGCCTCCCTCTACTTAAACAAATCCCCCTCCTGGTTAAATTAATAGTACTGGTTTGGTACAAGGATGGCCTAACGATGAGGGCTGACTTCCCACTGGCGCACATGAAGCCTGTTATACATTCCTAGAGTGCTTGGAAAAATTGATTTCCATATCTTTCGCTAGGCGATCTCACTCGGAAGGGCTGACACGCGGTTAGGATGGGCCGACGGAGCTTAACATTTTTAAACTGTTTAATTTTTAATTTTCTAATTTTTTAATTTTATAATATTAATATTAAATAATAAATTTTTGTAACTTCATCCTATAAATCTAAACAAAAATTTAACGTTCCAATCTTCTGCTCACACATTATAACATGCAGACCCCACTATATTTACCTCTGTTATAATATAAACCTCTGTCAAGATACGGGTCCTTTAGAATACATTTTTTTCGCATTCCTGGCCTGACTAGCTTGACATTAGTACGGACTTTTCTTCCTCTTTCTTTCTGTCTTTCTTCTTGTAGCTCGACATTAACGTTGACTTTTCTTCTTCTTCCTTTTCTTTCCCCCTCTTTCTGTCTTTTTTAGTGTAGCATGATATTAACGGTGACTTATCTTCCTCTCCCCTTCTGTTTTTCTTCTATTTGACCGGGAGGGTAGTAGCACACTATAAGCTTTACACCCCCTCACCAGATAGCCTCAAATAGACCGAATAGCCAGCACTTGCGGGCCACCGGCTAAAGTGAAAGATGCTAGATGGTCGGTCATCCTCAGGACTTTGATTTTCAGCCCCATGGATTTTATCTATTACATTCATTTATTATATTTCGAATACCTGATGATATCACCGGATTCATACGGAACCCGGTCACTGAAATGATCATAGTATAATAAACCTTTCAAGGATTTACTCTAGTCCAGCCTCCTGACATTTTATTATAATATATATATAATATATATATAATATTATATATAAATATTATATATATTTAATATATAATATATTATAATATATAATAAATATAAGTATGTACACGTACATACATATATGTATACAGACGTACAGTAGTATGTATATATATATACATACATGCACACATATATATATATGTACGTATGGATTCACCGAACATTTATTATAAGGCTCGGTGTGTTTGTAAACAAACATCCCGTATTAAGCCGTAGTGTCTCGCAACCATCGTTGCTCGTTTGGTCAACACTGACAAAGGAACGATGTACTAGTTTCAAGCTTATTAGCTATCGTCAGCAACGTATACCTTCCTGCCAGATTGTTGAACGTATATACTTACCTTATGCATATTAACGGCTGAGTAGCCCAATTTGCATATCGAGTGGGTTAATCGGCCGGGTGCACCGAAAACGATAAACGGTAAAAATGAAACGAAATTTCATTTCCCACTCTTAGTACGGCTGTTACTTAAATATAAGTATGTACACGTACATACATATATGTATACAGACGTACAGTAGTATGTATATATATACATGCATGCACACATATATATATATATATGTACGTATGGATTCACCGAACATTTATTATAACGCTCGTTGTGTTTGTAAACAAACATCCCGTATTAAGCCGTAGTGTCTAGCAACCATCGGTGCTCGTTTGTTCAACTCTGACAAAGGAACGCTGTACTAGTTTCAAGCTTATTAGCTATCGTCAGCAACGTATACCTTCCTGCCAGATTGTTGAACGTATATACTTACCTTATGCATATTAACGGCTGAGTAGCCTAATTTGCATATCGAGTGGGTTAATCGGCCGGGTGCACCGAAGACGATAAACGGAAAAAATGAAATGAAATTTCATTTCCCACTCTTAGTACGGCTGTTACTTAAATATAAGTATGTACACGTACATACATATATGTATACAGACGCACAGTAGTATGTATATATATATACATACATGCACACATATATATATGTACGTATGAATTCACCGAACATTTATTATAACGCTCGGTGTGTTTGTAAACAAACATCCCGTATTAAGCCGTAGTGTCTAACAACCATCGTTGCTCGTTTGTTCAACACTGACAAAGGATAATATATAATATTGATATATTTATTATAATATATATATATTCTGAATTGATCTGGAAGCTCAAACATGAAAAGACACCGCACTCTCTGGTCTGGTCCGTGGTTAGAAAGGTTCCCCCAGACAGAGGCGGGTCTGGTATTTGCAACCTCTGTCTTAGTGAGACACTCGAGATACTTCATGGCGGAACCAAGCTATTAAACAGAAGCGCCGACTTATTCGGTGCCTGCAGACACCTAAGGACGGGATCTTTCCTCAAGCTATATGGATAAACCCCGGTTAAGCCTCGAACAACGCCCCGCCCCCGCCCTCTGTAGGTCACCTACGATGGTCCACCGCATCCTCTAGTGGTTAGGCGTCATCAAAACCATGTTTTATTGAACTTGAGGAAAATAGAGCGGCCCACACAGGAAGAACAATTATCCCAAGGTACTAACCCTATACGCATGAATGAATGCCCACAACCGTGCATTGTGTGTGTATACTGATACTGCATGAATGTACACACTCATGTGAAAGCAACGTAGTACTAATACCCCAGGTTGTATTGATAAATGTGTTCGAGTGTATGCTTAAGAGTATATTTGTATATACTCTCTTGTATGAGTGCACATGTGTATATAGACATACACTCGCATCCAGAAGTATAAAATTGTGGGTGGGTATATATATCTGTACTAAGGGATTCGCCTAAGCTCCAAAGCCCCCAAGCTATTGTTGTAAAGATATATATCACACTCTACCTTTGTCTAGTCTAAACAATAACTTTTCCGAACACCCACTTTACTTTTCTTTAAAAATAACACGCCACCTAGTTTTATATCTGCCTTATACTTGGACATGGGTGCCTCTGTTGTATATATATATGCACTTGTGCGTATATATATATATATATATACATACACACCTGTATGGATTTGTGTGTCTAGATGTGTGTGTGTCTGAGGGGTAGGTTTGAGTGTATGTACAAGTCAACCAACATATGTCTTTTTATTTGTAAATTTTCTACTGTAACCATAATTTTCAGTAGCACCATTCCACATAAATTCCTCAATTTAAGAATGACCTGTAGTATCTATTTCATACTATAAACCTTAATTGAATATATATCTGACCAGGAATGCTTTTTGTGAAAATCAGTCATATGGAACTATTGTCATCTTGCCTGACGGTTTGAACTTTACAAGACCACCTGCCTCTGTGAGGTCAAATACCAACCCTACTAGCATCTACAAAGTGACCAATGATAATTAAGACTATTCCTGCTGACAACATTAAATTATTCCTAACAAGCTCATATGTCCCAAGGCCCTTTACCATCAACACTATAAACACAGAGCTGGCATATCTAAAAACTGACTAACTGCCTGATGATGTCATAGCCATTCAATGGCTATCATCGAAATATATATAGCAGTAAATAAAGGATTATGAGTTCATGCAATTGACTTATGTTTCTTCACTATATATATATATGATTTTGATGATAACTTCACCTTAAATTCGATGTGCCTCTCATTCCTGGGATGTCGTTATGAGGAAGACACCAATATGACAAGTGCAAAACATCTATGCTCTGAAAGACTTCAACATAGAACGGAGCAGCATCAGTGGCCAAAGGAGTGCCACTGTTTCCTCGTTTAATATACTTTGTGAACAACGCAATTACGGAAGTTGTTATATCACATCATTGCACATGCACGTGATATTCGATCTTAGTAACGTCTCTTTTTGTCTCTAAGAAGACCATTCTTTATCTTGTACTCTAAATTACCTTCAGATCAGCTTTTATATGGACAAACGCTTGTGTGCCACGAGTGTTATTTTCTAAATGTTTGGTGCTAATTTTTAAAAATTTTAATTGAGAGAAAATGTAGGGGAGGTAACTTATAATTATCTAAGTTGTTCATAGCACTTTAAATTATTAGCTACAAGTAAAAATGGGGCTAGATGACTAAGTTGGTTCAAATATTGTCTCCCAATTAAAAAATTAAAAAATTAGCACTTAACTATAAACACCCACAATTTTTAATCTCTCGAGGAGTTACTTCCCCTGAAACCACCCTCTAATTAGTAAGGTAAATACGTCCTTTGGCAGCCATCTTGTTACCCATAGGCAGATCTCACACAATGCAGCCTCGGCAGATGAATACTGCTTGATTATGGCTGACAACTGATGCAACCAAGACACCATAGTAAAAAACCAATACATGGAACATTATATTATGTAACATTCATTATTTTAATTTATATTCCTTTGAAGTTCCGATGAGCCGCTCTGTCTATATAATATGTTAATTATTTTCAACTGAACCACATCAATTATGTTATATAGTCATCTGATCAAGACTATATGGAGTAGCGAAAAAATTGTAAACGGACATTATTATTATTATTAATATTATTATTATTATTCTCTATATTCCTTACATCAAACTAAAATATGTTGACAATCTTTTAATAATGTCTTCTTCGTGAAATGTGTGGTCTTGTTTTGTTTAACTAATGAATATTTCCAGCTGTGCGCACCTAACTTCTGCATGAACCCAGCCACCTAGCTGCTTTCTACTGCATATTGCACATTGAGCACATGCCTTTACGCTTTGGCTTCTAACTAATTCACCAATCAAATCAACGACAAGAAGTTTAACCGATCAAATCAACGACAAGAAGTTAAATTCTATGTAGGTATGGCGGAGGGCCGGCTTAAGGAACGCTTCCTGAATAATCAGCCGACCTTCAGATACCCGGTCAAACGATCGACCACGAAAATCGTGAGACATGTATGGTCCCTCAAGGATACAGACGCAGATTACTCCATCCAATGGAAGGTTATCACGAAGTCTAAGTCATACGTAAAGAGGAATCCGTTTTGTGGGCTATGCATTGAAGAAGGTTTTTTTTATATCCTGAGAACATTACGTAATAGCGCTTCTCTAAATTCAAGCAATAAACTTTTTTCACGTGGTCCACGTCTGGAGACACCTATTACATAATTACAAAGCACCAGATTGACTAACATGAACAATCTATAATATTCTTAATAACATGAATAATTTATTCCAAGTATCCACAGTTATCTCCCCGGCATCGATCTATTGTGGGTTTACTTCCCCCGGGAGAAGTGACTATTTCTGAACATACGTATCCGTACAGTTGTTTTTCCTTTTCCGTACAACCTCATTTAAAACACGCTGATTTCGAATAAGGTGAAACAGTTGTTCTCGGTAGTGGTGAACTAACTTTTGTAGAACTACTTCTATATATATATATATATATATATATAATAAAATATAGAGAAAAATACTGCAGGTAGCACATGGATAACATGTAATAAAATGAGTCCCTCATCAGTGATTTGCCGACGATCATCGATATTTCATTGCATTAAAAATCATATACCTCACGTCGGTGCAATAATAACCAAAATAAGTTATTAGGACAATTGAAACGCGTAAAGCGAGTGAGACAGGAGAACAACACAGAGTATAGCTAACCGTAGGGGAAAGAAACAAGCTTCAAAATTATTCTGTTTAGCATAAGCTAGGTGAATATATGAGCTTTTAGAAAACAGGCCTGACACGATATATATATATAGGGAGTGTAACTTGGAGTTACTGTAGGTTCACCCGGGTGAGCACTCATTGTTTAGGTTCACTTATGTGTCTAGGTGTAGAGCTATACAGAGTGTATTATATAGAAAAGATAACAAGGTTTTGACGGTCTCAGGTTGAGATGGGCCGCGATGTTGGGGGGGGGGGGGAATTGTCGGTAGACAGATTGGTGTGTATTTGTGACTGATTATTGTGTGTGATGCGGGTATGGTGTTGTTGTTTATGGTAATTGTGTTTATGGTGGTGTGGTGGATGTGTTGGTGGTGTCAAATACAATGGGGAGATACATACATAGACACACTTAGTCTGACAATAACGTTGTATACATACATATGCGTATGTACACACTGACATATATACACATACACACACACACATGCATATACACACACACACACACACACACACACATATATATATATATATATATATATATATATATATATATATATATATATATATATATATATATAAACAGATATATATATATATTGACATGTGTGTGTGTGTATATAGAGAGAGGTGAGAGTGTCAGTGGGGATGGCATAGTACATAGATAGAGGGAGGGGGAGAGCCAATGGAGATGGCGTTGTACATATAAATATACACATGTACATATACACACACATATACATATACATATACATATACACATACACATATATATATATACATATATATATATATATATATATATATATAAAAATAACAATTAGAAGACTAAAATCCAAAGAGCGCTCGATAAAGATAAATATATATCAATTATATAAGAACCGTAGAGCAAATATTTAGTGTCTGAAGATCTCGTTAAGGGTGAAAGCAGCGAATCTTTGCTTAAACTTTAATTTGTTATTTTAATAAATATATATATATATATTATCAAATGATTATATGGGCATACTTTATAGTATATATATATATATATATATATATATATATATATATATATATATATATATATAGTTATGTAATGTATGTTTGTTTTTAATATCCAACGCCAATAAATACACCAGGATTTTTTCATTCTGATGATTGAAAGCACATTTTTTTTGCTTTTAAGAAACCACTGGTAAATGAAATAATTGCCTTATGTTGTTTATTACATAACTATTAACCTCGGTTACCTACATAGAGCACTCTTTTTTCCTGGACTTTTCCGACGTAATTACTTCACATATATATGTATATATATATATATATATATATATATATATATATATATATATATATATAGTTACACACAGACACACACACTTGCGTTGTTTAGGAAGGGAAAGTATGTGTTGGCGATTTTAATAATAGTTGGAGTATGGAGATGTGCCTTGTGGTGGCGGTGTTGGTGTTGTGAGCGACAAAATATATACAGGATCGAATTATACGAAGGGTTACATTTTAAAAAGTGACATAGGGAACACGGGGAAAACAAGGTTGTGAACATATAGCGGTGGTGGCGATGGTGTGATATATTCAACAATATATTTACATGATCAGATGTTACGGTGGTTTACAAGGTAAAGCTGACAGGGAGGGCAGATATAACCGAGTGGTTCCAGAAGCGAGCGGTGATATGTGTTGTATCTAGTGGTATATGACGGTGGTGTAGGCGACAGTATATTTACAGGATCGAGTTTACGAAGGATTGTAGGTTAAAACAGACAGCGGGAACAGGGGGGAACAAGGTTGTGGGTGTGGAATGGTGCACATATATCGATGTGTGCGGTGTTGGTGGTGGTGGTGGTGGCTATGGGGTGATATGATCGACATTATATTTACAGAATCGGATGCTACAATGGATTACATGATAAAACCTGACGGAGAGGAGAGATAGAGCACAATGGTGCTAATATGAGGGGTGTATGGCGATGTGTCTTTTGGTGGGGGTGATGTATGCGGCATCATATATACAACATTTGAACTTACAAGGGGTTACATGTTATAAAACAAATGCACTGAGATGAGGGACGGTGAGACAGGGCAAAGGTGGTTAATATCATGTTGGGTCATGGTTAGTGTGCGGCCCTCAGCCGAATGTTTGTGCAGAAAAGGTGTTCAACCTGGAGTGTCTGCAATTGATAATTATGACCGACCTATAGTTTATGACAGATTTTAATGTAATTATCTCAGCCGCTTCGGCCAGGCATAACCTGCAGTGGCTTCTGTCACTGGGGAGTTGGGCCACGTGTCTTTTGACGGACCATGTGATCTGGAATTCGATGTTCCTGACTTTGAGGTCCCAGATCAAGTCGGCTAGTTTAGTTTGGGATCGTTTCAGCCTACGTTTAAAGGAGCATCTATGGTTATACCAGCGCTCCTTAAATGTAGTGGAGGTCGCACCTATGTATGAGTACTCCTTACTGCCAGCTGTGACATCGCATCGGCAAACAATGTTTTTAACGAGGCACTCCCCGTTTAGTGGGCATTCGCCCGTTTTTTGCAGTTGCAATTGGGTGTTACCGGTTAGTGGTATGCTGTGTGGAGCTGGCATGTGAGTTGTTGTGTTGTGTATGTGGTTTCGTTGTGGGTTGTGGTAGTGGATTGTTGTGGGGCAACCATGTGTTTGCGTATTTTTGTCCTATTAGTGTGTGCTATTCTGTGGCCTAGATTTGGTGCTATGGAGAAAGAGAATTTTACAGCGTGTCTGTTGATGAGCTTGCGGTATGCACTTCTGTGTGTGTGGAAAATATTGTTCAAGGGCCCTGCAGAAGGTTCCCGGTATGTTGGTGGCAACGTGTATAGAATATATCCTAAATCACGGCTCTTAAATCACGTTGTACCACGTGACAGGTCTGCTTCGGGCTTTACGGTGTTTGGTGAGGTTTTTGAGGTTAGATGGTAGTGTGGGTACGTTTTGGTCATGCGTATATGTCATAGGCGTTCCTAGTAATCTTTTGGCCTTTTGACTCTATTTCTACGTAAACGCGTGCAATAGTCGGAGTCCTTATTGAGGTTGGAGAGTATAGCTTTATCTCCTTGGCAGTTGTGTGTGACGCTGTCTGCCCTGCCGTCTAAGGAGGGTCTTAGTTTATTATTTGTTCTAGGTGTGGTGTCCTCGTCTATGTTCGTTTCTAAGGGTCTAATTATGTTTAGCGGCGTTACGGTTCTAGTTGGGTCATTGTAAGAAATCTTCTCAATGTAACCAGCCTTTTCAAGTGCGGAGTTGTAGTATTCCGCGTGCTGGTTGAAGATAGTTCTATTTGCCGACAGGGTGAACATTCTATAGGAAATGCTTGTAACTATTGAGTTAATTATGCTCCTAGGGTGATTGGAGTGTCTGTTGACGTATTTAAGATTTTCATTGGGTTTGTGGTATGGACGGTAGAGACCTGTGTCTAATTCCAGAGTGACATCTAAAACGTTTACTGTCCTACTGTTGGGTTCAATTTCTACTGCTAATCCTTGGGTCATAAAGATATAACTAAGTCGTTTGTGTAGTCTATCTAATTGGCTATTATTGAGTCCACGGGTCATGAGTAGGGCATCGTCACGGTATAAGCCACCGTCCAAGGAGGGGATCTCGTCTGTTAATATATTCAGGAGGTATAGGCCTACTATATCCGTAACCTGCGCGGAGTCAGTCGTTCCCATAGTAATGTCGAAGCTATCTGGTCTATTCTGTCGCTCCTATAATCTACCGTCAAATTCTAGTAATGTTTTCCTAGCTACTAGTATGATGTCCACTTCCTTTCTAGTGAGGCTAGATATGTTCATGGCTGAGATCAGTGCCTTGTTAAGGATGATTGGCGATATAATGGCGTAGTAGTTCGTAATGTCCAATTGGACTAATCGAACATTCGACTTAGTTTCAATGCCACAAAACCAGTCGATTACTTCCTTTGTACATGACCATAGGAATAGTTTAGTTCTATTTCTAAGTTCAGGTATAATCCGGTCAATGATATATTTGCTAAGTCTACCTAGGTCCGATTTAGAGGGGGCTATGTGTCTGACCGGCAGTTTTGACTGAAAGTCCGGTTTATGGTCTTTAATAGATAGCCTCCGTTTCCTGGGGTTGTAGGGTTGAGTCCTGTCATCAATGCTCAGTTCCGTCATTATTGTTTTCACCTGTTTGTTTATGTGTGCTATGTTTTCCTGTGTTGATGTTTTGTATATTTTAGTAATTTCATTTGTAATGCATTTGTTATGAGTTTTGATCTCCATATTGTAGTTGTTTCCTGTTTTATCGGCTGCTACGATGATGCCAGGGCTATTACTGATCTTTTTTACAGTAGATGCGAGTCAAAACAGGAATGCACTTCTGTCAGGGTTTCGCGGTAGTTTCCTGAATCTAATGGTCCGGACCATGCTAATGATCCACCAATCAAAACAAGCCTTATTGACCAACATATGAACTTCTGACTTTACCATATAGCATGTATTCATTTTCTACTAGCATTTTAAGGGGTCCGTCGACCTGCGGATTATTGAGTCGGGTAAGATCGATACAGATCGAACCACGAGCTGATCAGTGGCGAAACGTGCGTCACCTACCAATAAATGTAATGAAGGAGTAACCAATCGTCCTTGTTATCTTTTCAATATATATATATATATATATCAAATAGCGTGTGATAAATTCCAGGTTGACCATAATCCACCAGAGTACTCGGTATTGGGGAACTAGAGTCGGTAATATGAAAAGATTCAGACACCGACGGCTGAGCTCCGGCCATTCCGACAGCTTGATCCAAACTTTATATATATATATATATATATATATATATAAACATAAATTATCGAGATTCGCATTTCGGCCCACGAAATAACGAAAAACAACCTCCGAAATGTGCGACAAGTGATCAATGATTCAGATGAACCAGAGCTATAACAAATGTTAAAGGCCAAACACACTGAGACGATGGTTAAACAATCATTCGCATAGCCAATAAAACGATCAAGTAATTCGGGTATTGAAAATTTACCTGGACCCCTGGAAGGTTGGTAAACTCCACTATATGGGTTTCTGCGGCTCCTAAATCAGGTACCGTCCGCTTACATAAACAATGTCAGGCTTCTGGTAAAATGATTGAACAAGTAAGCCACTTTCTCAACAGGTTTTAGTTCAATGTTAATACAAGGACTGACTATTGCTGACCCCACGTGGAGATCGGCAAGGGAGGCAACCCCTATATCAGCTGAATGAATTCAGTTGTGTATATTTTTCCAAGAAAGCAAAGACATCACAAATCGAATAGAGTTCTCAGCAGAAGGGTTAACATTAACATAAGCTATTCATCAGTCAATAGAATCAACTATAAAATCAAGAAAATTAACTGGTCAATAGCTAGAGTCTGGAGAATAATACAAACATAAATTATCGAGATTCGCATTTCGGCCCACGAAATAACGAAAAACAACCTCCGAGATGTGCGGCAAGTGCTCAATGATTCAGATGAACCAGAGCTATAACAAACGTTAAAGGCCAAACACACTGAGACGATGGTTAAACAATCATTCGCATAGCCAAAAAAACCGATCAAGTAATTCGGGTAATGAAAATTTACCCGGAACCCTAGAAGGTTGGTAAAATCCAGTATATGGGTTTCTGCGGCTCCTAAATCAATTACCGTCCGCTTACATAAATAATGTCAGGCTTCTGGTAAGATGATTGAACAAGGAAGCCATATATATATATATATATATATATATATATATATATATATATATATATATATATATATATATATATATATATATATATATATATATATGTATGGCTTCCTTGTTCAATCATCTTACCAGAAGCCTGACATTATTTATATATATATATAAGCAAAATAATTAATGAAAGAGTTACAAGACGTTAAAACATCTTTATAAAGCTCTTACACATGTTTCGCCCAATGGGGCTCGCCTGAGGCAGATATTAAAGGCAAAGTTTTTAATTATAGACCCTAATAGGGTAAAATAATAGTTTTACGTCGCTGTGCATATTAAATTTAAATGTTAAAGGTATAAACACGGTGAAAGGAGAATAGTATGCTAAGGGAGGTAATTACGGTGCAGGTATAAAGTCTACTCTCTAACTTATGACCAGTACCAGCTATGTAAAACAAATGTTTATTATTTAAAGGGAATTAACATAAGCAGGGTTGGTCAACTCAGTATAAATGAAGCCGTGTTAAGGTGTGAATATGATAGTTTATTGGTAAAGTGATTAAAGACTACACACAGGTTTAACTAATGCAAGGAGGCACATAAGGTGCGAATTTGAAGGCCTACAAAAATAATGTCAATTTGCATGGAAGTTGCATATTCATATGATCAATTGTCTAAGAAGTTATTCGGGTATAGGCAGCAGGTTCGTAAGATTACCAAAAATCCAGTCTGGCCAAGAGGAAGAACATAGCGGGGTAGGCCCGACTGAATATACGCTGTGCAGCTTCCTGGTGGGAAAACAGTGCGTGGATGATGCTGTTATTCCACGTTTTTTAATGGTAAGTCTACCGCCGGTAAGTCAGGCCGGGGTGCGGTGCTGAGAGCATCAGGTATTATAGTGGTTATTCAGTTGTTGGGGTCCATCTGCAGAAAGATTGTTGTAGTCCATGGCCGGAATTGATGACAGTTTCGGCCCGACTATTTATGAGTTCCCGGGGTGCTTGCACTTTATAAAACAGTTCCATTCGGCAGCGTTGTGAAATTATATGGTGTTGCTTGGTTCACAATTTCCCAATGTGTGGTGTAGCTAATGGTAGAGTCAGTTAATTGGGTAATATAATTAGCGAGGGGAGTAGAGTATCTAAGCTTCCTAATCTTAAAAGAGTGGAGATGCGCTCGAAACCTAGTCTTGAACGCCCCAGAAGTAGCTCCTATGTAAGACTGAACACTATTAAAACTAGCAACCGTGCATCTATAGATAACGTTTCTAGTCAAACAGTAGCATTGGAGTGGACAGGGTTACGACAGCTGCAATGTTTTTTGTTGTCACCTCTCAGGTGGTGAGGGCTGGTGTTAATCCTATTTCTATTATTATCACCATCACCATAGCTGCCATTATTGTCGTTGGCGTTATTATAGCTACAAACACGCGAAATGGTGCTATGCCCATTTCTCGTGTTATAGCGTCTTCTACAGCCGTTGTAATAGCTGCTATGGTTTCTAACCCTGTCGTCTGTCACACTACTGGTGCTGCAGTTAGTTTCTAATGTGGCATTATTGTGTATGATACTGCTAATACCTGTCCTGGTTACTAATATCGTTATCGTGCAGGGCGACAGAATTGTTAAGGTTGACCGAGGTGTCATATTCTCTAAAATTCTCATTACAAGCATGTTGTATTCTAATGAGCTTACTGTGGTTGCTTATTGCTATGAGGTCGGCTAGATTAGGTGTAGTAGAATAAGAATTTTTGACGTTACTCTTATTGAGGATTTTTCGGTATCTGTGGTTAGGTGGGAAGCTAGAGTAGGGGGGATGGAACCATAGGACATTACGGCGGCGTTTACGCGTTGTTCTGGGGTTACTGCGGAGGGTATTGCCGTGGTGGGTGTCCCTATCAAGGCAATAGGGGTGTTGGATAATGTGTGCTCTGTTAGCATTATGTCTATGTGTACAGCCACCCCCAGCACGGCGGTTCTGGGTTACCTATGCCAGTTAGTGGGTGTTGTTAATAAACTGTCTCCTCCATTAAGCTTGTATGCGGGGAATAATTCGAGTAGGCTGCAGTTACTAGGTTGAAAAAAATACTAATTTAAAACAATATGGTTTGCCTGACTCGATTTAAAGTAATGAATCAATAAAAATAACAAACCTATACCCGGACAGACTAAAATCTGTTTCGCAAGAATTATTAAGTGAAATCCAGTATTTTTTTAACCTAGCTAACTTGGTCATTTGCAATTGGAACACATGAATACTTATATCTGTGTTCACCCCTCTCATATATCCAATTATATTACACGGCTCGGAAAGATTCCCTTTTTTGAGCTACGTAATTGTAAGAGACTATTTTGAGTTTAAAACTCAATCTATGATATTCTCGGCTCCGTATGTAGAGCTGACCTTAGTCTCGTAAACCCAGCTGCTATTTTTCGCAGTATGAGTATGAGACGCGCTAGGCGCTGCGACATGTTTATATTAGCATATCGTTCAGTTTTCTTAGATCCTTTGAAGTGAAAGCTACGAAATTTCCTGGATACCCGCAGATAAGCACGGGAATTCTGGCTTTCACCTACTAATTCTTGCGAAACAGATTTTAGTCTGTTCGGGTATCAAAGGCTATTGGCCGATATAGATTTGTTATTTTTATTGATTTATTACTTTAAATCGAGTCAGGAAACCATATTGTTTTAAATTAGTACTTTTTCAACCTAGCTAACTTGGTCATTTGCAATTGGAACACATGTATACTTATATCTGTCTTCATCCCTCTCTTATATCCAATTATATTACACGGCTCGGAAAGATTCCCTTCTTTGAGCTACTTAATTGTAAAAGACCATTTTGAGTTTATAACTCAATCTTTGATATATATATATATATATTTCGTTTCTGAATTTATTTAGCAAGATTCTTTATCTGAAAACGTGTGTTGAAACCGATATTGTTATACTTTGGGAGGGTGATGTTGCCAATAAGAAACACACGCACCAGTTGCTTTCACTTCAATTTATTATAATAAATTTATAAATTTAGGAATTTATAAATTTCCGGTTGGTTGGTTCCACAACCAGATGGTTGTTTATATATTGTCAAAAGTCTTTCGTCACACATGTTGTGACCACTTCAGTGACTGGGGATTCTTTTCTTTGTTTTTGTGCCTCTCCTTTGTTCTGTCCTACGCCATCTTGTTTCTGTGTGTGTGTATTGTATATATATATATATATATACAATACATACATAGGGTGGCAACAATAGCAATATAAACTGTAACAACAACTATTTCAATAATTCACAAGGCTAAAATGAACATTCGTCAATCACACATATTACCTCAACCCTCCTCTTTTAACTCCTCCTCCCTAAACTATCCCTACTCTTCCTGCTACTCTACATTATATTCCTCATAGGGTGGTGGATTGGCAGTATCGGTAGAAGGTCAGACACCATGCTTTGCAGCAAAGAGTTACAGCCCTTTATGGTCTGCGTTCAAATCACGCCGAAGTTAACTCTGCTTTTCATCCTTACGGGTTCGATGAAATAAAGTACACTCGGATTATTGCTGGCCTTGTGCCAAAAGTTGAAATTATTATATTCCTCATATTTCTCGTTGTTCTATTCAAAAACGCTCTATTGTGTGACACTGCTCAGTTCCCTCCGCCTACACACGTCTAAACTTCTATCTTACTGTAGTTCACATAGTTCAAACACTACCCAACACCGCCACTTCTATCATTACAATTAACACTACCACCACCATCACCACTTCAACTATTTCTTCTACTATCACCAACACCTTTACTGCATCTATTACTATCATTACAACTACTACTATCATCACTATCACCATTGCCAATAACTTTTCCACTACTATTAATCCTATCATTTCCACTACTACTAGCGCAATCCACCACCACTACTACTACTACTACTACTACTACTACTACTACTACTACTACTACTACTACTACTACTACTACAGTAAATAGGATGTTGTATTTACGGATATTTTCTGGCCATGTGTAATAATAATACAGATAAATATATACTATAACCAAAGGAATACCTAAAAGGAATCAACGTGACAAATTCGGTTAATTTAATTAAAGGATGATGTTCTGAAGGGCGTACGTAATAAATTCTTAATTAATAGAATTTTCCCTTTCAGCTAGAGATAGAAAAGCTAAACCTAGTGGTAATTGTTATTGTTTCTCAAATAAAATATGAGATAAATTTGAGAGATTAGAACAAAAATGTTCTCAAATTAAATTATGCGCTTAGGGAAAGGTGAGCTAAAATTATCCATAACACTTTTTGTAACAATCTATTTAGAAATCTGCAGGTTCTGTTAATCTGTATTTAGCTGACGAGGTCAAGCATACCGAAACAAGAGTCTCCTACTTCTTTTTTTTCTTCACCGTTGAGTAATAAAGCGAATCTTTTTTTAACAAAATTTATAAAATGATGAAAACAGATGAATACAAAATTAAGAAATGAAAAAAGGGGGAAAAGGGGGATGGGGAAAAGAGAAAGAGACGATCTAACTGTATAGACAATTAAAGGAAAGGATTATAAATGCCATAAATGAGAGGAAAAGGGGCGAAGGAAAAGGGCTATTAGGCATCGGAAGAAAGAAAGGGGTAATTTATTTGCCCCTTCCACTCTAAAATAAAAGGAAAAAGAACAATAGTTTGTTCTTGTTCTGAGCATGTAAATTCATTTCTGAAATATATTGTAAATGTCTAGATATTCTTTTTCTTATAAGAGTCTCAAAGATCCCATTCCTGAAGTTCGTTTTGATATTTCTTTTTCATATTTATGTAATTATCAATGGTTTTAAAGCCAACTTTATGAGTTTCTTTTGAATACAATTTCAAGAAGGGAAAAAATAAATTAAATAATATTACCGGTATGTTATTTTTATTGGACAGCAGTTAACAGGGAGAGACATTATTATGGCGGTCGATTCGGGGTGCTGAATTGGCAGTATCGGTAGAGAGTCGGACATACTTTCCAGCATAGTTACACCCCTTTACGGTCTGAGTTCAAATCCAGCCGAGGTTAACTTTGCTTTTCATCCTTAACTGGTCGATAAATTAAAGAACCAGTGATGTACTGGTTAATTGCTGGCCTTGTGCCAAATGTAGAAACAATTATTTCTTTCTTGCTCATAGACCTGGACATGCTCATAGACCCTGGCGGTCGATTATGGTGGTGGATTGGCAGAATCGGTAGAGAGTCGGACACCGTGCTTTGCAGCATAGGTTAACGGCCTTTTACGTTCTGAGTTCAAATCCCGCTAATGTTATCTTTGTCTTTCATACCAGTAATGCACTGGGGTTGATTTAATCGAATTTCCTCTCCCCTAAAATTGTTGGCCTTGTGCCTATAGTAGAAAACATTATTATGCCGTCCGATTAATATTCTTTTCTATTTGTTCCGGTAAATTGCGCTTTGAGATCAAATCTCACTCTGGTCAAGTTACTGTTTCATCCTACCAGGGTTGATGTAAAACCATATCAGTTTCAGTGTGAAACTGTTAAACATCCGGGTGTTCTCACACCCAGCTCTGCATGTTTTGAGTTCAAATTCCATCTACCCCTTGTTAGGAATTGTCACAGATAGTTTCAGCAATAGGAAAATCAATGGAAACATATTGTACGTTGTTCGATCTGACGATCGGACATCAGGTCGTCCTCTGCTTTGTACTTTTTTTTATTTTCGATTCCCAACACAAAGGGGAATTTCAATTAATTACGAATGAAATTGGTGCGGGAATCAATAC
>OZ024743.1:68876848-68894348 GCA_964016885.1 Eledone cirrhosa
ATATATATATATATATATATATGGTGTAAACAAAGTTTCATATTATTAAAATCTATGTGCTACCAATGGTGTCCAGTCATGGCCACCACTGTATAATGGTCCCATGTACGTAAATTATCATCCTTTTTCCAATCTGGAGTTTTTTTATAACTCCAACTATTAGGCTAATTTAATCAGTCAAAAATACGAAGGAAGGTCTATTTCACTTTCTGATTTTTCAAATTCTCCCCTGAATAATACATTTAGAAGGCCATTCACTATGAGATTTTCATTAAATATACAGTATATTGCTAAAAATACTATACATACATTCATGTATATCGCTATTTCAGAGCACCAATACTACTACCTAATTTTGGCTGGACCTGCAATCGCTCTGTTTAATCGGCTCCTGGTTATTTCTGAAATTCTATAAGAATCCAGCTCCTATAATTATCGGCAAAGGCAGCGCAGTGTGTGGTCTTGATAAACGCTAACAAGCGAGAAACAGATGGCCACTCTCTGTTACTTGTGCCGAGATTAAGTAAGTGACATAGTCACTACTTTAAAACTCATAGTGATTGGTCTTCTAAATGTTTTTAGTTAAACATACAGTATATTGCCAAATATACTATACATACATTCATGCATACATCGCTATTTCAGAGCAATAATACTAATCCTATATATATATATATATATATAAAATCAAGGGAAAGCAAATAAAGTAAAAATTTCAAAATTATTTTTTTTAAATTCCCTGTTCTTACTATATGTGCTTTCACCGCAATTTCAAATCCCAAACGAATAGATAATCCAGGCGGATTTACATTGAGAAAGAGATTATCGTCAGAAGGCATTTCTCTCTCAGAGAATATAAAATTTCCGAGTTAAACATTTTAAACTGGCGCGCGCCAGTGAATTTTAACAAATTTATTTTGAAATTTTTGCTATATTTGCTTTCCGTTAATTTTATATAATCTGGCTTGTTAATTTATTAACTTGCCATTGAACCACACTGGCATATGGTCGGACTATACTTGTATCCCTGTGTGTATTAATTACATGTAGGAACACATACTTTTATTATATATATATATATGAATTTGGATGTAATAGTATCTGCATTCTTGGTCCTGTCTTCCCACTTTATCTTGTAGGTCGACTTGGGCCTGTCAGTTTCCTGGGCTCTTTTGGATTTAGGTAGTCTCAAGCTGCAGGTAACTAGATGGTGATCAATTGACAGCTCATTATCTCTTTTAAGATGAACATCCAGCACAAAATCGAAGAGATCAGAGCCAATAACAAATCAATTATTCATCTTTGCCCCTGGACCTCCTTAAACCATGTATATTTATGGCTGTCTCTGTGCTGCAAGAACGTGTTCATAATTGACAGTCCATTGCTGGAACAGACATCTATTAAGGCCTGTCCACTTGTATATGAATGTTAGAAATTCCCAGCAAAGAATCGCTAGACAAATTTTATGGGCAAACTGAAACAGCAGGAGACCCAGGGGTAGACACGGAGCCAGAGGTTTGGATTAAATTTGGTCCCAAACATGAAAAGGAAAAGAAATTACGAAGCTGAACATTTATGGTTGGAATACATTGGCTCCTTGTTTTCCACGACATCAGAAAATTCTCAACAACAAAAGTATATATAACAGTAATTAAATCCTTTAGTATTTACAAACTCCAATTATAAGAACAACAAATTTAACCCCAAAACCGTTACCAGAACTACAATCCACCGCAATCATCACGACCACAACCACCACCACGACTCCTACTGCTGCTGCTGCTGCTGCTGCTGCTACTACTACTACTACTACTACTACTACTACTACTACTACTACTACTACTACTACTACTACTACTACTACTACTACTACCACCACCAACAACACCACCATTAAAAACACTGTCACCAACACCACTCTGCCCGCCACCACTACCTTTACTATCACTGTCAATTGCACCAATATCACCACCACCACCACCACCATTACTAATATTGTCTCAGCACCACCGCCATTCTCATAACGACATTCCAAAACAACTACAACAATAAGTACTACTACTACTACTACTACGACTACCCCTACTCCTACTACTCCTACTCCTCCTCTTCCTCCTCCTCCTCCTACTACTACTACTACTACTACTACTACTACTACTACTACTACTACTAGAATGACACGAAACCTTATCACAATAAATTATCATTAAAAGTTCAACTGCTACATGCACTATTACGACTATTGCTATTTTTACCACTACATGCACCACATTCACCGCCACCAAAAAACAGTAACCCCAGCAACCAACATAATCACATCTGCAACTACCACCACTACCACTACTACCACCACCACCATTATTATCAACATTACAATTGCCATTACCACCAGCACGACCATTATTATCAACACTACAATTGCCATTATCACCAAAACCACCACCACCATTAATATCAACACAACAATTGACATTACCACCACCACCACCACCATTAATATCAACACAACAATTGACATTACCACCACCACCACCATTATTATCAACACAACAATTGCTATTATCACCACCACCACCACCACCACCACCACCACCACCAATATTATCAACACAACAATTGCCATTATCACCACCACCACCACCACCACCACCACCACCACCACCATTATTATCAACACTACAATTGTCATTATCACCACACCACCACCACCATCACCACTACCACCATTAATATCAACACAACAATTGACATTACCACCACCACCACCATTAATATCAACACAACAATTGACATTACCACCACCACCACCATTAATATCAACACAACAATTGACATTACCACCACCACCACCATTAATATCAACACAACAATTGACATTACCACCACCACCACCATTAATATCAACACAACAATTGACATTACCACCACCACCACCATTAATATCAACACAACAATTGACATTACCACCACCACCACCATTAATATCAACACAACAATTGACATTACCACCACCACCACCATTAATATCAACACAACAATTGACATTACAACCACCACCACCATTATTATCAACACAACAATTGACATTACCACCACCACCACCATTATTATCAACACAACTATTGCCATTATCACCACCACCACCACCACCACTACCACCACCATTATTATCAACACTACAATTGTCATTATCACCACACCACCACCACCATCACCACTACCACCATTATTATCAACACTACAATTGCCATTATCACCAAAACCTGGGGCTAAATAATGACAAGAGCTACATATACGTTAGACTGGTGGTTTTCAACCTTTTTTTGTTAACGGCACACCTTGGAACACATGAAAACATAGCGGCATACCTGGATAATATATACGAAAATTATTTGAATTTTACAAAATAAAAATAGGACATACGTAGTATTTCCGCATCTTCTTAGTGTGTGTGTCGTTGAAAATGTCGCGGCAGATTGGTTGAGAATCAGAGCGTTAGACTGTATATATTCTACCTAATATAGAAAGACGAGATATTAGAGGGAGGAAGAAAGTAGTAGTAGTAGTAGTAGTAGTAGTAGTAGTAGTAGTAGTAGTAGTAGTAGTGGTGGTGGTGGTGGTGGTGGTGGTGGTGGTGGTGGTTTTAGTGGTGGTCGTTGTGGTGGTGTTACTGGTGGTGGTGGTCGTCGTTGTTGTGATGGTGGTTGTGGTGGTGGGGGTAGTAGTAGGAATGGTGGTGGTAGTGGTAGTGGTAGTAGTATTAGTAGTAGAACTATAGGTTTTTACCATCTCCACCGCCACTACTCCTATACCACAACCATTACTACTATATACACCACCACACCCTTTATTATTAACAAAGTCACAAAGAATACCACAACCAGTACTACTACAGCTACTACTACTACTAACATCACCAGCAAAACCTTTACTCTTTCAAAGGTAACGAAGAGCAATGCCACCACAACCACCACCACCACCACCACCATCAGCACTATAACTACAAAGAACATCAATGCCGTTATCACTACCACCACTACTACAATATCACACACTTTACTACTACCAAAGTCACAGGAAATATCACCATCACTACTACTACTACTACTACTACTATTACTACTACTACTACTACTACTACTACTACTACTACTAACCCTACCGCAACATGGCCACAACCTTTACTGCCACCAAAGTCACCATGCATTCATGTAACAAATAAACACCGTCACAAAGCACACAATTGATACACCACCCCAACACCAATAACACACCACAACCACGAGGACCGTCTCCATTTCCACCATTATCACAGACAATACCACCAGCACCATTACTATCACTAACACTACCACCACTGATACCACACCCAACAACATCACCTTTACCACCAAAGCCATCAGCACCACCACCACCATTACCGCCACCAACAACACCAACTACCACAATAACACCAACACCATCAGCATCACCATCACAACAGTGACTACCACCACCAACAACAACAACAACACTACCAAAACCCTCACCACCACCAAGAAGAACCACAATAAGACCAACACTACCAAACCCATCACCACCACCCTCAACAACAACAACAACCATAATAACACCAACACTATCACCACCAACAACATTATATTACCACTACAACCGGGGCTACTACCACCACCATGACCAACAACAGCAACAACAACATCAACAGAAACCACAATAACATCAACAAACTCACCACCAGCGCCACCAACACTATTACCACTACAACCAGCACCATCACCCCCGTCACCACCATCACCACCAGCAACACCAACAACAACAAACTCAATAACACCAACACCAACACTATCATCACCACCAACACTATTACCTCTACAACCAGCACCAACCAACACCACTGCCAACAACAACAATCTCAATAACACCAACACCAACACTATCACCACCACCATCACAACAACAACAACAACAAACACAATAACACCAACACTATCACCACCACCAACTCAATTAAATCTACAACCAGCACAACCACCACCACCGCCAACAAAAACAAGAACAACCTCAATAACACCAACGCCAACACTATCACCACCACCACCAACACCACCACCACTACCACCACCCCACCACCAGCAATATAAACAGCAACAACAACCTTAATAACATTAACAGCACCTCTAACACTACTAGCAGTAGCTCGTGTGTTGAGTTAAATCCGAAGACTCTGACATTAAGAAATGGTGACCTTTCTGAAGTTTGTACATAACAACACAGCAAGATAGCACCAGCTTTTGGGGGTTAGTAAAAAAAATATGGAATGATGAGAATAATAGTAGTGACTAGCAGATTTACCCGGCGTTGCTCGGGGTTTAGAATTATGCTAAGAATATACAGCTAGGAAGTAAAAGAAGAACATTATTTGTCCCCAACCTGTCAAAATAAGCAGAAGACTTCAATAATGAATGCAAACGAATATTTAGTGCAATCTTTGTACACATAAAATTATGCTTATAATAAAGGAAAACACTGAACAGGATGTAGTTATACAAATGATTAAAGACAAAACACGTTGCACATCTGTAAAAAAAACAGACAGTTTTGCTAAAGTACAAAAAGTTGTTCAAATGAATGTGATGTTTATATTTCTGAAAAGTTGGTTATCTCCCTGTTATTATAAGGATTGTCAATAAAGTTTGTTTTCTCCCTTACATCAATTTTTCTACCGATAATTTTGATATCGATTTTTTATTGCTCAACGTGGGTCGATTTGAAAAATGTTTGTGATGTGACAATCTTAGCGACCTCTGCAAGGTGCACACAAAAGTTGGTCAAGTTCAGTTGGTAATTGTAAAAGCCTTATGTATGCAAAGTTGTACACAGACACACATAAATCCTCGCTTTTATATATACAAAGGCAATAATAATGGTGATAATAATAGTGGTGATAATAATAGTGGTGATAGTAATAGTGGTGACAATAATAGTGATAATGGTAATAGTGATAATAATAAGAATTATAATAATTGTTTCTACTTTTGGCACAAGTAGTAGTTGTAGTAGTGGTGATAGTGGTAGTGGTTGTGGTGTAAGTTGTAGTAGTAGTAGTAGTAGTAGTAGTAGTAGTAGTAGTAGTGGTGGGGCGGGTGATAGTGTTTGTGGTGGTTTTGGTAGTTGTGGTTGCAGTAGTTGTAGTGGAAGATGTATAGTAGTGGTGGTCTGATAGCAGTAGTATTAATAGTGTGGTGGTGGTCGTGGTGGTAGTAGTAGTAGTAGTAGTAGTAGTAGTAGTAGTAGTAGTAGTAGTAGTAGTAGTAGTAGTAGTAGTAGTAGTAGTAGTAGTAGTGAGGTAACTGAAGTACTGAATGTGAGATGGGAGGTGGGAGATCGGAGATGGAGAGAGTGGATAAATGAGGAGCAGAATGTTAGAGAGTGGGGGGAAGAGAAAGTAAAAGCGTGTAAGTATAAGGACTGAAAGAGTTGGCATGAATGGGGGAGGAATGATTTAGAGACGGTGGCAGAGGAGAGGGGAGTTAAGAAGGAGGTCGGAGACGCAGGTTGTAGATGAGAGAGGGAGATAGAGAGAGTGCATAAGAAGGGGAACAATAGATAGATTATGAGGAGTAGGATATAGAGGAGTAGGATTATATGAGATAGGCAAAGGGAAAGATAGAGACAGAGGTAGAGAAGGGGTGGAGAGAAATAGAGAGAAAAAGATATAGGGTTTCGAATATGGAGGATAGAAGTGAGTGTAAGATAAAGGGGAAAAAGTTGAGAGAGTTAATTGGAGTAGAATTGTGGGGTCATGTGTGTGGTGTCGTATAGGTGGCCAATTGGCAGAGTCGCTAGAACGTCGCCATTCCAGGTCGATAAATGAAACTACCGATCTAGTACTGGGATCGATTATTCTTGTATATCCTATTTTCATTTACATTCTCTGATTCTATATCGTTATTTCAAATAATTATGTTGTATTTGGACCCGGAGAGGAATGGGCAATGCCAGGTTTTAAAAAGACATTCAGAGGTCGTTAAAGTTAATAGTCACTACTAAAGCGTGATTTTGTTACTCGGAGATTTATCCATCTGTATCGTAGAGGCCTCCAAACGCGATCATTTTTCATATTGCACAATGCTTCAAGCAAGCTACAACACTAATATATATATATATATATATATATATATATATATATATATATATATATATGCTAATAATATTATTTATACTTATATATGAGTTATATATAATTATAAATATGAAAGGGTAGTATGCTGTACAACCCGATTACCGGTAAGAGAAATAGGTCATTGTAAATTATCAGATTTATTACAGAGCAGAGATACAATATATAAAACAATCATTTATTTGCTTAATACATTAAATTTCTAACGATCGTTTCTTCCAGAAATTGTCTGGATTTATCGGTGCTTACACAATGTTTAAACCTTTACTTTACGCCCAACATCAACATTTCTATATTAACTCTAATATAAACATTTTTTAATGCTACTAACTTTTCTTATTTTACATATATTATTCGCACTAGCAGAAAAACCACCGTACCGGTGGTTTTCTGCTAGCATGTGTAGTGTGTATATTGATATCATAGACGCATATATATGCATGTAGATATGATACATCAACTAAAATCGTAATTGACAATATACACAGAAATTGAACGAAGTCTATGTTACACTGTCTTCAGTAATCAGTAACATAATCCACGATACATTTAAAAAAGATGGTATTATATATAAACTGCATTAGGAGAAAATTAGCAACGGAAATATATGCGATATTTTTTATAAGTGTTATAATATAACGGTCGCTAACCGGAAGTGTTGACATTTGAAAATTTTGAAGAAGTGAATTTTAAAGGTTTTTAAATAAGCTATAAAATATATTTAATCAACAGCCACGAAATTTAGCACATAAATTATGTAATATGCATTCATTATTTATTCAAAGTAATCCAACTTATTTTACAAACGGGGTAAAAAAATATATTCTGGACGCAATCCCGCACTCCTTTCTTTATTATAGTTAAGATTACATAACATTTATACATCCTATCATTACGTATCTATTTTTACCATAATGCTTGCCATTTTTAACATACTGTATGTAATAAGCTTGTTATATTCACCTTCTGCCTGATCTCACGCATGTTTTTTATTAATATTCTGTATATTTTCCTTATAACACCTTTCAATGCTATGATATCTTTTTACTGTAATATGTATTTGCTTGATATCTTTTTGCACTTGTATTACATTTATGCATAACTTCTCTATAATTTGCTTATTATAATCACTTTAAGTAATAATCTCTTCACAACATCTCCCAATATTTTGCTACCTGTTTACTATAATATCATTTTGTTACCCTTGATTTTCAATATGATGTCATTGACACTGTTCATAATATCGTACCTTAATGAATGTTCTAAAAACTAGGAATGAAATTACTTGTTTAAACATTGTGTAAGCTCCGATGATTCCAGACAATTATCTGGAAGAAATGATCGTAAGCAATTAAATGCATTAAGCAAACATTTGATTGTTTTCTATTTTGTATATATATATATATATATATATATATATATATATATATTATTTGTACAGATTAAAGTTTAAGCAAAGAGTGGCTGCTTTCACCCTCTTAGGGGAAATTCTCAAATTATTAATACTATATATAGAGATACATATATATACATATATATATATATATATATATACATATATATATATATATATATATATATATATATATATATATATATAAATTGGAATAAATGCTCTGAAATAGCGATATATATGTGAATATAGACATAGAATATTCGAAAATATTCTGTATGTTTATAATAAACATTTTGAAGACCTAATCGCTATAGAATAGAATACGTCACGTATTACAATTAGATTCTCGATAAAAGCAAGGGAAGTAATCTACGCGTTTCATTCTCGTTAGAAATCATCAGGACTACATATCCAGTGCTTTTATCGAGAATGACACAGCTAGAGACTTATAGAATACTTAGCTGTGTACAGGAACTGGTTTGAAAGAGCGGTTGCCGGTCCGGCAGAAATTAGAAATTGGAATAAATGCTCTGAAATAGCGATATATATGTGAATATAGACATAGAATATTCGAAAATATTCTGTATGTTTATAATAAACATTTTGAAGACCTAATCGCTATAGAATAGAATACGTCACGTATTACAATTAGATTCTCGATAAAAGCAAGGGAAGTAATCTACGCGTTTCATTCTCGTTAGAAATCATCAGGACTACATATCCAGTGCTTTTATCGAGAATGACACAGCTAGAGACTTATAGAATACTTAGCTGTGTACAGGAACTGGTTTGAAAGAGCGGTTGCCGGTCCGGCAGAAATTAGAAATTGGAATAAATGCTCTGAAATAGCGATATATATGTGAATATAGACATAGAATATTCGAAAATATTCTGTATGTTTATAATAAACATTTTGAAGACCTAATCGCTATAGAATAGAATACGTCACGTATTACAATTAGATTCTCGATAAAAGCAAGGGAAGTAATCTACGCGTTTCATTCTCGTTAGAAATCATCAGGACTACATATCCAGTGCTTTTATCGAGAATGACACAGCTAGAGACTTATAGAATACTTAGCTGTGTACAGGAACTGGTTTGAAAGAGCGGTTGCCGGTCCGGCAGAAATTAGAAATTGGAATAAATGCTCTGAAATAGCGATATATATGTGAATATAGACATAGAATATTCGAAAATATTCTGTATGTTTATAATAAACATTTTGAAGACCTAATCGCTATAGAATAGAATACGTCACGTATTACAATTAGATTCTCGATAAAAGCAAGGGAAGTAATCTACGCGTTTCATTCTCGTTAGAAATCATCAGGACTACATATCCAGTGCTTTTATCGAGAATGACACAGCTAGAGACTTATAGAATACTTAGCTGTGTACAGGAACTGGTTTGAAAGAGCGGTTGCCGGTCCGGCAGAAATTAGAAATTGGAATAAATGCTCTGAAATAGCGATATATATGTGAATATAGACATAGAATATTCGAAAATATTCTGTATGTTTATAATAAACATTTTGAAGACCTAATCGCTATAGAATAGAATACGTCACGTATTACAATTAGATTCTCGATAAAAGCAAGGGAAGTAATCTACGCGTTTCATTCTCGTTAGAAATCATCAGGACTACATATCCAGTGCTTTTATCGAGAATGACACAGCTAGAGACTTATAGAATACTTAGCTGTGTACAGGAACTGGTTTGAAAGAGCGGTTGCCGGTCCGGCAGAAATTAGAAATTGGAATAAATGCTCTGAAATAGCGATATATATGTGAATATAGACATAGAATATTCGAAAATATACTGTATGTTTATAATAAACATTTTGAAGACCTAATCGCTATAGAATAGAATACGTCACGTATTACAATTAGATTCTCGATAAAAGCAAGGGAAGTAATCTACGCGTTTCATTCTCGTTAGAAATCATCAGGACTACATATCCAGTGCTTTTATCGAGAATGACACAGCTAGAGACTTATAGAATACTTAGCTGTGTACAGGAACTGGTTTGAAAGAGCGGTTGCCGGTCCGGCAGAAATTAGAAATTGGAATAAATGCTCTGAAATAGCGATATATATGTGAATATAGACATAGAATATTCGAAAATATTCTGTATGTTTATAATAAACATTTTGAAGACCTAATCGCTATAGAATAGAATACGTCACGTATTACAATTAGATTCTCGATAAAAGCAAGGGAAGTAATCTACGCGTTTCATTCTCAAACATACAGAATATTTTCGAATATTCTATGTCTATATTCACATATATATTGCTATTTCAGAGCATTTATTCCAATTTCTAATTTCTGCCGGACCGGCAACCGCTCTTTCAAACCAGTTCCTGTACACAGCTAAGTATTCTATAAGTCTCTAGCTGTGTCATTCTCGATAAAAGCACTGGATATGTAGTCCTGATGATTTCTAACGAGAATGAAACGCGTAGATTACTTCCCTTGCTTTTATCGAGAATCTAATTGTAATACGTGACGTATTCTATTCTATAGCGATTAGGTCTTCAAAATGTTTATTATAAACATACAGAATATTTTCGAATATTCTATGTCTATATTCACATATATATCGCTATTTCAGAGCATTTATTCCAATTTCTAATTTCTGCCGGACCGGCAACCGCTCTTTCAAACCAGTTCCTGTACACAGCTAAGTATTCTATAAGTCTCTAGCTGTGTCATTCTCGATAAAAGCACTGGATATGTAGTCCTGATGATTTCTAACGAGAATGAAACGCGTAGATTACTTCCCTTGCTTTTATCGAGAATCTAATTGTAATACGTGACGTATTCTATTCTATAGCGATTAGGTCTTCAAAATGTTTATTATAAACATACAGAATATTTTCGAATATTCTATGTCTATATTCACATATATATCGCTATTTCAGAGCATTTATTCCAATTTCTAATTTCTGCCGGACCGGCAACCGCTCTTTCAAACCAGTTCCTGTACACAGCTAAGTATTCTATAAGTCTCTAGCTGTGTCATTCTCGATAAAAGCACTGGATATGTAGTCCTGATGATTTCTAACGAGAATGAAACGCGTAGATTACTTCCCTTGCTTTTATCGAGAATCTAATTGTAATACGTGACGTATTCTATTCTATAGCGATTAGGTCTTCAAAATGTTTATTATAAACATACAGAATATTTTCGAATATTCTATGTCTATATTCACATATATATCGCTATTTCAGAGCATTTATTCCAATTTCTAATTTCTGCCGGACCGGCAACCGCTCTTTCAAACCAGTTCCTGTACACAGCTAAGTATTCTATAAGTCTCTAGCTGTGTCATTCTCGATAAAAGCACTGGATATGTAGTCCTGATGATTTCTAACGAGAATGAAACGCGTAGATTACTTCCCTTGCTTTTATCGAGAATCTAATTGTAATACGTGACGTATTCTATTCTATAGCGATTAGGTCTTCAAAATGTTTATTATAAACATACAGAATATTTTCGAATATTCTATGTCTATATTCATATATATATATATATATATATATATATATAGAGAGAGAGAGAGAGAGAGAGAGAGAGAGAGAGTTACACATGTGTGTATGTGTGCATCTGCCTCTGTGTATGTGTTCATGCATATATTAACGAACAGTTGCGTGTTGGACCGCTGTAAGTTGTGACAATGTGTGTGGTAATTGTTTGAACAACGAAACCTTATTCGCTTGATATTAATGTATTGCAGCAAGTTAAACGTAAATGTGGAGATTCTTTCATCATGACTTCTAATTTCATACAATTAATGATCAATTTTATGTTGATAATGAATAATATCAATAAGGATAATCTCATAGATTTTCAACAGTCACGTAATGTCGTTTCTAAAACTACGAATTGAAAATAAAAATTATATTTACTTTCTTTTAAATATCATCTTTATAATAGCATATTAAACCTTCGAAATTGTTTATTTGCCAAATGGCTTTAAACCTTATGAATTATTTAGGGTATGAGGACAGTGGTGGATTGCCTGAGTCTTTAGAACGAGGGATAAATGCTTACTTCTATTTGTTCCGGCATTTTATGTTCTGAGTTCGAATCCTGTCGAGATCAGCTTATCTTTCACCTTTCTGAGGTCGATTAAATAAGAATCAGTTAAGTATATAAGTCCTTCCCCCAAATGTTTCGCCTTCTTCCAATATTACAAATAATTGTGAAGTTTATTAGAAACTGTATTTCAGGGTGCATTAAACTATTGCTGTGTCACCCACCAACGAAAGGTAATTTCAGCTAACTCCCACAATTTCTGTGAATTAATTTCTTTTGTTCAAAATCTTCTCTTAATGATGTGTATTGATTAAGACGAATCGTATTGAATGATATCAATTAATCGACGTCGGTCAATGAAAGGCACGCCACATTCATTACGTTAACCTGTAAATGTTTAATTCATTCACAGAAACGAGTACCTTTAACAGAATTCTTGGGCAGAATCGGCATGACATAGTGAGCGATGAAGCTGGACCTTCAAATTACAATTACCGTCCACCAGACGGGCCATCAAACAGTTTCACATTACCCAATTTCCCCCAAGAAAATATGACAAAAGACATTTACCCATAATCCCCCCCCCCCCCCAGTAGGATTTGAAGCAAAACTTAATACTTATGAAGTAAATTTCTTAAATATTCGGCTATGTCGGCGTCAGTATTTACTTTATGCGACAGTTATATATACTAGCAGAAAAACTACCTTTCGGGTGGTTTTCTGCTAGCATGTGTAATGTGCATATTGTTATTATATGCAAATATATATACATATAGATATAATACATCAAATAAAATCATAATTGACAATATACACAGAAATTGAACGAAGTCTGCGTTACACTTTCTTATGTAATCAGTAACGTAATCCATGGTACATAAAAAAGACGATATTATATATATATAAACTGCATTAGGAAAAAAATTAATGACGGAAATATATGCATGTTTATATAAGCGATCACTAACCGGAAGCGTTGACATTTGAAAATTTTAAGAAGTGAATCTTAAAATAACCAACAAAATTATTTATATTTACTCAAGAATTACGAAATTTAGTAGAAAAATTGTTAATATTCATTCATCATTTATTCAAAGTAATCCAAATTATTTTACAAATGGGATAAAAAAAATATATATTCTGGATGCAGTCCCGCACTCCTTTTTTTTTTATTATTATAGTTAAGATTTTTTTAAAGACGGCAGATTGTTCCTTGAAAGTGATTTCACTACTATTTGTAACAAGTCAAGCGACCTAGAACGATATAATCTTTAGTGACCACTGAGTATGTGGTATACTGTCTTATAGTGTAGTGTTGTTCTGGGGATTCTAGCATGGAAACAGAAAGATAAAGAAAATATTTCAAACACAATTGGTTCTTATACACTATTCTCTCTCTCCCTCTTCTCTCTCTCTCTCTCTCTCTCTCTCTCTCTCTCTCTCTCTCTCTCTCTATCTCTCTCTCTCTCTCTCACTCCCTCTTCCCCACCCCCTCACTCTCTAAAAATCAAATTGTAAAGCAATATGAATTGATGAACTTTGGTAAACATTACGTTCCTAAATGTCATGTCAGAATCTCTATATGTTCGATTTTTACAATTTTCAAACAGATTTTAGTAAATGTTGAATACAACACAAAGGTAACAATACGAGATAAAGTGCAAGTATACTAAGCATCATCGATTACATATACATACACATACTTTATGAGCTTAATGTTTTTGTTCACTGTCACGCAGAGGAGATATTGTAGAAGTAGGAGGCTGTCAAATGACAAATAGAGAGGGGATGATTGACTAATGAAATGAAAGTGAGTGGAAGAATGAGGTGTTTATCATCAGGCACACAGTGTCAAACAGGCAAAGAGGGAGAGGAGTGAGTGAATGAGAGCATACAAATGAGAGTGGGTAATCGTGATTCTTTCGTGTTCAATCGTGTAATTTTGGAACTAATATTGTGATGCAAATATTGATAATTGCCCGTAAAGCTTTTCTCCTATTTTGTTGTAATTTCTTTTGTAAATATGGTATCATCATTTTTAATTAAACCGTTATAACTACCACTAAAATGTTCGCCGTTGCCAGCAAACACGGGCGATAAAGAATCAACTTAAATATGGAATGATATCGAATATAATCATCGAGAGTGTTAAGAGTTTCATTACCGAATATTTCTGTTCTTTAAATGCTGTTATTATTGATTGACAAGATTACAATTAAAAACGAATCAATAAATCTCACCGCGGTCAACATGTGCCTTTCATCATTCCGAGATCGATAAATATAAAATACCAGTTAAGTATTGGGATCGATATAATCGACATTCTTCACATTATTGAACGCCTGTTCAAAGTTAGAAACAATTGTTGATAGACAAGATTAGAATAAAAATCCAATCAATAAATTCAACCGCGGTCAATTTTGCTCTTCATCATTTCGATAAAGGAAAGTGCCAGTTAAGTACTGAGATCGATATAAGTGACATTCCTCAAATTACTTGATTGTTAGAATGATAGAAAAAATTGTGGATAGTCAAAAGAAAAATTAAAATCTATTCAATAGATCCTGCCAAGGTCAACTTTGCAATTCATGTTCAGGGGAAGATAAAAGAAAGTACCAGTCATGTACGGTGGTCGATGTATCATAAATAACCTCCACACAAATTGTTGATAGTGTACTCTGAATTAGAAATCGTTATTCATTGTCAAAAGTAGAATTAGAAATAAATATAAATTACGCCGAGGTCAACTTTGTCTTTCATCCATCTGTACTGGATGAAATATATGACAATACAAGGCACGTACTGTGTCAATTTAATAGCCACCGCCCACCACTTTTAAAAAGAAATTACTGGTCAGGTACCTAAATTAGAAACCCTTAGTGATAGTCAAGATAAAAATTAAGAAATAATTATTATGGATAATAGAAATGAAACCAACACAATATTATAGTAATACTTTCCATCAGATTCAGCAAATCACGTTAAGGGTGAAAGCACTGATTCTTTCCTTAAACTTTAATCTGTTCTTATAATATATATATATATATATATATATATATATATATATATATATATATATCAACTTGGGATTTAATTAGGCTTTTTTATCTTGTCGATCAACTGATATATATATATATATATATATATATATATATATATATAGGCAAGCAATCATCCCAGAGTATTACTGGTACTTTATTTTATCGACCCCCGTAAGGAGGAACGGCATAGTTAACCTCGGCGGGATTTGAACTCAAAATCAAGGGTAATCTCCTAGAAACATTAGTGTCTGCCGTTCTGTTTATATGCCAACACAAGAGCAACGGCAAGAATGTCGGAATCATTCTTGTCACATGACTTAAAGAGGCTGTTTGCATAATTTCAAATCGTATATGATTATTAATATTCGAAAAACTCAGATTTACATTTATATATGCAGATATAATTAGAAAGTGAAAAACACAAGATATAACTATTCCATTACCACAGGCTCCAGGACCCTAGACAGTATGTTACATACGTCTAGTTCGTTCATCAGACAGAGGGATTATGAAATATATGAAAATGCGAACATATACGTATATATATATATATATATATATATATATTTATTAAAATAACATATTAAAGTTTAAGCAAAGAATCGCTGCTTTCACTCTTAACAGGATCTTCTTAAGCAAAAAAAAAGTTAATCTGTGAACGCAGAAGTAAATATTTCAAAAAACATTGCAGCCGAAGAAAGAGAGGAAGACGATATTTTGGTTCGTGGAAAGGTTCCCTGGCAAAGAACGGAAAAAAATGTATCCTTATCGAGCACTCTTTGGATTTTAGTCTTCAAATTTATTATTATTACTGTATATATATATGAAGTGTTTCCGTGGGAAAGGTAAAGGGAAGGAGACTGCTCTGTGTAGGCTACAGAGCTATTTAGTTATGTAATAAACAACATAAGACAATTATTCCATGAATCGAATAAATGTCTTATGCTGTTTATTACATAACTATATATATGTGAGTGTGTGTGTGTATGTTTATATGTATGTATGTATGTATGTATGTATGTATGTATGTATGTATATATATAACATGTATCCCAGTACAACCTGTCTCATGGTCGGGTCGTTGGCGACTAAACTGGCAACCCCACCAAGGTTTCTTGGTGAGGAGGGTGACTTTGGACATCCTGCAGGACTAAAAACAAAACCTGTCAAAGGGCAAGGGAGCTCTTAAGAGTCAATAGCCATCCAAAATCACCGGGAGAGATGACCCCTTAGCCTTTGTCAAGGCAGAATTCTAGGAGAAGGAAAACTCTGATATAACACCTGCAACCCTGATGGTATCCAATGATGTTGACTTGTTCTTCTTTTTGGTAAATATCATCTTGGTTAAGAGAGTGGGACTGGCTTTGTGCAGTGCCTTTGCTCACTATAAAAGCTTCACAGCACAGGCATTGCTTTATATCTGGAGATCTCTCTGCACTTGTCATCACATGGTACCATGGGCCCTGCACTATGTGTCAATAATGGTCACAAGTGTAGTCTTTGTACCAGAGTTTTCAAGTCGCTGGCTGGACTAAAAAGTCACACTCGTTCAGCTCATCGGTAGGGGTTCTCCTACATGGATATAAAGTAGTGGCCGTACTCGAAAACGAGTTGGCAGCCACCATGTATATATATATATATATATATATATATATATATATACATATATATATATACATATATATGTGTGTGTGTGTATGTATATATGTATCCCAGTACATCCTGTCTCATGGTCGGGTCGTTGGCGACTAAACTGGCAACCCCACCAAGGTTTTTTGGTAAGGATGGTGACTTTGGACATCCTGCAGGACTAAAAATCAAACCTGTCAAAGGGCAA
>OZ024743.1:68899348-68901848 GCA_964016885.1 Eledone cirrhosa
ATATATTTATTAAAATAACAGATTAAAGTTTAAGCAAAGTTTCGCTTAAACTTTAATCTGTTATTTTAATAAATATTTGCTCTATGGTTCTTATATATTTGATATATATTTATCCTTATCAAGCCCTCTTTGGATTTTAGTCTTCAAATTTAGTATTATTACTATATATATATATATATGTTTATAGACACATATACATTGGCGTATGTATGTATATATATTTGAAAAAAATGACGTGCTGTGTGGTTGCATATGAGTTACATATGAATAACATTATTCCCTCATCAGTGATCTTCCAGCCTTCATTGGTATTTCATCGCTTTAAAGACCTTATACCTCTGGTTGGTGAGAGCAACGGCTAAAGAGAGTCGTTGGGACACGTAAATAGGTGGAACGAGCGAGACAGTAACAAACAAAGATGGTAATGCAACGAAAAGTGAGGAAGAAGGAGTCAAGTCCCTGAAATCGATGAACATAAGTTCTGTGAAATCGTAGACGAGAGAATAAAGACCATCCAACCTGGTCGAAATGTGAGCGAGGAAAGAATTTCGCACAGGTCAAACGGAAAGAAGTGATGGAGAGGGAGTAGCAGAGAGTGAGTGAATGAAAGTGTGAGGAGGATGCTAACAGAGAGAGTGACTGGCAGAGTGGAAAAAAGAAAGTGAGAGATACAGAGAAAGGGGAAGCAGTAAGAATGAAACAGACGGGTCACAGCGGAGCAAAATATATAAATGTTGAAAAAATGGCGTGCTGCGTGGTTGCAAATGGGTTACATATGAATAAAATTCGTCCCTCATCAATGCTCTTCCAGCCTTCATTGGTATTTCATCGCTTTAAAGACCACATACCTCTGGTTGGTGCGAGCAACGGCTAAAGAAAGTCGTTATATATATATATATATATATATATATATATATAAATATACATATATATATATATATACATATATATATATATACTTATATATATATATACATATATATATATACATATATATATATATATATATATATATATATATACATATATATATATATATATATATATATATATATATATATATATATATATATATATATATATATATATATATATATATATATATATATACATATATATATATATATATGCAGGCGTCTCTTTATACCTGCATATCGGCACGCTCGTACGCAGGTGCATGTATATATATATATGTATATATATGTATATATATATGCATTTATGTATGTATATGCGTAGGTATATGTATGCGTGTGTATGTGTATATATGTGTATGTGTGTGTTTGCATATATAATGTGTGTGTGTGTGTGTGTGTGTGTCTGTGTATATGGGTGTGGAGATCCATGATGTGTGTGTGTACATATATGATTCGGCGGGCACCTCTGGCTGTGTGTATGTATGGATATATATATGTCTGTGCTCGGCTGTACGTCTATGCCGGCTTGTCTATGTTGTTGAATTTCTATATCTTACAATTATTTCTTCCTATCAATATTATCCACAACCAGACAATTCCTTTCTATTAATTCTTTGATAAATCGTGAACTGTCTTTACTGACACTAAGAACTAGCACCTGGTCGTCCAAGCATGACGAACCCCATAAACCCCTTGCTTCCTGTGCACACCAAAGCAAGTTTTTGACTGACCAATATACATTCCAAAACGCACACACACACAAATCCTTAATTGCACGCGCACTCATGTAAATACCTGCAAGAATATCGGTGAATACACAACCGCATTGCTGCCCCACATATTATACCGAAATACACACATGCGCCCACACACAAAAAAGGGCCGTGCCTATATATATATCTAATCGGCCCACATACCACAACATAAATATATCTTTTGTCGCATCACCTGTCTGAGGAGCAGATCGATACTGGAGTCGGGGCAATAACTATTATGGGTCACCTTGAGACAATCTTCTGCGAGATGTTCGTAACAGGTCGATACGCAATAAATATTTTTCGTATCTAAAAGAAACTTTTTTCGCTTTTTCTATTATATATATATATATATTAGGATTGGTGCACTTAAATAGCGATGTATACATGAATGTATGCATAGTATATTTGGCAATATACCGTATGTTTAATTAAAAACATTTAGAAGACCATACGCTATCGGTTTTAAAGTAGTGACTATGTCACTTACTTATTTTCGGCGAAAGAAGGGAGAGAAGCCAACAGTCAGTTTCACGCTGGTTGGCGATCATTAGAGCCAAGTACCCATGCTTCCGCCGAAATATAGAGAAGCTAGATTCTTATAGAATTCCAGTATTAATCAGGAGCTGATTATACAGAGCGATTGCCAGTCCAGCAAAAATTAGGTATTAGGATTGGTGCTCTGGAATAGCGATGTATACATTAAAGTGTATATAGTATTTTTGGCAATATACCGTATGTTTAAATAAAAACATTTAGAAGACGTTACGCAATCGGTTTTAAAGTAGTGACTATGTCACTTACTTCTTTCCGGCGAATGAAGTAAGT
>OZ024743.1:68904348-68921848 GCA_964016885.1 Eledone cirrhosa
AAGGGGGAGAAAAGAAACCCCCACCACACCACAGACATGTTAAATCCCTATATATAGAACAACACACCACATACACATCAGTTTGACAAGCGCACCTCAGCGTGAAAGGTCTTTCTAAAAACGAAACAATACCTCCTACGTTAACCAAGAACTCCTAAGACCTAACCAACAACCAACAACTTAATTTATAAAATAATTTTTTTTAAGAAAAAATTTTTTTAGAATCCGGAAAAAAATTATTTCTGGATTTTGTGAAGAAAATAAATTTGTTGAAAGCACAAGTGAAGCCATTTTTTCTTCCCCCCTGTCTTAATATATATATATATTTATTGGTATAATTTGGGAGGGTCATGCTGCCAATAAAAACACACGCACCTGGTGATTTTCACTTCATTTTATTATATATTTCCTGATGGTTGGTTGGTTGGTTCGATAACAGGATGGCTATTTATATATTGTCAAATCTCTTCGTCACACATTCTGTGACAACCACAATGACTAGGTTTTTACTTTCTGTCTCTCTTTTGTTCTGTCCTACACCATCTTGTTTTTGTGTGTTGTATTAACACACACAATGTACAATATCCATCCTTCTCGTTGGTTATTGATTCTGTATAGTGAGCACACTTCAAGTCAAACATACGAGAAGAAACGTAAAATTTAGTCATGGATCTCTCTCTCTCTCTCTCTCTCTCTCTCTCTCTCTCTCTCTCTCTCTCTCTCTCTCTTTTTCTCTCTCTCTCTATCTCTCTCTCTCTCTCTCTCTCTCTACCTCTATCTCTCTCTCTCTCTTTCTATCTATCTATATATCTATATATCTCTATCTTTCTTTCTTTGTTTCTTTGTTTGTTTGTTTGTTTGTTTCTTTCTTTCTTTCATACTCAATCGATCACACACACACATCTGTATAGTGCTCATCTTTCGAGACAGAGAGACGAGGAGAGGTGTGAAATAAAAGTTAGAGACATGGATATGTTTCTCCATCTCATACACACATACACATACATACAGACATTTACTGTCACTTTTCCCCACTCCTATACAGGTTTTTGTTTTAGTTTATAACAAGGATACCTTTATGTAAGGGATAAAGACGTTAAGATCTGGCTGTACAGGAAAGTGGAGGAAAGGACTATAAAAGCCATAGATGAGAGGAAAAGGTGGAAATAACAAGGACTTTAGGGTCATATAAGAAATGGGGAAGAGGGGGTGATAGGGTATGGGTATACGGTGTGACTGTGTTCAGGCTGCACCCCGTGGACAAGGCCGCAAGTGTATTTCCGCGGCCAATGGCCAGCGGCACCTTCTACAACAGACAACCCAGCTCACGGGGCTCCTTCCTCAGAAGGGCTTTGACGTTCCGATCTTGCGGGGGAGCTCAGTAGTACGGGGGCCGAGTAATATCAAGCGTACAACTACGATAACATTTGACAGTAATAAGACAAAGATCATCCCGCCGCCTTCATTTAAGAACGAAGGAGAGGTGGTCTTCCTCTGTCTGGTGGCTATGGAGAAAGAGATAATATGGTGGACTAGGTTAAAAGGCCTGAGGGCAAGCACCTTTCTCTCCGGACAACAACTCATCCCCTTCTGTAAGTACAACTTCAGAAGGAAGGTGAGAGTGGAGAGAGAGGTGCTACACCCCAGTAAATTCGCTGAATGGTGGGTGAATGTGGCGAAAACGGCCCGGGTGAATGGGCCTTCTCTGTATATAAACCTGTAGGTTAAGGAAGATAAACAGAGGGAAGACGGGGACCCCTACAAAACGTGTTCCTGGTGTTGAGGGTTGTTCTATCCACGGGTGTAAAACAACCCCGCAGTAGCGTTACCCCCCCCCCCCCCCCACCTCTAATGGGGATTTCAATTGTTTTATTTTTATATAGTGTATTGTTATTTATCATTGTTAAAGATTTTACGTAAAACCCTCGCCGTCACGTCTTGTAATGCCCCATTTTGGTACGCCCCTGTGGCAATTAAAGAAAGATATCTATTTAATTACATATCTCTCTACATCTCCTGACAATGTACGTGTATCTATGATAGTGTGGCAGTGAATAATCCCTTCATTTGAAAATTCAAAAGTATGATGAGATATTGATTCCTGAGTCAGGCCCGATCATAGCCGATTGTACGTTGAGCTGATCGATGGTGAAAAACGGGTCACGGGTGAATAAAATATGTACAAGGAGCTAAATTGATAGCTTGTATATGCTTTATCATTATTATTTTTATAAACCATTATTATTATATAAGGGCGGTGAATTGGCAGTATCGGTAGAGGGTTGGACGCCATGTTTTCTAGCATAGTTACGTCCCTCTGTAGTCTAAGTTCAAATCCCGCTGAGGTTAACTTTGCCTTTCATCCTTACGAGGTCGATAAAATAAAGTACCAGTAATGTACTGGTCAATTGTTAGCCTTGTGCCTAAAGTAGAAACAATTATTATTATATAAGGGTGGTGTATTGGCAGTATCGGTAGAGGGTCGGACGCTCTGCTTTGCAGCATAGAGTTACATTCCTTTACGGACTGAGTTCAAATCCCGCCGTGGTTAACTTTTCCTTTCATCCTTACGGGATCGATAAAAGGAAGTACCAGTAATGCACTGGTTAATTGCAGGCCTTGTGCCAAAAGTAGAAACAATTATTTTTATAGTTGTATATGTGCAAAAAGAAAAAGGATAAACGAGAGAGTAAAACGATTCAATACAATGAAAATATATATTAGTTTAACGTTTGATATCGTTGGAAAATAGACTGAAGGTTTCGGATGTGTTTCCGTCATCAGAAGAAATAAAAATAAAAATAAAAATAAATAAATAGAAAGATGGAGGAAAGTGAGAAGAGGAAGAAACAGAAAAAAATATATATATACTAGTTAAATATTAAGATTAAAATTATTTTTAAAAGACTTAGAATGTTGGTGAATACCGATATAATAGCATAACATAGATATGCCGGCTACAGAAAGAACGAGTCTCATGATAATAAGACTGTGAGAATCTAGAAACACCAATTAAATTGTAGAATTCGTAAAATTTGCTTTACCAAACAAACTGCCTGAACGTATGAGAAAATACTAGAATACATTATTAAAAAAAGTTGAAACTCAAAAATATTCGTGTCGATAACATGTATAAAAGAATGAATGTTCTTTATATATAGGAATATATATATATATATATATGTGTGTGTGTGTGTGTATGTGTGTGTGTGTGTGTGTGTGTGTGTGTGTGTGTGTGTGTGTGTGTGTGTGTGTGTGTGTGTGTGTGTAATATAGTGATATATTATTATAGTAATTACTTATTCTCCGGTACTATTTTTACATACTATATATATATATATACACACACACACACACACACACACATATATATATATATATATATATATATATATATATAATATATATTTATGTATGTATGAATATATATATATACATATAATATATATATATATATATGTGTGTCTGTATATATATATATATACATATATATATATATATATATATATATATATATATATATATATATATATATATATATATATATATATATATAACAAAGGTTATGTGGTAAGGAACCAGATGGACCATAACGCACCCGAGTACTCAATACTTAGTGTAGTAGAGTGGGAAATAGGAAAAATAATGACCCCGACGGAAGAGCTCAAGCCGTTTCGACGGCTATTTCAGTCCAGAAATAGCCGTCGAAACGGCTTGAGCTCTGCCGTCGCGTTATACTTTTTCTTATATATATATATATATATATATACATTCTTATATGCAGAAGAGAGCTGGTAAGTGAGGATGAGAGGGGAAGAGTCTTTAACCGCTAACAACAATTGTTAAACTCTATCGGACTAAAATAGAAAAATATCATTGCAATCGTGTTGAAGCTTTAGAAAGCAACATTTCAATTTAACAATCTCCAAAATAGTATTTCCAAACAATAATAAATAGAAATTGAATATATTGAGATATAGTTATGTAAATCATTTTATTCTTTTATTCGTTTTGTCATAGACTGCTGACATATTGTGGCACCGCCTTGAAAGATTTACAGATCATGTCCACACCTATACAAGAATTGTATATACTTCTGCGATAAGGAAAGTCTCCAATTTTTTTTCTTTTCTGTGTAGCGAGGTATTTTGGCTGCTTGGATTTTAATTTTCATTCGCTGTACTGAAATAATCGTTGTAATGAAATTCACTATAACGAGATTCTTTTATCATTGCTTTAGTAAGCTTGTGGTCATCGATGAAAAAAAAAAAATTGTTACACTGAAAAATTCGTTAAAATGGTATTCGTTATAACGGAATTTGTTTATGAGAAGAGGAGGGGTGATTAAACGAGCGTGGGGGTGGATCAGGATTGCATAGTGTACGTTTGTAAATATGGGATTTCTTGTAATGTTTACTTGTTGTCATATATAATGGTTTCTGGTGTAGGCACAAGGCCAGCAATTTTGGGTGGAGGTGAAAGTCGATTAAGTCGACTCCAGAATATTACTGGTACTTTATTTTATCGATCCCCGTAAGGATAAAAGGCAAAGTTAACCTCAGTGGGATTTTAACTCAGATCATAAAGGGCCGTAACTCTATGCTGGAAAGCATGGTGTCCGATCCTCTACCGATACTGCCAATCCCCCACCCTTATATTATGTCATATATAATGTTTGTTATAATGTAGAATAAAATAATTATCGGTATAAATGACTTATAATAATATTTCGCAGAAACAGATTAGCAAAATTGAATAAGCGGGGTGAATGTAATAAAAGCGAGGGAGGGGGAAATCTCGAGAAAATTAATAAGCGAGTATGGGGAAAATTGGGAGATTATTCCTGAGAGTAATTTACGGAAAATGAAGACGCACACACATATAATAGTGTGTAAGCAGTGGTTGTTCTTTTATGCATTCTGGTCGAGTGTGTGGTGGAAATAGTTTAGGTACTATTTCTAGCATGACGAGCGGCAATTCATTGGATTTATTTTTGTTCCACCAGCAAATGTTGATGTTCTAGTTGGTGTTTGTTTTTGTTAACTCCAATTCAGCACTCATTGTATTGCAGACCGACAATCATTTGTATTCCAGATGTGACAAGCTCGTCTTTTTATTTTCCTAGTTTTACTCTATACAAAGTTTCAAGACGATATTTTAACTATTATATAAATTGATTAAGTGATTAAAATGTGAATGAAGAGAAGAAGTTGATTAAATTAGGATAGCTACAATTGATAAATCATCATTTATTCACAAACACTTGCCAGAGAAAGTCGCTTATACACTGAAACAAACTGTGATGTTTTCTCTTCTAATAGTCTGCAACTAATCCAAGCCCAGCTGCATTTCGGGCTAAGAAGGTTAAACTCTCCAAATAACGGTCTCTCTCCCAGAGTGCTGGTATTCTTTGTCCTAGGAGCACATCCATACTCACCAACATCGGTACGGAGTTGGCTACCAGCAGGTGTGAGCCTTGCGAACTGAAATAGCTCTTCCAACGCGTCTCCTTCATCATCCTCCGCGAAAATACCGTCTCTATTCTGTCCCCCGGGACCGCAGGGCGGCTAGCGTTTGGGCAAGTATTTGCTTATAATAGTGTTGAAACACGGCTTATCGTGGCCATTTTAAACCTGACGGACCCCATTCTTAATCCAGGTCTAAACAGCCGAATTGTTCTACAGATGGAGATAGAGAAGAAATAAGGAGAAAGATACATATATAAATATACTAGCAGGCCCGTCCGGTTGGTGCCCGGCTAGGTGTACCTGCCCGCACCACTCCACCGCAAAGATACCACACACCTTCCTGTGACACATTTTCCTTCCGACTCTCTCTCTCTCTCTCTCTGAATAACTAACACTTTAATTGTATCTCTCTGTCTAACGGCCTATCTATCTCTTTTCCCTCCCTCTGTTTTTCTGTCTCTCTCTCTCTGTAGATGTATGTGTGTAGTTTTCCTAATCTTTCTCTAAATCTCTCTCTTTCTCTCTCTCTTTCTCTATGTGTGTGTATATATTGAATGGAGATACGGAATCTAAAACAGTGTTATCATATAGAGAGTGGAGAGCGACAGAGAGAGTAAAGCAGTTAAATTATAGAGATGGCGAATGATCTTACATACATACATACATACATATGAAGTATAGATATGTGTGTGTGTGTGTGTTTGTGTATGTGTATGTGTGTTTGTGTATGTGTGTATGTGCATGTGTGTGTCTGTGTTTTGTTTTGATGTTATCCGGCAATTGGCGAAATCAGGTGTGAAAGTATGTGTATTTGTGTGTGTGTCTGTGTGTGTGTGTGTATTTGTGTGTGTGTGTGTGTGTGTGTGTGTGTATATGTTTGTAGGTGTGTGTGTGTGTGTGTATGTGTGTGTGTTACTTATGCGAGCAACGACAGAAAAAGTGCGTGGGATACATACATTATTATATTCGTCTGTATTTTCGTTCTGCAACCATTATATTATGATATTTGTATCAAATGATTTTAGATGTATGTATTACCTCCTTGCCCGTCCCTCTGTTTCTCTTTCCATGTCCCTATCTCTCTCTCCTCTCTCCTCTCTGTCTCTCTCTCTCTCTTGAGATCTGTGTGTGTGTATAGTTTTCCTAATCTGTCTCTTTCACTCTCTGTCTCTCTAAGATGGTTGCCTTTTGATGTATGTATTACCTGCTGTCAGTTAAATTATAGAGAGGGTGAAAGAGGGACAGAGAGAGAGAGAGAGAGAGACGAAGCTCAGCTTTATCATATTTGAGATTGAAGAGCGGCAGAGAGAGTAAAGCAGTTAAATTATAGACAGGAGGGAATGATATATTATATAGAGAGGGAAGAGCTACGGAGAGAATAAAGCCAAGAAACTCGAGAGAGATGTGTAGGCTACATATATACATAATACATACACACGACACTCAGCTTTATAATATTATAGATATATGTATATATATATATATATATATATATATATATATATATATATATATATATATATATATATATATATATATAAATTAATAAAAATAATGAAACAGTTCCTTATATTAAAAAATTCATCATTTTACGATCGTTTCTAGGATATATATGTGTGTGTTGGTATGTATATCATATAGATATATGTACAATTTTTACAAACCATCAGAGGGAATATACATACCTACACATATATATGCTGTCTTCAGAAATAATGATATTTGTTTATTGAAAAAAACAACAAAGATTTAATATAATAGGTCTGTTTGGGAACAGGTTTTGAATTGACCAATAGAAAGGTAGTAAGTGGTCAAGATGGTAGAATAGTAGTAATGGAACTTTAATTTAGGTGTAGAGGAAGGCAGATTTCAGTTTTGAATGGAAAGAGTATAATGAATGAAAAGATTATTTTGGGGATGAAAATAGGTCAAGTCGGTAAAAGGTACACGAAAATTTGAAGTTATAAAAGAATAATGCTAATGTAAATATCTAAGGAGAATAACATTTTACGATAAATGTGTTAGTGAAAAATATCAATCTTATTTAAAATATAAGGAATTTACATCTATAAAAAGAAAATAAATTAATTAAAGTGATAGGTATATTTATATTGATAAATGTATATCAATTCATATAGATATGATAAATAAGAATTAGATGTAATTGAAGAATGCTGTTAAAAACGAAGGGAAAATAAAAAAATAATAATTATTATTATTTGGGGGGGGGGGGGGGTAAATTTATTAGTGAGAAATAACAAATTTATATAGATTATAAGGAATATAGATTCATAACCAGAAATTAAAATAGTTTATATGTATACTTATCGGTATAAATTTTAGGAAAAGATTGCTGTAAAAGGGAAATAAAATTATGCAGTTCATTAGTAGTAGAATATTAATTATAGGTTAACTAATTTAAAAAAAGTGTTATTATAATAATTTGTAAAGTGTATATTAATTAGGTTTATAATATTTAAAAGTTCTTCTCTATTTATGATTACATGATATAATTAATTCCTGTCGCTTATTTAATAGGATATCCTTAGATTTCATTATTTCAAAAGGTTCCTGGGAACACAATCTACATTCATATCTATTATTCTGATAAGGGGTGGCCCTTTTGAGCACACTCCAGGTCAGGTTATAATCTATATTCCTTTTTCTATAATTATTAATTATTTCAGCTAAGGATGTTGTATTAGCTAATGTGGCATTTTTAAAACTGTGTTTGTGGGTATTAAATCTTACTTTAAATTGGTTAGAAGTAGCTCCTATATATGAATAAGTTGAGTCCTTAGTGTTAATTTTACATTTATATACTATGTTATTAATAAGGCAATTTCCTTTTAATGGGCAATTTGCTTTGTTTCTACAGTTACAACCTTTGGTGAATGCTGTATCAGAGGAGATAGTCAAATTAGGTGTGGAATTTTCACGACTTGTTGTATGTGAATGAGATGGTGGTTTGCTGTGGTTTATTTTAGTATTATGGTTAGTTTGATGTATTGGTGGAATATTCATGGGTTTTTTTTACATTTGTATGCATTATAGGCACTTATATTATGTTGTATATTGTTGGTTGTTGAGTAGGAGAATTTAACCGTTGATCTATTTAAAATTTGATGGTATTTATGGTTTGGCGGGAAGTTTTTCTCTGGGATAGTAAAAAATTTTTTAGGTATATTATCTTTAATTTGTAGATTAAATGGAGCATTATACCAAGTAACTCGTCTATTACGGTTTCGATGTTGTTTATTATTTTTATAGGATGTATCCTGATGTTTATTAAGAGAATTAGTATTAGTGATTTTATTACACATATTTTTAGTTAGATCCATTGATTTAGGTGTTTTAGCCTGTTTATTAGAAATTTTGTTATTAACATATATTGGAGTATTAGGAGGAATGGTTTTTTGAAAGTTACTATATTGTATATTAGAAGAATTAGAGAAATTAAGTTTTATGTTGGTATTTTTGGGTTTAGTGTGAGTGGCATTTAGGTGTGTATATTTCATTTGGTGTTTGTTGGTAATATTGGGTTGTATGTTTGTAGTGTTATTGGTACAAGGTATATATACTAATTTGTTTTTGTGGCCGCTTCTAGCTAAAGCTTCGTTATAACAGGTCGCATTTTTATCAAATACATCCTGGTTAGACCAAAGGTTAGACATTTTGAGTGAGATATTATATGCTAGGTTTTTAAGGATAGATTTAGGGTGATTAGATTGTGAGTGTATGTAATGTAAGTTTTGGTTAGGTTTATGGTAAGGTTGGTAGATACCCGTAGATAAGTCTAATGTTATATCAAGGAAATTAACTACTTTACTTGTGTTTTAAAATGTAACATCGAGACTATAATAGTCTTTGTGGAAAGTTCTAATCAGTTTTTTATTTTTTTATATATATATATATTGTTATACATATTGTTTTAATAATATTGCCAGAAATGATAACAGAACACACTCACTGTTTGGTTGGTTTTCACTTCTGTATCTTTTAGATCTCCATAGTTAATTTATTTGGCAATATATATATATATATATATATATATATATATATAATTAGAAAGAGAAGCCGGGAATATCCTTCATCAGTGATCGACTAGCCATCATAGGTATTCCTTCGCATTAAAGACCAGATACCTCCGGCTAGCTCGAACAATAACTAAAACAAGTTATTGGGATAAAAAGAATTGGGTGGAGAAAGAGAGACAGGTGAACAACAAAAATGGTGCGGCAAAGTAAAGGGAGGAGGAATGAGAAAATCAAGTCAGTGATTCATTTGAACATAAGAACTTGCGAACATTGACGAGAAGACAAAACACCATCCGTACCGTGCGAAAAGTGAGCGTGAAAAGAATTCCGTACTTTGGAGGAAATGAGAGAGTGTGAGCAGCAGAGATTGAGTGAGTGAAAGTATGAGGACGAGGCTAGCCGAGAGAGAGTGACTAGCAGAGGGGGAGAATGAAAGTTAGAGGGAGAAGGAGAGAGAAGTGGGAGAGAGAAAATAAGTTATTGGGATAAAAATAATTGGGTGGAGAAAGAGTGACAGGTGAACAACAAGTCTTTTTCTCTTCCCTTACTGCTATCCTATTTTTCTCTCCCCCTTCTCTCTCCTTCTCCCTCTTACTTTCATTCTCCCCCTCTGCTAGTCACTCTCTCTCGGCTAGCTTCATCCTCACACTTACACTCACTCACTTTCTGCTATTCACCCTCTCTCACTTCCTCCAACTCCAGCACCGTACGAAATTCTTTTCTCGCTCACTTTTCGCACGGTACGAATGGTCTTTCGTCTTCTCGTCAATGTTCGCAAGTTCTTATGTTCAAATGAATCACTGGCTTGATTTTCTCATTTTTCCTCTCTTTATGTTACCGCGCCATCCTTGTTCACCTGTCTCTCTTTCTCCACCCAATTCTTTTCATCACAATAACTTGTTTTAGTTATTTTTCGCGCTAGCCGGAGGTATCTGATCTTTAATGCGAAGGAATACCTATGATGGCTAGTCGATCACTGATGAAGGATAGTCCCGGCTTCTCTTTCTAATTTTTACTTCATATATATATCACATACGCAACAACACAGCACACCATTTTTCATTTATATATACATATATATATATATATATATATATATACATATACGTTATTCCGGGTTGAATCGGAGGTAACCACAGTAAGTAAGGTACTCAATACATAGCAGAGTATAGCAGTTTTAATATAGATGAGATTCTACAGGACTAGAACTGTTTCATTCATTTGAAATCATCAGGAATCATATATATATTTTTATATATATATATATATATATACATATATATATTTTTATATATATATATATATACATATATATATTTTTATATATATATATATATACATATATATATTTTTATATATATATATATATATATATATATATATATATATATATACATATATATATATATATATATATAAATATATTATTCACAATAATAAAGGTAATCCGTCTGAGAAAATGTCACAAATGTAGAAGCTCCAATAAAGATTATAAAGAATATTTCAAAGCATCTATTGTACAATTAAAGAAACGATTGACATATATAGACACAATTATTGAATGCCTAGTATCGATATTTAAATTTTGTGATGAATTTAAATATGTCGCTTTTTCTAATTATATGTTCATACATTCTTTGCAAATTATCTCCTGTTAATATTTGATATGTTAATATATATGTCAATTATATATATGTCAGTTAATATATATATATATATATATAATAACTAGAAAAAATTTAAAAAGTTATCGCTCTACATGGCTGAATAATATAATCTGAGTTTTTCGAATATTAATAATAATATTCGATTCGTTTGCAATTATGCAAAAATCCTCTTTTTAAGCCATGTCAGTAGAATGAGTCCACACTCTTGCTCTTGCTTTGGCATGTAAATATAACTACCGACACTAACGTGTGAGATTACATTTATTATATATATATATATATATATATATATATATATATATATATATATATATATATATATATATATATATATATATTTACTAGGCTGGTACTTTTTATCGACGCGGAAAGAATGAACGGTGAAGTTGAACTCGGCAGGAACCAGAAAGAATCATGCAAATCATTTTCTCCTAAATTGTAACGTCTCTTCCAATTTGAAGTCTTGGTTCTGTGTTTAGTCGTAATAAAACTAAAAGTGTATATTATCTGTAGCTGGCACTAACCTCATCTTCCTCCGTAGCTTGCAAGTTCATATTAGTTCCTGGATATCATCAACATCCAATATTGATTTCATTAATGTACAGACCAAATATATTTCAATTTCCAGGATATACACTATTCGTGACCAACGAACAAACAAACCACACATTATTGATACATGTCTCACATCTAGAGCAGCCGACTTCTACCCATTCATAACAGAACCTGTTCTTATGAGGTCACCCAAGCACTGCATTATCACGACTATTAAATGTATGCACATATGACATTGTATATCCACATATCGAACACTATCATATTTCAAGTCAATTGAATGTCTACCACTGTACCATATTGATATTAACCATCCTTAGAAGCACAAGTACATTCCCTCTGACATATCGGGAACAGCCAGCCGTATGACTAAAACTATTCTTTTAACCCTTTACCATTTAAACCGGCCATATCCGGCCAGAATTCTGTCGCCTTTTTCTGTTAAAACCGGCTGCCACTAGCCACTCATACTGATGTTAAGGTATTGTTCTCAAAATAAATAATACCAAAATCTCATAGATTCGATATTATGTGTGATAATTATGTGGGGTAAAGCTTTTACCGTGAAAATGTAATAGTAAATATAGAATAATGTAAATAGTAAAGGGTTAAACATGTCCTTCTATATATCACGGGCAATGCCTCATGTTAGGGGCAATGAAAAGGCAATGCTTCATATTAGGGGCATTGAAAAGGCAATGCCTCATGATAGGGGCATTGAAAAAGCAATGCCTTATGTCCTTTAATTTGTTTGCTCGTAGCTTAATTGTAGTAGCTCCGACAATAAACACTGCCAACAACGCTTGTAGAATGTCACCCAGCCACTGAAGTCGGGTAGCATTTACCAAGCAGCATTGCTGGACATATGCCGCTGATGATGCAAGGTGTGCATTCGAAGAGTAGACGTCGACATCGCTGGCAAAAAATAATGAATCAGTCTGACCGGTTTCGGTTGTGTATGAGATATATCAGGGATAGTATATCGTCTTCTATTTAGTCCAGAAAGACATAATATATAGAGCCGTTACTATTTAATACTTCCCTAAAGCTTAAAATGCGAATTTGAATAAGATGGCAGATAAGTCGAAGAATTAATTACTGATCCGATAATTATTAGTAAAGTCCTTAATAGTGATAAAGGTGCAGGCCCTGTGGTTACAACCTTGGGTTTGCAATTGAGAGGTTGTGAATTCCATTCTCGGTCCAGGTAGTGTTTTGGGTCCTTGAGCAAGAATCTTTATTTAACGATGCTCCAGTTTAATCAGCTGTATAAGTGATTTGCGACGTCACTGGTCCAAGCTGTATTGGTCATTGCCATTCTCGTGGACAACATTGGTAGCGTGGAGAGGCGAGACTGGATTGCATGGGTGACTGCTGGTCTTCCACAAACAAATATTTCTCAGGCTTTTGCCTAGGGGGGAAAATGTGGGAAACCATGGTCATTCGTTACCTATTGGGTCATTGAAATAATAGTGAATATGATATACAAGTCAGATGGATTAGACGAAAGTCCACAAGTAATACCAAACCTAAATCTATCAGAGTGCTTCACCTTTTTTTCTGTTCGGCAAGGGAGTGTAAAGATATTTGCAGTGTGTATGGTTTCACAAGACGCAAGAGCTAAATCTACTTCTACTGCAATACATATGATCTAAATTACGATTAAGTTGCTGAAGGCATACAGTTTAGCGCATTTATACACCCACATAAGTTATATATATACCTATATATATATATATATATATATATATATATATATATATATATATATATATATATATATATATATAAATATATATGTATATATATATGTGTGTGTGTGGGTGTGGGTGTGTATGTGTGTATGTGTGTACATATATATTTATGTATGTATATATATATATATATATATATATATATATATATATATATATATATATATATATATATATATATATATATATATATATATATATATACATATATATATATTTATGTATATATATATATATACATGCATATATATATATATGAGTATATGCATATGTATAAATATATGTATATGTAGATGTATATATATATATATATGTATGCATATATATGTATATATATTCATGTGTATATATATATATATATATATATATATATATATATATATATATATATATATATATATATATATATATATATCAAAAGCAGAATAGATGAAGATATACGTGTATGTAGGGAAATACAAACAGGAACACAATGGAGGTATATAGATAAGTGGAGAGAGCTAGCGATGCAAACAGCAGAATTTCTCATCTGACCAGAAATGTCTCATTGATACATGATCTCCTAACAATAAATATGATATTATTTGAAGATAAATTGTCTTCTTGATTTATTACCACCTACCATGTGTCCTGCACATACATGTCTATATATGTATGTGTTTAGTGTTTATACATACACACATAAACGCACTTATATGTGTGTATATATATATATATATACATACACACGTATATATATACACACATATATATATATATACACATGCCTATATATAGAGAGACACACAAACACACTTATATGTATATATACGCACAAACATATATGTATATATACACACACAAACATATGAATATATATATGTAGTTAAAGAATGAAGAGTAACATGGTGTGCTGTACAATAAGAGCTTTATTTAAAGTACTGACAATTGTTTCGTTGATCAGGTGAGTCTAGAGTTCGCTAATCGCTTGAGGTTGCATCATTCGATCTCCAATACATTATTTACCTCTAGTCAACACATCAGAGTACGTAGATATGGAAGTAATTCACTCGAGGCAAGATTTATATTGAAAAATAGCGTATAATGAAAACAATAACATCAATAATAAAACATGTATGGTAAATAGGTAGAGAAGTTACATATGTAAAAAGTAAAAAGTAAAATATAAGATAGGTACATTAAAAAATAAGAAAATGAGTAAATGGGAAATATAAAGAAATAAATAATTGAGAGCGTGTACGTACAGAGTAGTAGTTTTTGAGTAAGTGTTCTTATAAGGATTTGTTGGTGGGTTTAGTGTTAACATGCGAAACCAGTTTCAAGATGTACATAGATACGTGTAGAGGGCCCGATAAAAGAAAAGACAATAAATTAGAGATTAATTGGTGGATACATGTATGATATTTATGGGCTAAGGATGACGGGACATTTGATAAACGCTTGTTGTAAATGTTTTGTTGTTTGTTCAATCTTAATGGGGTTGATGCTGTTTCAGGGAGAGATGGTGAAAGAAATGTTCAGAAATTAATGATCCAGTGACCAGTGGGCCGTTTGATAGCTAATAGCAGTGCGATGGTGTGTATTCTATATGTTAAAATCTAAGTGGTTCAGTATTAATTTTGGGATTGCTGGTTCAAATCATGGTGGTTTGAAGTTTGTGATGCCTACAGAAAATAGATCTTTCTTTTTTGCTGTTAAGCAGCATCCCATCGTACCTTAAAATATGTAGTAGTTCTAAATTACAAGGCCCGCAGTGGGACATACCGTTGCTGTAGGCTTTTGCTACCGATGATTTTGACCAGCTAATCTTATATTCTAGGTTTTTGTCCTTAAGCTGCCAGATATTTTTGGCGAGCGTCGTAGAGTTCTCCAGTGCACGGTTCTTCATGGAGTGTCTGTGGACGTACCACCTTTTCTTGACGGAGTAAAACACTTCAAGAACATGTGTACCTGTCTCTATCACACCAATTCGGACTGCCTGAAGAGGTCACAGCCAATGATGGTTGTCACCGAAATATATATAGCAGTACATCTTTAATAAACGAAGCCAAATTTTAAATATTTGACTTAATTACTTTACATTACTCCGGAGTAACCAAATCAACCTGCGTACTTCGTCGAGTACTCCAATCTGCATACTGAGGTGTCGGTAAACAACCAACATATACTCAAAATGTACATATATATATATATATATATATATTCAGTTCATAATAGACCGATTAATAATCAATGTCCAGTTTGTGATTTTCAACTATTTCGCTGCCGTTGTTGCTGCTACTGTTGATGGCTGTGGTATTGCTTGTGATGGTTGTCGTATTGCTGCTGGTGCTGCTGCTTCTATTGATGATGATGATGCTGATAGCAATAACAATCATGTTGATGAGGATGGTATTATTCTGTGATGGCGGTGTTGTGTAACAGTGTTATAGTGTGATTTAATGTTATTCTTTATCATGTCTGACAGTCTTCTCATAATCTTCCTGTACTGACTCGATACGACGCATGCGTATTCTTCAAGAGGATGCTATAAAGTTCAAGGAATATTTGGCTTCTATTTCTAGCATGCCAAGCGACTACATACGTCCTTTGTTGGTGACAGGCTACCACGGTATTTCGTCACCCTAAGGTGGTGTGGGTTTATGATAAAATGGTGGGGAATAGTGTTTTCTTATACAGGAATGGCTCGGTGTGGCGTAATAAACACGTAGTGCGGTGAAGTGTGGTGTGACGTTGCAGGCTACTGTAGAATGGTGTAGAGATGTGTAGTGTGGTATGGTGGTGTAGTGTTGTAGTGTGTTGTAGTTATGTGGCGTTGGTGGTAGTTGTGGTGATGGTGGTGGTGGCGGTGGTTTGGTGGTTGTGGTGGTGGTGTTGGTGGTTGTGGTGGTGGTGATGGTGGTGGTGGTGGTTGTGGTGGTGGTGGTGGTGGTTGTGGTGGTGGTTGTGGTGATGGTGGTGATGGTGGTGATGGTTGTGGTTGTGATGGTGTTGGTGGTGGTGGTGATGGTGGTGGTGGTGGTGGTGGTGGTGGTTGTGGTGGTGGTGGTGGTGGTGGTGATGGTGGTCGTGGTTGCGGTGGTGGTGGTGGAGGTTGTGGTGGTGATGGGGGTGATGGTGGTGATGGTGGTGGTGGTTGTGGTGGTGTTGTTGGTGGTAGTGATGGTGTTTGTGGTGGTGGTGGTGGTGGTATATGTTTTCGTGGCATTTCGTCTAACATGTTTGTGTATGTATGGAACGAGGTGGTATATTAGTGCAGTGTTGTTGTGTAGTGATACAGTGATGTAGTGTGATGGTATGGTGTAATTATATAGTGTGGAGGTATAGAGGCGTAGTGTGGTGGTGTAGTGGTACAGTGTAGTGATGTAGTGGTGGTGTAGTGGTACAGTGATGTAATGGTGGTGTAGTGGTATAGTGGCGTAGTGTAGTGGTACAGTGGTGTTGTAATGGTACAGTATAGTGATGTAGTGTGGTGGAGCAGTGGTACAGTGATTTAGTGGTGGTGTAGTGGTACAGTGATACAGTGGTGGTGTAGTGGTACAGTGATGTAGTGGTGGTGTAGTGGTATAGTGGCGTAGTATAGTGATACAGTGGTGGTGTAGTGGTACAGTGTAGTGATATAGTGTGGTGTGGCAGTGGTACAGTGATTTAGTGGTGGTGTCGTGGTATAGTGATGTAGTGTAGTGATGTAGCGGTGGTGTAGTGGTTTACGATGTAGTGTGGGGACATAGTAGTGTAGTGGTGGAGTGGTGTAGCTTAGTATAATAGATGTTACAGGTATTGACTTCTACCTCATTTTGTAGACTACCAAAGTCACTATATTGAAACACTGTATGTGTGTGTGCGTCTGTGTGTGTGTGTATGTGTGTGTCTGTGTGTATGTGTGTTTGTATGTGAGTGTGTGTATGTATGTATGTGTGTGTGTATGTGTCTGTGTATGTGTGTATGTGTGTGTGTGTTTGTCTGTGTGTGTATGTGTGTATGGGTTTGTGTGTGTGTGTGTGTATGTGTATGTGTGT
>OZ024743.1:68926848-68931848 GCA_964016885.1 Eledone cirrhosa
TATGAAGCTGTGGTCACTTCCAACCGACCAAATCAACCACAGGAGGTCAAATCCTATGGGTATGGCGGAGGGCCGATTTAAGGAACTCTTCCTGAACCACCATTACGAGCTGAGGATTCGCTAAGGTGAAACAATTGTTCTCGGTATAGTGAACTAACTGTTGAGTAACCACTTCTATATATATATATTGTGGAATAAAATAGGACGATTGGTTACTCCTTCATTACGTTTATTGGTTGGTGACACGCGTTTCTCCACTGATCAGCTCAAGGTTCGATCTGTATCGATGTAGCCCAACTCTGTAATCGGCGGCTCGTCAGACCCCTAACAATGGTAATCGTCCTTGTTATTTTATTTCACTATAATACACTCTGTCTAGCTCTACACCTCGACACTGAAGTGAACTTAAACATTGAGTGCCCACCCAGGTGAACCTAGAGTAACTCCAAGTTACACTCACCGGATATATATATAGAGATACAGAGAGAGAGTGTGAGAGAGAGAGAGAGAGGGAGAGAGGGAGAGAGAGAGATAGTGTGTGTGTGTGTGTGTGAGATAGTGAGTGAGAGAGAGGGAGTATATAATGTCGACCGTGAACCGAGCGATCTCAACTTGCTAAACACAAAGGGAAATGCTTGGCGTCACTGTCAGTTTTATATCTTCCCCTATACCTACTCTGCTTCTTCTCTTGGTTAATGGTCTCCCCAATATCTGAACCGCAGCCTCTCTCTCGGTGTTTCTTTCTTTATATATATAATGTGTCTATATTATATAGATGTACTGGGTAATTGCTGGCCTTGTGCCAAAAGTAGAAACAATTATATACATATATATATAAGCAGACACACATATATTATTTCCTGGTCATCTGAGGAATTAAGCACGTGTCTGTGTGTCTACGAAATTGAGTAATAGCCTCGAGTCAACCGCTTACCTACAAATACACACAGTCTCCGCCACACTTAGGTGTATATATGAGTGTATCTATGACCATAATATGTGTGTGTATGTATATAATGTATGTATGTGTGTCAGAATATAGGTGTATGTGTAAATAAATGTGTGTGTCTATCGTGTACTGCGTGTGATTAAATCACAAGTCATAATTTAAAATCAATAATGTAATTGTCTGTAGTAGTAAATTTCAGGAACTTCTCAGTTTATTAGTGAATACTTAATAACAGAGAATCGTAGCTATTCTTTGAAGATATCACATTTCCTTTTCGATTTTCCTAACTGTCATCTTCAGAGAAACACTTTGAAAATTATTGATAAATGGAATGTAAACATTCTTTGATAACAGCATGTGAACTAAAAGACTATCTGTGGTTTCATAGATATGTTCTTTCTGGCAAATATTTCAAATACCTGTGCTTTTCTTTCCTAAAATGTTCACCATTACAATCAGGCATTCAAAAGAATAGCTAACCGACTGTTTCCTATTTGGGCTTGGTCGCTGTCGAATACATTGGTGTCCTTGATCCCCGAATTGCCGTTTTGCTCCACAAAATCGGTAGGAATGCATCCCGTGTGAGCAGGTTCTCCATTGTAATATTCCCTATTACGATCAGTCATTCACGAGAAATACTAATCGACTGCTTCCTATTCCGGCTGGTCGATGTCGAAACCACGTGGATCCAGGGTATCCCAACTGCCGTTTTCCTCCACAAAATCAAAAGGAATGCATCCTGTCTGAGGAAGAAGCATCGTGACGTATAATGGTTGTGGTAGCGGGTGTTGCTTGCTGTTCACCAGTGTGCAGCTGAGATATACCACCTAAGCTACTGTAAAATTTCTGCCAGTCGATCCCCGCTTTCCATTACATTTGTTATTAATTTCTTCTCTGTTTTTCATGTAACAATTTTATACTCACCACGTTTATCTTTCGCTGCACATTTTGGTTTTTTAATTCACAGAAAATCTTTACTCTTGGACTGTTTTTCTTGATGCAACCGTAATTTGAGTTTCTTCCCTTGCTTCTAATAGACTCTTATAAACTTAACTTACATTTTATTCTAACCTCAATGGAAGACTTTGAAAATTTTTGATGAATTGAATGTAGAGATCCATTGATAACATGATAACGAAAGAACTGTCAGTGGCTTCTCAATTATGTGTTTAGTGGCAAGAATGTCAACTCCCTCTACCGCACTTCATCCAAATGATCAACACTATATTCAGTCATTTTTTAGAATGACGGGTTAATTCACCAATTCTATACACACGTCGTCTATCTCTTAAGCCCATAATGTGTTCACATGTAATATCTACTCAAGGATGATATAACCACAAAATGTAATATTTACTCTAGTACGATATAACCACAAAATTAAATTTCTTACCTTGTTTTCAATAGCCTCACACTATCTTAAACTATGTGTTTCTCTCCAAATATATACTGCATTATTTCTTTCAAGCATTCTTGATCTAATAACATGGAGGTTTTATGTCCCGTTTGTTTTTACATAATAGTTAAACATCTATCCTGGAGCCGATAAATGTTTAGAGTGTATATAATATTTTTTCTATATCCCCAGCTTGTGAGATTGATGTAGTAGATGTGCTATTTCGACATCTGTATTCTCTAGGTCAATGTATGCTGGAAAGACATATCAGAGTGTCACAGATGTGGAAAAGAATGATGACAGCGTACAGTTTTCTGTATAGTAATTAGAACGGAGGTGAGATACAATGTGAAAGAGAGGAAGATAAATGTTGTTGGAGATTCGTCGGTTCGAACATCGAGGGGTCTATTTGTTTGATCAAGTGGAATACCTTGCTCAAGACATTACTGTGTAATTGTCAATGAATTCCAAAGACACTGGTACGCTTAACACAATGTTCAGGGAGATTCATCGTGGCACGTGTGTTGCGACTGGTAATATGAATTGCAGGTACAGATCACTTTCTTTCTAACTGAGTAGACTGGAACAGCATGGAATGAAATGTCTTGCTCAAGGACGTAATGTGGTACAGGGAATCACTCGTGAATCTACGATCATGGGCCAAATACCTTAACCATTTGGCCATGTGTCTTTACGTAGGAAGAAATAGGATTGCTGTGTCAGGTTGCGTTAGCTGTAGGATGAATGTAAGCATAGATCATGCTACATCAGATTAACAAGAGACTTTGATGTAACTTTCAGTTGATCGTTGGTGTCAATAGGTTAGTAACAATACTAAAGAGATTGTGTTTTGTTGTTGTTGTATGTTTGACGTCATCAATGTTGTTATAGCAGTATCTTCCATCAGAAACTTTATTCACTGCAGTACTTGCAGTTTAACTTTGCACAATACCAAACACATAAATATGGTTGTGTTGGTCAGAATCTACCAGCACAGTGTATTAAAGGCATAATTGAAATTGAGATCAAAGAAAGCAGTCAATCATGATTCCTAATCACAATCATCATCATGCTATTTTTGTTGTTATGTAAACCCGAGAGTAAGTTTTGTTTTAACAGACCCATGACACATATTTAGTAATACATAGTATCTAGGCGCCACACAGAGGTTGTTTGTTCCAGTTAGATGTCGTAATTTTCCGATAGAGTTCAAATGTGGTGATTCTACTCGGGTTACTGTATGTCGAATTCACCCACTCAAACAGCATTAAAACCTGAATATCTCGTCTACCGTAGTGACATATTACATTAAGGTAATATATTCTATCGTCGGAGGGCCCGAAAAGGGTCATGATCTGTGTCATTCCTCGTGATTGAGTGATAATTAAAACAGGTGAGATACTACATAACAACTGCCATGTTGGCTCAACACCCGTGTATATATTAGTAGAGATACATCCGTTAGAATGGGTGGCTAATACACCAGTATGGTTCTCTTGTTGACTTGTCTATCTGTATACATATTCGCACATTTACCACCCATGTGTGGGCGTCTATCCACAGTGCTATATTTACTTAGAAGACGTAATAAGTAATTTGAGGAAACCCATGTGTATTAACAGATCTATTGAAATTGTTTATTTATTTCCTGTTCAAACATCGTATTCGTATTTGAATAGAGTGTTAAGCAAGACAGCCATAGTGACAAAAATCCAAACTATCAAAAACACACATTTCTATAAATATATGCACATATTCATTATATATATATATATATATATATATATATATATATATATATATATATATATATATAAATTTATATTTATATATATATATATATATATATATATATATATATATATATATATATATATATATATATATATATATATATATATATATAATGTATAAAATCAATACAATATAATTACCTCATTACCAGAGGTTTCCCGAATGAGGCGAATACGAAATACATTTTGCTCTGATACTTACATATTTCGTATTCGCCTCATTCAGGAAACCTCTGGTAATGAGGAAATTATATTGTATTGATTGTATACATTAAATTTTGCTCTGATACTTACATAGAGCACTCTTCATTTCTATGACCTTTTCTGTTTCCAACTGAAATTTCAATACTTATATATATATATATATATATATATATATATATATATATATATATATATATATATATGGTTAGAAAATATTTTTTGGAGGAGGAGATATATGAGTCAAGATACTTGTAATCTTCCACCTGATTAAGGGTGGTACCATTAAGGGTTCTGATGGGGTAGTTTGGGCTGTTTGCGCATCTGTTCACACACTCAGTCTTGGATTCGTTGAGGTACAGTCCAACACAGTTGGACGCTTGCTCTAATGACTTCAAAAGACTCTCAGCATTTTCCAGTGACCGACTGATCAATGCGATGTCGTCAGCAAAGTCAGTGTCGGTCAAGTATTTTGCTGGGTAGCGTGAGCTTCTCCTAGGTTGTAGTTGGTATCCCCTATCCTGAATCCTATCCACAGACATGCGCAAAACATAATCCACAACAATGATAAATAGATAGATAAGGAGCAAGGGTATCGCCCTGTAAAATTCCAGCGAGGATTGAGAAAGGTGGTGTTTCCCCATCTGGGGTCAGGACAGTT
>OZ024743.1:68934348-68935860 GCA_964016885.1 Eledone cirrhosa
AATTGTTTCTACTTTTGGCACAAGGCCAGCAATTGTCTCAGTGTATTACTGGTACTTTATTTTATCGACCCCGTAAGGATGAAAGGCAAAGTTAACCTCGGCATCATTAGTTTAGCCACTTATCTGGAGTAGAGATAAGGAAGAAGGACTGATATAGATCTCTCTCCCAGGGAAATTGGAAGATCCTATTCAATGTTCGAACAAGATAAACAAAATGGATCAATGTACAGAGAAAGTTCTGCATGTACTCGAAATTACGAGACAGAGAAACATACAAGATGGCTGCTACTCGATGTCGAGTAATGCCATCGCTTGATACTGAAGCATGAGCAGCACGGCCGTGGTTTTCAGTTGTTAGATAGGTGCATATACATAAAATATATACATACACACACACATACACATACATACGTACATACATAAGCACATTCATACATACATACATATATACGCACGCACGCACGCACAAACACATACATACATACATACGTACGTACATACATACATGCATACATACATACATACATACATACATACATACATACATACATACATGCATACATACATACATACATACATACATACATACATGGCACGCTTATATTCTATTGAATGTTTGATGATCACACTGCACATTTCTTTGAACAGTATGCGCATTTAAATAATATGAAGCATCTTTGCTATCCTGTTACCGGAAGGAATTAGCATGAAACGGAAGTAGTTTGGTGATGACTGAGACAACAATATGTGGGGAGGGGGAGGTATGTATGTGTGATGATTATGGATTTACATCAGTGCAAATTGTCATTTATTAAAAAGAGTACTCAATATATTTAGGTAGATTGAAATATCATATATTCTGATTTCCGTTCTCACAACCACACACACAATGTACACAGACACACACGCACATATATATATATATATATATATATATGTATGTATGTATAAATATATATATATGAGATATTTATTTAATAATGTCTCATATAAAATAATACAACCAGTTATCCACGAAATACTGATTAGTTAGCACCCCAAACACTAAATTGGGATAATACTTAGGTATATCCTCATGTTTGTTGAGTGAGATGGAGTTGGTCGGAGTATCGCTTAAGGCTTTCTCTGTTTATGTATTGAGTATATATATATATATATATGCATATCGAAACGGCTTGAGCTCTGTCGTTTGGGTCTTGAACATTTTCCTATTACCCATACAACTACCCTAAGTATTGAGTACTCTGGTGTATTATGGCCCAGGTGGTTCCTTATCACAGTTCCTTCGTTATACATATATATATATATATATATATATATACAAACACCCACACTTCCACACATACATATGTAAGTAGGATTTAAACAAGGTAGAACATTCTAGAATGAAGGTGAAGGTGAAGCTAATAGAATATATTCGACATATTATTCAGGTATATATAGTCGTGGACTTAACACATCGCCCGGTCCGAACCAACCACTGTACCTTCCTCAACTTAGTTCTCTATTGTT
>OZ024743.1:68936060-68998560 GCA_964016885.1 Eledone cirrhosa
GGTGACCCAGCAAGAGATGATACGGTGATAGGTGCAACCTTTTCTTCAGTTCATATATAAACTATGAAAAGTATCGAAGAAGTAATGGTAAATTAATATGATTTCCTATGTTATCTGTAATAGTTTTAATCTAATTTTTTTTATGAAATAAATTCGACGGTGAACGAACTCAGTAAACGTGGTTGAAGAAGACGAAACGGAAAATTAATGACTTTTATAATAAGTTTACAGGAAATTAGAGAGTGGAGATAAAAAAACAAGATTCATACAGTAGCTGTTATATAAAGTTAACAAATACAACTATATCATCTATATATCTGCTGTATAGTTTACCTAATACATAACAAAATAATATAGTAATAGATTATTACTGATTCTTAATTTATTCATACCCAGTGGAATGGAAAGCAAAGTCTACTTCATTTCAGCGAGATTTTTAACAGATTATGGAATAATATATATATATATATATATATATATATATATAAATGTGTGTGTGTGTGTGTGTGTGTGTGTGTGTGTGTGTATATATATATATTTTACATACATATATATATACACACACACACACACACGCACATATATATATATATATTTATATATATATATGTATGTGTCATGTGTGTGTGCGTGTGTTTGTGTGTGTATATATATATATATATATATATATATATATATATATATATATATATATATATATATGCATATGTATTTATATGTATGTGTATGTATATATATATATATATATATGTATGTGTATGCATGTGTATATATATGTATGTATCTATGTATCTATGTGTCCATGTGTGTGCGTGCGGATGTATTGTGCACACTGTAAATAAAGGTGAATCGAAGAGTGTTGCAGCATATGTATAAACTTTATTGGCATATTACCTTTGATTCGATATCGATCAGCTCGGGGTACAATCAATATTAGGGCGGTGGATTGGCAGCATCGGTAGAGGGTCGGATGCCCTGCTTTGCAGTATAGATTTACGGCCCTTTATGATCTGAGCTCAAATGCCGCCGAGGTTAACTTTGCCTTTCATCCTTACGGGGTCGATAAAATAAAGTACCAGTCACGCACTGGGGTCGATTTAATTTTTTTTCCACTCACCCAGGGTTGCTGGCCTTGTGCCTATATAAGAAACCATTATTACCGGGCCGGACTCTTCTTCATATCCGCTCAGATATGCGAATTTATATGGGTAAAGAATTTAGATGTGTAATTGCACATACACACTCGCATATGTGAGGAGAAGAAGAGTCGAGACCCATCATTTCCAATTTATTCTGAGCTGATCGATATCGAAACATTTGTAATATGCTGCAACATTAATTTCGATTAATATATTTCGATTAATATATATATTTCTACTAGCATTTTCTATATATATATATATATATATTTCTACTAGCATTTTAAGGGGTCCGTCGAGCTGCAGATTACAGAGTCGGGTAAGATCGATACAAATCGAACCTTGAGCTGATCAGTGGCGAAACGCGCGTCACCAAGCAATAAATGTAATGAAGGGATAACCAATCGTTCTTGTTATTTTTCCAATGTAATTACACTCTATATAGCTCTACACCTCGACACAGAAGTGAACCTAAAAATCGAATGCTCACCCGGGTGAAGCTACAGTAACTCCAAGTTACACTCCCTATATATATATATATATATATATATATATATATATATATATATATATATATATATAAATATATATTAGGATTGGTGCTCTGAAATAGCGATGTATACATGAATGTATGTATAGTATATTTTATTTGGTTATACATCGTATGGTTAATTAAACACATTTAGAAGACCATATGCTATCAGTTTTAAAGTAGTGACTATGTCACTTCTTTTCGGTGAAAGAAGGGAGAGAAGCAGACAGTCTGTTTCACGCTGGTTGGCTTTCATCATAGCCACGTACTCCTCTGCCTTCGCCGAAAATTATAGAAGCTGGGTTCTTGTAGAATTCCAGTAATAATATGAGTTGATTATACAGAGCGATTGCCGGTCCAGCAACAATTAGGTATTAGGATTGGTACTCTGAAATAGCTATAGTATATTTGGCAATATACCGTATGTTTAATTAAAAACATTATATATATATATATACTAACTGAGCTACCCTGTGATACCCGGGTATTTTGTGAAATTTACAATATATTTGGCACACATTACAACATATATGACCATTCAAATATGATTGCTGAATTTTAACCAAAGTAGGAATTAAAGCAGAATATTTATTGCATTTTGGTCAAAGTAAATCATCTAGATAAAAATATTAGTTTTTTCCAGTGTTGATTTTTTTGAATACTGCTCCCTATTACAGTCAGCATATATAATGCTTTACTCATAGATGAATCGTTAGGTATGTTGTCAGTGAAGAGGGCATGACCAAAAAAATACATTTAGATTTTTTTATGTTTATATTTTTTATGCGGGATTGCGTACAGCTTATTTTTTTTTATCCCGTTTGTAAAATAAGTTGGATTAATTTGAATAAATAATGAATGAATATTACATAATTTATCTAATAAATTTCGTGGCTGTTCATTAAATATATTTTGTTTATTTAAAGATTCACTTCTTTAAAAATTCTGAAATATCAACACTTCCGGTGGCGATCGCTTAAATAAACATACTAATTTTACGTCACTAATTTACTTCTAATGCAGTTTATATATAATATCGTCTGTTTTAATGTATCATGAATTACGTTACTGGTTACATAAATCTTCGTTCTATTTCTATGTATTATATATTGTCAATTACGATTTTATTTGATTTATCATATCTACATGTATATATACCTGCGTATAATATCAATATACACACTACACATGCTAGCAGAAAACCACTCGAGGGATGTTTTTTCTGCTAGTATATATAAACGCGGACACTACGTTAGGTAAAGAATCCCTCCAATCCTCCTCCCTCTCTCCTGCCGCTTTACTTTTTTTCTCTCTCTCATCTTTTATCTTTTCTTATTGTCTTTCTCTCCCCATCCGCCCCACTCCCTTTCTCTTTCTAATCTCCTCTCTTTCTCTCTCCCATCGTCTACAGAATATCGAACAATAATTAATTAAAAGATAAATAACATAGGGAGAGTTAAGAAGTGTGTAAACATAATAAATCAATAAAAGTTAATGAACGCTGGCTGCTTTCCCTCTCTCTCTCTCCCACCCCATTACTCTCTCTCTCTTTTTCCCTCTCACACCCCCCTCTCTCTACAGAATAGAGAACACAAATAAAGAAAAGATAAATAACGTGAAGGAAGCGGGAGAGTTAAAAAGTGTGTAAAAATAATAAATATATAAAAGTTAACAACGCTTGCTGCTTTCCCTCACTCTCTTTCATCGGCTTTCTCTCTCATCTCCTTACTCTCTTTCTCTCTCACATCCCCTTACTCTCTCTCTCCCATCTCCCGCTCTCTCTCTCTCTCTCTCTCTTTCTCTTTCATCCATTACTCTCTTTCTTTCTCTCTCACATCATTTTACTCTCTCTCCCATCCACTCTCTCTCTCTCTTTCTCTCTCCTCCCCTTACTCTCTCTCCCATCTCCCACTCTCTCTCTTTCTCTCTAATCCCTTACTCTCTCTCTTTCTCTCTCCCATCCCTCACTCTCTTATCTACAGACTGGAGAACATAAACAAACAAAATGGATGATCTCTTTGATAGTCATTAGAAAATAAAATAAATTGAATTTAAATGAATTCCTTGCTTTTCAACGTAAAACTTTTTTGACCGTTACCTGTCCGAGTGTATAGTGAATACGTACATGTAATTTTGAGGTGTTTGGTCTGGTAGTTTGCTAGGTTTAGGCGGACACACAGAATCGTAAACTTATATATATATACATATATATATATATATATATATATATATATATATATATATATATATATATATATATATATATATATATATATACTAGCAGTAGTACCCAGCGTTGCCTGGGAATGTGTAAAATAATATTTGCTTTGATGAAAAGTTGTAAGATCTTAGCGACTGCGAGTTTCTTGAAAATCGGTCGTAAGGTGTAGCAAATTGCGAAATGTTGAGTGATATCGTATGGAATAGGTGGGAGGTTTTAAAAATCGTATTTTCAAGAGTTAAACGGCTGCCATGTCGTCCCTGAACAAAAAATGCAAAGTGTAAAGCTAATATAAGATGTGCAATGATAGGTTCTATCGTAGTATACAAGTTGAACCAAATAAATTGATTTATGTGTGAGGTGGAGCCGAAGATTCTAATTTGAACGAAACGGTTCAAAAATGTGGGAGCTAGAGCCGAAAAGGCGGAAATTTGAGCGAAAAGGTGGTATTTTCGAATATTTAAGCGGTTGCCACACTGTACCTAAACAAAAAATGCAAAATATGGCGCCATTACAGGATGTGCAATGATGAATTCTATTTAGCTTTAACGAAATCGGTGGCAAAATGTGGGAGCTAAAGCCAAAAACATTATTTTTCGATACCTAAAAAAATATGACCCCATCCCCTATCGATTTTTATCAGCAGAATGACTCCGGAATAAAATAAAAACGATACGCTGATATATAGAAAATCCTGCCCGATGACTACTCTATGAGTCTGTAAAGTTTCATGAAAATCGGTCGTAAGCTGTAGGCCCTATAGGTAATACACCGACACACACACACATACTTAACTTTATATATATACATACACACACACACACACACACACATATATATATATATATATATATATATATATATATATATATATATATATATATATATATATATATAAGTAATATATATAAGAACAAAAGATGGTTAAAAGAGTTCCATCTTTTGTTCTTATATATTATGTATACTCCAGTCCTACAAACTGTAGAGTGCTTCTTATCCGATATCTGCATTGCTTTATTGTACTACAATAAAACTCACCTCCTACATTATATATATAAGTATGTATACGTACATACATATATGCATACAGACGTACAGTAGTATGTATATATATATATGCATAAATGCACACATATATATATATATGTGTACGTATAGATTTACCGAACATTTATTATAATGCTCGGTCTGTTTGTAAACAAACATGCCCAAGTAAGCCGTACAGTGTTTAGCAACCATCGATGCCCTTTTGTTCAACACTGACAAAGGAACGATGTACTAGTTTCAAGCTTATTAACTATCGTCAGCATCGTATACCTTCCTGCCAGATGATTGAACGTCTGAAAGTATATACTTTCCTTATGCATATTAACCGCTGAGCAGCCTAATTGGCATATCGAGTGAGTTAATCGGCCGGGCGCACCGAAAACGATTAATGGAAAAAATGAAACGAAATTTCATTTCTTACTCTTAGTACGGCTGTTACTTAAATATAAGTATGTATACGCACATAAATATATGTATACAGACGTACAGTAGTATGTATATATATATACATAGATGCACACATATATATGTACGTATGGGTTTACTGAAAATTTATTGTAATGCTCGGTTTGTTTGTAAACTCGGTATGAGTTTCAGAAGATCACGTGAAGTAGGAAAGCAGCGATTATTTGCATAAATTTAATCTGTTATTTTAATACATATTTGCTGTATGGTTTTATATATTTTTATATATATATTATCCTTGTCGAGCCCTGATTTTAGTCTTCACATTTATTATTATTACTATATATATATATAGTAATAATAATAAATGTGAAGACTAAAATCAGGGCTCGACTAGGTTAATATATATATATAAATATATAAAACCATACAGCAAATATTTATTAAAATAACAAACTAAAGTTTAAGCAAAGAATCGCTGCTTTCCCCTTATCGCGCTCTTCTGAAACTCATACCGAGTTTGAGAGGATCACGTTAAAGGTGAAAGCAACTATTCTTTGCCTAAACTTTAATCTGCTATATATATATATATATATATATATATATATATATATATTAGAATTATTGCTCTGAAATAGCTATATATATATGAATGTATATATAGTGTATTTTGCAATACACTGTATGCTTAATAAAAAGAATTTTGAAGACATTATGCTATTGTTTTAGAGTAGTGACAGACTCACTTACTTTAATTTCAGCAAACAGGGGGAGATAAAAATGACAAGACCTTGTTTCTGCATTTATTGATGCTTATCAAAGCCAACTACTCCTGCCGTTTGCTGAGAACCTGGATGTTTTGGTTCTTATAGAAGTCTAGTAAATAATCAGGAACTGATTATACAGAGCGGTTGCCGGTCAAGCAAAAATTAAAAATTAGAATTGTTGCTCTGAAATAGCTATGTATATATGAATGTATATATAGTGTATTTTGCAATACATTGTATGCTTAATAAAAAGCATTTTGAAGACCTTATGCTTTTGTTTTAGAGTAGTGACAGACTCACTTACTTTAATTTCACCAAGCAATCAGTTCTTGATTATTTACTAGAATTCTATAAGAACTAAAACATCCAGGTTCTCAGCAAACGGCAGGAGTAGTTGGCTTTGATAAGCATCAATAAATGCAGAATCAGCTTTATCTCCCCGTGTTTGCTGAAATTAAAGTAAGGTCTTCAAAATGCTTTTTATTAAGCATACATTGTATTGCAAAATACACTATATATACATTCATATATATATAGCTATTTCAGAGCAACAATTCTAATTTTTAATTTCTGCTTGACCGGCAACCGCTCTGTATAATCAGTTACTGATTATTTATTAGAATTCTATATGAACCAAAACATCAAGGTTCTCAGCAAACAGGAGTAGTAGCTGGCTTTGATAAGCATCAATGAATGCAGAAACAAGGCCTTGTCAGCTTTATCTCCCCCTGTTTGCTGAAATTAAAGTAAGTGAGTCTGTCACTACTTTAAAACAATAGCATAAGGTCTTCAAAATGCTTTTTATTAAGCATACAGTGTATGCAAAATAGACTATATATACATATATATATATACATATATATATATATATATATATATATATATATATATATATATATATATATATATATATATATATATACATACATACTATAGAGTAAAGCATGTCCAGATAATTATTTGATAACATATATACATCCTCTCTATGTATGTGTAAATATTTATATTCAATAATCTCCCATAAAGTTGAGATACAAATTTGGGCGATATTGGGCTGCGCTTTCTAGCAACCAACCATCTCGCCGTAAGCAACCAATCACACCCTTCCTGACTTGACCACTGCCACGTCACAGTTCTCAACCATTTTGAAATCGTTTTTTGCGGGGGCCACTTCGGAAAATAATATGTCCTAGCGAGTTTATCCCTTGAAGAGCTCTAGACTCGAGTATGAACGTTAAATAAGGTATCTCATAAGTGAGCGAAACCCAAGGGTCGGGATTTGGTGATTTAATCCTGGTATGTATATAAGCATTTCTAACATTAATTTTTACCTAATTATGTATGGTTGACCGTATATTTCATTAATTTCAACGTGCTGTTGAAATATTGGGTAAATATTCGATAGTGGTTGCACGCGAAGACTCCACAATAGCCTTTTATTCTTATAGCCTTGTTTAATTGATTTTTTGTGTGGTTAATTATGCTGATTGGGAGTAGAGATGATGTATATATATATATATATATATATATATATATATATATATATATATATATATATATATATATATATATACATATATATATATATATTATCAAATAATTCTCTGGACATGCTCTACTCTATAGTATTTCGCTCTGATTAATTTATTAATTCTCCATTGAGCCACATCGTGAAAAGTTGCCAAAACACATATATACCTGTGACTTTGTTTAATTGGTGTATGTGTAAATATATATACATATATATATATATATATATATATATATATATATATATATATATATATGTATATATATTTTAAAGGTATGTCAAATTTATTTATAAAACTGTTTATATATTGTATTTTGTCTAAAGAGGGCATACCATATTTTTAATATTTTTAATATGATATCCCTGAAATATATATAATGAAATAAATATGGTTTTATAAATTTAGTTTCCATTTGTTTAATATCGTATATATATATATATATATATTGGTAAACGGAATAGAAAATGCTGAAAAATTATTCACAGTTGAAAAATGGTTTAATTAGGAATAAAAGAGTATTAGTGATTGTATGGGTTAGTATTCAGTTGTGGTTTTAAGTTTTTAAGTTTTTACCGGTTGCGCATTTCTAAATGCTTTTCAAAAATAATTTTGAGATAGAGTGTCCGTGCTGTTTGCTCTGATCTGAGCAAACAGCACGGACACTCTATCTCAAAATTCTTTTTGAAAAGCATTTAGAAATGCGCAACTTGTAGAAAACTTAAAAACTTAAAACGACAACTGAATACTAACCCATACAATCACTAATACTCTTTTATTCCTAATTAAACCATTTTTCAACTGTGAACAATTTGTCAGCATTTTCTATTCCGTTTACCAATATATAATAACTTGTGTGTTACACCTCTATTCTTTAACTATATATATATATATATATATATATGTATATATATATATATATATATATATATATATATATATATATATATATATATATATATATATATATATATATATATATATAAAAACAAATATTCCTTGTAATATATATATATATATATATATATATATATATATATATATATATATATAAACAAATATTCCTCTAAAAACCGGTTTGTCTGTGTGTTTACATACAGAATAGCTGGGCCGCTCACTGTAAAGCAACCAGTGAAAGACTTGGTTACACCTACATATGTATACGTGTGTGTATTCATATACACACTAGTATTTCAGTATGCATATGTAGATGTACATTTTTAACTTAATTGTTTAAGCGTCAGTCATACAAAAGTGAGTTACAAACGAAACGAAATTTAATTTCGTTTCGTTATTTGTTTTTATCGTCTCCGCTGAACCGGTGCGTACTCACACTCTATGCAAATTAGTCTGCCCACTACTAATTTTCATAGAAAAAGCATATAACGATATGTGCTTTTACAATTCTCCAGAAAGGCCGGTAGATAGGTAAATATTGCTGATGAGTTGTAACAACAACGAAACTAGTTCAATATTCCTTGACTGGCTTTCTGGAGAATAGGGGGAAGGTGTTCCCCCGAAAAACCAGTATGACTCTAAAAACCGGTTTGTCTGTGTGTTTACATACAGAATAGCTGGGCCGCTCACTGTAAAGCGACCAGTGAAAGACTTGGTACACCTACATATGTATACGTGTGTGTATTCATATACACACTAGTATTTCAGTATGCATATGTAGATGTACATTTTTAACTTAATTGTTTAAGCGTCAGTCATACAAAAGTGAGTTACAAACGAAACGAAATTTAATTTCGTTTCGTTATTTGTTTTTATCGTCTCCGCTGAACCGGTGCGTACTCACACTCTATGCAAATTAGTCTGCCCACTACTAATTTTCATAGAAAAAGCATATAACGATATGTGCTTTTACAATTCTCCAGAAAGGCCGGTAGATAGGTAAATATTGCTGATGAGTTGTAACAACAACGAAACTAGTTCAATAGTCCTTGTCTGGCTTTCTGGAGAATAGGGGGAAGGCGTTCCCCCGAAAAACCAGTATGACTCTAAAAACCGGTTTGTCTGAGTGTTTACATACAGAATAGCTGGGCCGCTCACAGTAAAGCGACCAGTGAAAGACTTGGTACACCTACATATGTATACGTGTGTGTATTCATATACACACTAGTATTTCAGTATGCATATGTAGATGTACATTTTTAACTTAATTGTTTAAGCGTCAGTCATACAAAAGTGAGTTACAAACGAAACGAAATTTAATTTCGTTTCGTTATTTGTTTTTATCGTATCCGCTGAACCGGTGCGTACTCACACTCTATGCAAATTAGTCTGCCCACTACTAATTTTCATAGAAAAAGCATATAACGATATGTGCTTTTACAATTCTCCAGAAAGGCCGGTAGATAGGTAAATATTGCTGATGAGTAGTAACAACAACGAAACTAGTTCAATATTCCTTGTCTGGCTTTCTGGGAAATAGGGGGAAGGTGTTCCCCCGAAAAACCAGTATGACTCTAAAAACCGGTTTGTCTGTGTGTTTACATACAGAATAGCTGGGCCGCTCACTGTAAAGCGACCAGTGAAAGACTTGGTACACCTACATATGTATACGTGTGTGTATTCATATACACAATAGTATTTCAGTATGCATATGTAGATGTACATTTTTAACTTAATTGTTTAAGCGTCAGTCATACAAAAGTGAGTTACAAACGAAACGAAATTTAATTTCGTTTCATTATTTGTTTTTATCGTCTCCGCTGAACCGGTGCGTACTCACACTCTATGCAAATTAGTCTGCCCACTACTAATTTTCATAGAAAAAGCATATAACGATATGTGCTTTTACAATTCTCTAGAAAGGCCGGTAGATAGGTAAATATTGCTGATGAGTTGTAACAACAACGAAACTAGTTCAATATTCCTTGTCTGGCTTTCTGGAGAATAGGGGGAAGGCGTTCCCCCGAAAAACCAGTATGACTCTAAAAACCGGTTTGTCTGTGTGTTTACATACAGAATAGCTGGGCCGCTCACTGTAAAGCCACCAGTGAAAGACTTGGTACACCTACATATGTATACGTGTGTGTATTCATATACACACTAGTATTTCAGTATGCATATGTAGATGTACATTTTTAACTTAATTGTTTAAGCGTCAGTCATACAAAAGTGAGTTACAAACGAAACGAAATTTAATTTCCTTTAGTTATTTGTTTTTATCGTCTCCGCTGAACCGGTGCGTACTCACACTCTATGCAAATTAGTCTGCCCACTACTAATTTTCATAGAAAAAGCATATAACGATATGTGCTTTTACAATTCTCCAGAAAGGCCGGTAGATAGGTAAATATTGCTGATGAGTTGTAACAACAACGAAACTAGTTCAATATTCCTTGTCTGGCTTTCTGAAGAATAGGGGGAAGGTGTTCCCCCGAAAAACCAGTATGACTCTAAAAACCGGTTTGTCTGTGTGTTTACATACAGAATAGCTGGGCCGCTCACTGTAAAGCGACCAGTGAAAGACTTGGTACACCTACATATGTATACGTGTGTGTATTCATATGATTTAATGTTATAATATAATATTATAATATCATGTGTGTATTTTTATGATTTAATGTTATAATATAATATTATAATATCATGTGTGTATTTTTATGATTTAATGTTATAATATAATATTATAATATCATGGATTGGTCGATCCAGTAAGTTCTTTGTTGACTTCGGTGGGAAGAATTTTAGAGATTCCTGGTTAACTTGGGTCGGAGAACTTTCTTGCATTCGTCTGCTGTGGCGATTGTCAAACTGAGATCAGGTTGTGTTGAAATGTGTGACTATATATAAGAGAGAGGTTTGGATGTGTCTGAGGTGTGGCGTGTGGTGTTAATGAGTGTTGATGATGATGAAGGTGCTGAGGAATTAAAGTATACATACACACATACACACACACACACACACGTACACACACACATATACACACACACACACATATATATATACACTCAGAAAATGGTGAGATTGTAAAATAAGGGTGTTTGAGAAGGTAGTCACAAACCTACTCTCCTGCTGGTATGTGTGTGTGCACGTGTGTGTGTGTGTATATGTATACTTTAAAATCCTCAGGATCTTCATCATCATCAACACTCATTAACACCACACGCCATACCACAGACATATCCAAATCTCTCTTATACACATTTCAACACATCCTGATCTCAGTGTGACAATCGCCACAGACAGACGAATGCGAGAAAGTTCTCCAACCCAAGTTAACCAGCAATCTCTAAAGTTCTTCCCACCGAAGTTAACAAAGAACTTACTGGCTCTTCCATCTCATGATATTATAATATTATATTATTACATTAAATCATAAAAAAATGTTTAACACTACAAGTGAAGTTATTCTTTTCCTTTTTTTCCAATATACCTAACTGTACCAAGGATCTCACACATTTTCCAATATATATATATTAGTCTTCAAATTTATTATTATTACTATACTGTATATATATATATATATATATATATATATATATATATATATATATATATATATATATATGAAATACATACATATATATATATATGGAAAATGATAAAAAATAAGAGGTTTGAAAAGCGCCCCTGGTATATGTGTAAAGAATCTGTGTAATATGTACAAAAAATGATGTTAAAAACTGATGTTAGCAAAGCCTGCTTTCTCCGGTGTGAAGTATCAAAAACATTTGTTATGTTATTGTTATTAATTTAAGTTGTATTTAAATTGTATTTTCGTTTACACCCCTGCATGATGATTCCCCACCACAGGTGGTCGAACAGCAGGAGAAAGAAGCTATTACTGGAGCAGCTTCGTTCCTTTTGTATATATTTTCCCCTGAGTAATGCGCAGAAAAACCAAACTTGTTATTTAAGAATTATTAATATAGTAATTGGAAAAACGCAGATGCATACATACATATTCAGGGTGAGAGACAAACATGTTTACCGCATATATATATATATATATATATATATAAAAAGATATATATATATATATATATATATATATATATATATATATATATATATATATATATATATATATATATATATATATATATACCTATGTATATATGTATATATACACACAGATATATATATATATATATATATATATATATATATATATATATATATATATATGTATATATATATATACATATTTACACATACATCCATACATACACATATATACACATATACATTCATATATATATGTACATACACACACACACACATATATATATATATTGAGTACTTTGGTGCGTTATGGTCCACCTGGTTCCTTACCACATTTCCTTCGTTATATATATATATATATATATATATATATATATATATATATATATATATATATATATATATATATGCATATATACATATATACATATGTATAAATATAAATATATAAATATATAAATGTATAAATATATATATATATATACATATATATATATACATATATGTATATATATATATATATATATATATATACATATATATATATATATATATATATATATATATATATATATATATATATATATGTGTGTGTGTGTGTGTGTGTGTGTGTGTAAATAGGTGTGTGTGTGTGTGTAAATAGGTGTGTGTGTTATCTCTTACTTTTAATTTCGAGTATATTTCTTTGACCGGCCATCTTCCTGGTGGCAAGGTTGTAAAAGAAAAGAAATTGTCATCCCTTGAATCGCAAGAATGTTTTGCAAATTTTGAAGGTGCCAGCTATCGCAGCCATTTGTAGACTATGAATTAGGGAGCTGCGCTTTTTGTCCGCAAATCCAAGTTCAGTCATTCTTTGGTACAAGTGGGTTGGTATATAACCCGTAGCACCAATAATGATGGGTATGAAGCTAAAGGTGTATCTTGGATACTGGATTTGGAAACTCCTCATCAATAGTCCGTAGATGTCCTCCTTCTCCTTTATTTTTCTGACAACTTTTACATCAAGTCGGCAGCTGATCTCCACAACAGAACACGTTTTCAATGTGTGGTCCCAAACAACAATATCAGGCGGGTTGTGCTTTAATTTGGTGGCAGTTTTTATTTTCAGGTTCCACCAGTATTCCTTAGTGCCATCTGTCTCAATATATTCTTCCTCGTTTGTTGTTAATTTTGTTTTCCGAAGTGCGTTCCAGATGGTTCTAGCTATCCGTGTGTGTATGTATGTACGTGTGTATGTATGTACGTATGTATGTAGGTATGTATGTGCACAAAACAGACAGATAAAGAGACAGAAAGATTGACAGATAGATAGATAAATATATAAACATTTATATATGGATTTAGGTATAGCTGTGGAGAAGTAGAAGGAAGTCTGATAACGTCAAGTGTTTAATGACTCTCGTTCTACCTAGACACAAATTGAATGTTATGGTATCGGTTATTTAGACTGCAGGTGAAAGGAGGTCAATGTACACTAGAATATTTCACAACTGATTCGTCTATAAACAGCAGGTCAGAACACTGTGGTGTGAGTGGGGGAAGGTGTGGGATTTGTGTGCAGTGTGTGTGGGGTGTCTGTGGTGGGTGTGGATTGTCTGCAGTGTGTGGGGGCTGTTTCTGGTGTGTGTGTGTGTGTTTGGAGCGGGGGTACATTTGGGGGGAGGGCCGTTTCGATATGTGAGGCCGTCTTTGGTGTTTGTGTGTGTGTGGGGGGTGGTGTTTGCTGGGGGAAGGGAGGAGGGGGCATTTGCAGTGTGTGTGTGTGTGGGGGGGGCGTATTTGGTGTTTGTATGTGTGTGGGATGGGGGGTCGTTTCGGTGTGTGGGTGAGTCTGTGGAGAGTATGTGTGTGTTGACTGTGCGTGTGCTGTTATGTCTGTGTGCGTGTATGAGGGCGCGTATATGATAATGCAGGTGCCGTTGTTTGTGTGCGTGTATGAGTGTGCGTATGCCGTTACGTCTCTGTGTGTGTATATGTCTTAGTGTATGTGCATGTGTATGCTTTCATGCGTATGCGTCTGTGTGTCAGCTTTTGTCTGAATACGTCTCTGTGTATGCCTCTGTGTGTATGCATCTGTATGTATGCACATGCGTTTGTGTCTGAATATGTGTGTTTATATGTATCTGTTAGCGTGTATTTATGTGTTACGTGTCTATATGTGTTGCGTTTGTCTCTGTCTGTATATATGTGTTTTTGTGTATGTGTGTGCTTCTGTGACTCTGGGTGTGTGTATATATATATATGTGTGTGTGTGTGTGTGTGTGTGTTTCTCTGCTTATGTGTGACTGTGTTTATGTGTGTGGGTAGAATACTGTGTCAGCGTGTGTCTATGGGTGTATATGATGCGTATGCGTATGTTTATGAGTGTCTGTCTATGATGTGTATATACTGCAGCTGTTTCTGTCTATATGGATATGATGTTTGTATATAGTGCATACGTGTATGTGTATATACGTATATGATGTGTATATGGTGTATGTATATAGTGAATACGTGTGTGTATATATGCATATGTGTGTGTCTGTCTGAGACTGTTTGTATATGTATTGAATATATATGTGTGTGCGTATATGAGTATGATGTGTATATATTGCCTATGTGTATGTGAATGTGTGTGTGTCTATGAGTATATGAATTGTATATATTACATATGTATGTGTATATGAAGTGTATATATTACATATGTATGTGTATATGAAGTGTATATATTACATATGTATGTGTATATGATGTGTATATATTGCATATGTATGTGTATCAGTGTGTATATATTACATATATATGTGTATAGGTCTGTATATATTGCATATGTATGTGTATATGATGTGTATATATTACATATATAAGTGTATAGGCGTCTATATATTACATATATATGTGTATATGATGTGTATATATTACATATATATGTGTATAGGTGTGTATATATTATATATGTATGTGTATAAGTGTGCACACAAATGTTTCTTACTTGGCAATCGGGTAAAGCCACGACACACAGTAATGTATCATATTTTACATAGATAATATTGATACATTATTTATCTTCCACAGTGATTTATAGACATGAGATATTGACTGATGTCTATGTAGATTATATACACACACATCTATATATATGTATATATATATATATATATATATATATATATATATATATATATATATATATATATATATATATATATATATATATATATATATATATACATACATACATATATATATATATATATATATATATATATATATATATATATATATATATATATATATATATATACATACATATATATATATATATATATATATATATATATATATATATATATATGTATGTATATATATATATATATATATATATATATATATATATGTATATATATATATATATATATATATATATATATATATATATATATATATATATATATATATATATATATATATATGTATATATATATATATATATATTCATTGACAGATAGAAAAGCATGTGTATATAGATGCACATATGATGGCTGTAACTCGATTTCAAGTAATGCCATCGTTTGACACTTAAGCATGAGCAGCACGGACGTGACCTTTAACTCCGTCTAGGGGCTGGTACACCCAGGCACAGATGCTGCAACAATGGAGGCCTATCGCAGTCGGTGTTACCGTCCTGTTTTGGTACACGTTCAAATGACGATTAAGTCCACCAACTGTGGCACACTCCTTTACACACGTCACACTTTTTTTAGGTGGATACTCATATATACATATATGTATTCATACACAGATATATATGCATATATATAGATGCCTATATATATATATATATATATATCATATATACATACATATATATGTACACACACACACACACACATTTACATATATATATGTGTGTGTGTACACACACATATATATATATATATATATATATATATATATATATATATATATATATATATATATATATATATATATATATATATATATATATATAAATGTAAGTATGTATGTATGTATACGTACACACATATATGTATACAGACGTACAGTAGTAAGTATATATATATACATACATGCACACATATATATATGCACGTATCGGTTTACCGAACATTTATTATAATTATCGGTTTGTTTGTTTGTAAACAAACAAACATCCCGAATTACGCCGTACAGTGTTTAGGCAGCCACGTCACCTTTTTGTTCAACACTGACACAGGAACGAAGTACTAGTTTCAAGCTTATTAGCTATCGTCAGCATCGTATACCTTCCTGTCAGATACGTGCATATATATATGTGTGCATGTGTGTATATATATATATACATACTACAGTACGTCTGTATACATATATGTATGTACGTATACATACATACATACTTACATTTAAGTAAGTGTCGTACTAAGAGTGAGAAATGAAATTACGTTTCATTCTATTCCATATATATACAAAATGAGGTACGGCAAATGTGACAACATAACAGACCACATTGATATAGAGGAACTGGTAAATAAGGGGTAGGGTCAATACATAGATGACACAAATATTTTATCAAGCAGGAGAGAGGTCACACCACGGTCGTCAGTTTCAAACCGTTTCGACACAACTACCGATCCCTTCGAAGTCACTGTGTTTAACCAGATAATTTATTTTCTACGGGAACATTTCTTTAATAAAATAATAAATGCGTAAAAGGAAAACATTACAAATACTTAAAAATGGAAAAGGGAAGGCAAAGGCAAGGGTTCTAGGGCCATAGAAGAATGGGAGGGGGAGGGCTGATGGGCTCTTGGCCTAAGGGGAGTTAGTGTCTGGACTGTACTCTGCGAACAAGATGGCAAAAGCATGGCCAGCGTCACCCGCTGCAACAGCCACCTCACCTCGTGGTGCTCCTTCCTCAGACGGGTTGCTGATGTTCAGAAGTTGCTGAGAATCGAGGCAGTACGAGGTCCGAGCACACCTGAGTTGCGAAGAGGAAGCGGCCGGGTAATCTCTGGTATTTGTTTGTCTTCTTTACCTCTGCATTGCGGGCCACAGTACTGGGGTCTCTGAAAGAAACGACTAAGCTGGAGGCAGATACCGTGTCACAACATGTGGAGTCTCCGATGAAGTATCTACCACCGTCTCCACGATCGAGGCCTGATGGCTCCAGTTGTGCTGGAGAGCCAGCTGCATCCATGTTCCAAATACACTAACAGACGAGGGAGGTGGAGGAAAATAGAATAGAGAACGTAGTCTAATATAATAAACTCAACGAAAACAGAAACATAAGTGCCGAATTACCTGTGACGAATTACTGCCGAATTACCTGTGACGAAGAAAAGAAGGGATAATTAGATTCATAGAGACATAAAACTAAAATATGTGTGGTTGATGCGGAGGAATAGTTTAATGCCATCTGGCAAAACATTTTGGCAAGAAAGTATGTGCCTACATTTGAATATGAAGAGGTTTGCAGTTACGTTTAGTCGAAAAAAAAAGTTGATAGGGTCACGTTACAGCGGAAGAGGCTAAACAAAAGGGCCGCCTCTCATAGAAGGAGATGAACAAAAGGGTCGCCTGTCAGAGAAGGGGCTAAACAAAAGGATCGCCTGTCAAAGAAGAGGCTGAACAAAAGGGTCACCTGTCAAAGAAGGGGCTAAACAAAAAGGCCGCCTGCCAGAGAACGGGGATAAACAAAAGGATCCCCTGTCAGAGAAGGGCTGAACATTAAGAGAGAGAGAGAGAGAGAGAGAGAGAGAGAGAGAGAGAGAGAGAGAGAGACAGAGAGGGGGGTGAGAGTTAGAGGAAAGTGGGAATGCGATAGAGGAATTGAGAAAGATCTGTACATGAAGAATCAACGCTAGTACTGAAATTGTAGTGATAAAAACAAGATTAAGTAATGACGAAAAGGAGAAGGGTTAAAGAAGGGCAGATCTGGCTGGATAGAAAAGTAAAGGAAAAACTAGAAATGCCATAAATGGGAGGAAAAGGGAGGGAACGAGCAAGGACTATAAGGCAACGGAAGCAAGAGAGGGAGAAGGGAAGAGGGTGACAGACACTATACCTAGGCCAGAGCGGAAAAAATTAAAAAGGCATTTCCGCCTGCTGCAAAACCCACCCCATATTGGGGGTCCTTCTTCAGACGAGCTGCTGTCATATCTCTAATGTAATATACTGAAGGGATTTAGTAATATATCTTTATTATTATTAATCTGACGTTTCGAACACATGGAATGTTTTAAGATGCTTAAATAAATATATAGCGATTTAAACAGTGTTGCATTTAGATAAATCTAAGAATCTGTCAACCAAGTCAGTTACATTCGGTTTTGTATCAGAAGTGTTAGTATATTTTCTATAGACTTTTCAATCTCTGAAGTGTGATTATAGCTATTACAATGGCGGGTATTGATATCACACAAGGTTTTAGAATCGATATGGTCTCATTTATTTGTAAGTCAATCAGTAATGTTTCTTTCTCTTTGTAGGAAATTTCATCTGCTACATATCTTCTGTAGTAGACCAAGAAACTAGGAGGAATTGATGATGCCCATTTCAGGCTTTATGGGGATACTCTTTCGGGTCCTCTGATACCCCCTCGGGTACTCTGATTTTCCTTTACTCAAGATCGTTACAGATTTTGTGAATTTGTCTTTTGCTGGTGGCTAAATGTTGTCATATTTCCGAGGTCACTATTGGTGAACCATCAGGCTAGCATCTGTGTGGCGTCCGTTTGAGCAGGTCACAAAATGCACAGTATGTATGTATGTATGTATGTATGTATGTATGTATGTATTTATGTATGTATGTATGTATGTATGTATGTACAACCTGTCTCATGGTCGGGTCGTTGGCGACTAAACTGGCAACCCCAGCAAGGTTTGTTGGTGAGGAGGGTGACTTTGGACACCCTGCAGGATTAAAAACAAAACCTATCAAAGGGCAAAGGAACTCTTAAGAGCCAATGGCCATCCAAAATCACCGGGAGAGATGACCTCTTAGCCTTTGTCAAGGCATAATTCTAGAAGGAAAACTCTGATATAACACCTGCAACCCTGATGGTATCCAATGATGTTGACTTGTTCTTCTTTTTGGTAAATATGATCTTGGTTAAGAGAGTGGGACTGGCTTTGTGAGTTCCTTTGCTCACTATAAAAGCTTCACGGCACAGGCATTGCTTTATATCTGGAGATCTCTCTGCCCTTGTCGTCACATGGTACCATGGGCCCAGCACTATGTGTCAATAATTGTCACAAGTGTAGTGTTTGTACCAGAGTTTTCACGTCGCTTGCTGGACTAAAAAGTCACACTCGTTCAGCGCATCGGTAGGAGTTCTCCTACATGGATATAAAGTAGTGGCCGTACTCGAAAACGAGTTGGCAGCCACCATGTATGTATGTATGTTCTAGTTCTATAATTTCACAAAGTTTTACCAGTAGAGAGAGAGTCGGTTTCTAACATAGACACAAGACTCTCTCATTGGAATTTACACATCAACTAGGTAGATATGTATGTATGCATGCATGTGTAGATATGGATGTTATTGTATGTGTGGATGAGGATGTTTTGAGATGTATGTGTGCATGTGTATATGCTTTGTATCTGTACATATGCAGTTATTAGATGCAACATTTTTGGAATGGTTTACATAATTTTACTGTTCCATTAATGGATTGTACTTGTAATTTCCGAACTAGTTGTGTTCTTTCTGTTCCTGTGAAGCTTAGTTTCTCAAGATTTGTATTGAGGCAGTTACTCACATATCCCAGTGCCCCAATAATCACAGGCATAAATCTGAAGATGTAATCGGGGTGGAGTATCTGCAGATTTCTCATCAGTTCTGCATAAATATTCTCCTTTTCACTAATCTTTGATATTATATTGGCGTCTGCTGGGCAGCTAATTTCCACTACTGTGCATGTTTTCTTCTCCCTGTCCCATATAATATCAGGTCTGTTATGCCTGAATTTTATTGGGCTTTTTACTGGAACATTCCACCAGTACTCTTTCATATTATGTACATGGATGTCTTCCACATTGTTGTAGCTTTTAATGTGTTTATTATCGGGTCTATCTTTTTTACGAACTGCATTGTACAGTGTTTTGGCCACTACATCATGCCTCATAGGTAGATAGTACCGCCATGACATCTTTAGAAAGCTGCTGCTGACATGGGTGATATCCTCGATGTTAGTTCTGCAGAGTCTGCACTTGTTGTCACATCTAGGTATGTTGCCTGCATCCCTATCTCTTTTGTGAATCAGGTATTTCGTGCTAATCTCATGTTCTTGGATTGCAAAAGCGTATCCTTCAAAGTGGGAGCCAATATATCTATATTACTCTCACTCTGGAGCTTCCTGGCAACATATCCATGCATGATTTGTTGCTAATACGAATGTAGTTTTTCATCCATGGATTCACTGCGATACTGCTGAGCGACATCCCTGGGAGTGTGTTTTTGATTATCACACAGGGACTATCTCTCAAGGAGTTCCTTCCCAATTCTCATGATCTTATCTGTTTCATGCAGATAGACTTGCTCGAGAAACGGGCACCTACGCTTCGTGGTTCGTAGATGTTGTCGGAGAGATATGATGCGACATTCAAATGTTGTCTGGACTGATGTTAGGCTTCTGCCTCCCTGCTTACGTTTCAAGTAAAGGCGGTCTATGCAACTGTTGATGTGGAAGTTTCCGGTGTTGTTCAGTATGTTTCGAGTTCCAACATCAACGGCTCGGATTTCATATATCGTCCAACTGAGTATTCCAAACGTTGGTGTTAGGACAGGCACAGCAAACACATTGTGAGCCACTGTTTTGTTTTGCGCAGAGAGTTTTGATGACCAGATCTTTCTTAATCGGGTGTAGTATTCCCTGGTTACGCGTTCTTTATTACAGATACCATTCTAGGATATGTTCTCATCTATGCCGAGGTATATGTAGCAGTCCTCATCAGATATCGGTGAAACAGTTAGGCCATTGATGACAATGTTGCTAGATTGGGTTGTTGTTTTTTCCCGCTTTACAGTCATGTATGAGCATTTATCTTGGCCAAACTCCATTCCTATACCCTTTGAGAACGTTGTAACTAGGTCAAGATTTTTCTTCGTCCTATCCATGTTCTTGGCATAGAGTTTCAGATCGTCCACAAAGAAATTGTGGGTTAGGTTCGTATTTCTGTCCTCCTGTGAGCCAATGATGTATATGTCACATTTCTTGAGCAGAAAGGACAAGGGATTTAATAACATGATGAATAATATCACAGAGAGACTGTCCTCCTGAAATATACCCCTACAATATTTTATTTTATCAGTGAAAATAGAGTCCTCCCTCTCTGTCTTTAACCTTAGGATAGTAGCCCAAGAAGAAGACAGCCTCGCTATGGCACTGACAATAATGTCTGGGACTTTAGCAAGTTGGAGGGCCTCTATCATCCAAGAGTGGGGGAACAGAATCGAAAGCTTTCCTGTCGTCCAGCCAGACTGTAGTCATATTCCTCCTAAGTTGTCGCACCTCCAACATCGCAGTTTTGTTGATTAGGGGTTGTTCAGCACATCCCCAAACTTGCTTGTTCATCAGTCATTATGTTATTATTTTCACAGTGATCTTGGAGGAGTAGGTTCAGGCAGGCTGTATACATCTTATACATCAGATTCTGGCATGCAATGGGTCGGTAATTTTTTGCCAAGTGGGTGTCTTTTTTCTTGGGGACCAGTAATGTTTGTTCTAATGTCAACCATTCTGGTATAGTGTATCTCCCTTAAGAACTTGTTGGTTGAGGTCAGTAAGATACCTCCGATAGAATATCAATTTTTTTGTACCAGTAGCCGACAATCATGTCTCTTCCTGGTGTTTTGTTATCTTGGAGTTTTCCTATCACAGTCTGAAGAGTACCCTCACTTATTTCGTATGTTTTTGTTGTAGTGTAGGAGCAATAGTTCTTTCGGATTTCTCTTAGCCACACTGCATCTTGGTTGAAATTCTTCTTTACACGCCATATTTTTCTCCAAGAGGAATCTATGTCTTTCTGGGATGCGGCCCCAGCGACATTTATTATTTTGCCCTTCATATCTCTATAGACTGATGTTTGGTTTCGTCTGAATCTTTTATTAAGCACTTTTCTCTCATCTCCCTTCTTCAGGTATCGGCGTTTTTCGCTAACAGCTCTCAATTCTTGTTTGAGGGTGATCAGCTTATATTGGAGAGTTCTGGTTCTACTGTTACCAAACATCGTCTCTATTTTATTTTTCACTCTTTGTTGGTGAGGAGTGAGGTTTTTTTGTGTTTGTTTGTATGTAAGGAGCATTGTCACATGTTCTATGTTTTTTCGTAGGTCAGCAATCTTTTTTTCTATTTTAGTTATATATGATGGTATTGTTGGTGGTGTTTTGTTCTTGTTAATATCTCTGCTATCACCAAGATAATGCTCCACTTTCGTTGCTAGGGCATATAAGCAGGCGTTGATTTGCCAAAATGTTGGGGTTTTTATCCGTCGTAAATATTCATCCCCTATTTCGTCAATAACACGTAGTATTTCATTATTTGATTTTTTATTCAACATTGTCATTTTAACACGTTCAGCAAGAGGGATGTTTACACATGAGTTAATTTCTCTCTGAAGTTGAGGGAAATGTTCAATTGTTTATACTTTTGATTATCATTATCGATAGTATTTTCCACAACAGTCGAGGTAGACTCGAATGGTACACGTGGTGTCACATTTATTCGATTATTATTATTATCGATAGTGTTTTCCCCAGCATTCGAGGTAAACGTAGATGGTACAGGTGGTGTCAAGTTACTTACAGGCATAGTTGTTTCAAGGCGCTGTTCGACCTGGCTGCTAGGAAGTCTAGTAGCATGGCGACCTGTAGCACGTGTTATTGATAATAAGTTTGTTGTGGGGGATTTACAATTAATAATATTTATCTTATTTTTACGTTCAACAAACGTCGCTTTTTGGCGTAATTGTTTCGCTGTGAAATAATTTAACTCTTGGTGTATTTCGTCCCAGTGTAGCTTCATTCTGTTCATATAGCCAATGGAGGGATTGTTTTTTGCCATTTTATAACAATTAAATAAATCATTATTAAGTTCGCAACTCCAAGAGAAATGCGATTTATAATCTCGGTTTATTCTGTAGCTAAAACTGAATAACGTTTGATTACCTTCCTTGTTATTTGTCTTCGGTACTTCCTTAATTTTTTTTGTTTTGATGTTGTGTTCAGCCATGCTATTGCCTGCAAATCCTTGTAAAATGAATTATGTATTTAGTCGGAAATCTCTACGAATTCGAATAAAAGGTGTCTTCAGAAGGGATATTTAGAAGAATAACCAGTTATTCAACCTGACTGTAGTTGTGGCTTTACTGTCGGAGATAGTATTCGTCTTAAATTTAATAAATAGTCTCACACGCCAAAATATGCGACTGATCGCGTTGACTGTGTAGTATGTATGTATGTATGTATGTATGTATGTATGTATGTATGTATGTATGTATGTATGTATGTATGTATGTATGTATGTATGTCAGGTCACCAGTTGGTGCTACTGGTAACATGTATCCCAGTACAACCTGTCTCATGGTCGGGTCGTTGTCGACTAAACTGGCAACCCCACCAAGGTTTCTTGGTGAGGAGGGTGACTTTGGACATCCTGCAGGACTAAAAGCCAAACCTGTCAAAGGGCAAAGGAGCTCTTAAGAGTCAATGGCCATCCAAAATCACAGGGAGAGATGACCCCTTAGCCTTTGTCAAGACAGAATTCTAGGAAAAGGAAAACTCTGATATACCACCTGCAACCCTGATGGTATCCAATGATGTTGGCTTGTTCTTCTTTTTGGTAAATATCATCTTGGTTAAGAGAGTGGGACTGGCTTTGTGCAGTGCCTTTGCTCACTATAAAAGCTTCACGGCACAGGCATTGCTTTATATCTGGAGATCTCTCTGCACTTGTCGTCACATGGTACCATGGGCCCAGCACTATGTGTCAATAATTGTCACAAGTGTAGTGTTTGTACCAGAGTTTTCAAGTCGCTGGCTGGACTAAAAAGTCACACTTGTTCAGCGCATCGGTAGGGGTTCTCCTACATGGATATAAAATAGTGGCCGTACTCGAAGACGAGTTGGCAGCCACCATGTATGGACCGATAACGCGGTCATGACATACGGCGTTTCTCTAGAATTTCAAACCGTGCTGAGCCCCTCTCCGTGTCTCAACACAGCCTATTTCTTCCAGAGAAGAGGAGAGAGTTTGAAAGAGCGATAGAATGAGGAAGCGAGGAACAGATACGAAGGAAGTTCGAGCCCAGTACAGTAGAGTTATTTTTTCATCGGCCTAGTATGGATGAAAGGATTAGTTCACCAGTGAGATTTGCACTCAGTGTGCAGGGCCAAGAAATGAATATTGGAAAGTTGATTACCAGACAATCTAATGGCAATTCCAATTCACCGCTTACTCTTAATTTGTCTTTTAACTGGTAACGTTCTACATTGATTTTTTTCATTTGATGTCCTCGAGATACAGGACCACATTCTTATTTCGACTTTTACTCTCGCTTCCAATGTGTCTCTTCATAGCACATTTTGGTCTTAATGTTGATTCACTTACTCTGTAATGTCCTTGTAGTGTAATAATTTACCTCTATTAAAATATATTATATATATATATATATATATATATATATATATATATATATATATATATATATATATATATATATATATATATATATATATATATATACTAGCAGAAAAACCACCCTTCGGTGGTTTTCTGCTAGCATGTGTAGTGTATATATTGATATTATACGCAAGAATATATATACATGTAGATATGATACATCAAATAAAATAGTAATTGACAATATAAACAGAAATTGAACGAAGACGTTGTTACACTGTCTTATGTAATCAGTAACGTAATCCATGATACATTAAAAAAAGACGATATTATATATAAACTGCATTTTCTGTCACTAATTTGTTACAGAAAATTTGTATGTTTATTTAAGTGATCGTCACCGGAAATGTTGACATCACACTCTCTCTTTCTATATATATGTTAGTTGAAGTGATGGTGGTGGCAACGATATACCGGAAGTGCAACTTTGAAAAGAAGTCAATTTTAAATTATTTATTTTTACGAAATTATTTTGTTTACGAAATTTATTAGATAAATTATGTAATAGTCATTGATTATTTATTCAAAGTAATCCAACTTATTTTACTCACGGGATAAAAAAAAATAAACCGTACGCAGTTATGCAGACCTTCCTTTATTATAGTTTAGATATATATATATATAGGGTGGGGGAGAAAGATAGATTTGTTTGTGAGTGTGCGTGCGATCATACATACAAAAATACACTGGCGCACACACACACATATTTATATATATATATATACACACACATATTTATATATATATATATATATATATATATATATATATATATATATATATGTATGTATATATATATGTGTGTGTGTGTGTGTGTGTATATGTATATGTATATGTATATATATATATATATATATATATATATATATATATATATATATATATATATGTATGTGTGCGTGTGTGTGTATATATATATATATATATGAATGTACACACGCATCTACGCGCATACATAAAATGATTACATCGTCATAGTGTGTTGTTGGAGTTGATTTATATTAAGGAATCCAGTAAGCAATGATTTGCATATATCTTTCTATTCATGAATGGCTTTTGTCATGAGATTTATTAGAAGGCCTACATTTACTTCCGGTTCATTCGAAGCCACAATATTTTGGCTGACACAAACTCTCTCTAACAAAGGATAGATGATTTGATTAAATAAGATTATCCAGCGAATGTGGCAAAAACCATCATTCAACGTTACCATAACAAGCAAAGTTTAGATTAGTGCAACGCCACAATATATGTTGTGGGTCACGTGAAGAGTAAATCAGTAAATCACTCTTGTATACATCTAACAAGGTGGGTATGTGTGTGTGTGTGAGTGTAATATATATATATATATATAGACACATATATGTATGAATAATTACATACACTCAAACACAGACACACATTTATATATATAGATACGAATGTAGATATTTATATACGTTTGTATATATATATATATATATATATATATATATATATATATATATATATATATATATATATATATATATATATATACATATATATATATATATATATATGTCTGTGGGGCTGTGTGTGTAGGTGTGTGTCGTTGTGTGGATATTTTGTGTGTGTAGGTGTGTGTCGGTGTGTGTGGGTATTGTGTGTATGTAGGTGTGTGTGTGTGTACGTAGGTGTGTTGGGGTATGTGTGTGTATAGACTCATGCTGTGTGGTAAAGGAAAGCCGGGGAAATAAAAGTGCAACAATTACAATAGAGCAAGATTTAAGTAAGAGAATGAGAGAGAAAATGTAGGAGAGAGTGAGTGAGAGAGGGAGAGAGGCAGGGAAAGTGAGTGCGAGTGAGTGAGAGAGCGAGAGAGTGAGTGAGAGAGCGAATGAGTGAGTTAGTGTATGATAAAGAGAGCGAGAACAGGAGAACGAGAGAGACTGAGAGTGTGTGTGTCAGAGCGAGAGAGAGAGAGAGAGAGAGAGAGAGAGAGAGAGAGAGAGAGAGAGAGAGAGAGAGAGAGAGAGAGAGAGAGAGAGAGAGAGAGAGAGAGAGAGAGAGAGAGAGAAGAGCATGCGAGAGAGAGAGCGATCGAGTGAGAGAGAGTGAGAGTCGGAGAGAGCGAGTGAAAGAGAGAGAGAGAGAGAGAGAGAGAGAGAGAGAGAGAGAGAGAGAGAGAGAGAGAGAGAGAGAGAGCTTGCGAGAGAGAGAGAGAGAGCTTGCGAGAGAGAGAGGAGCATGCGAGAGAGAGAGCGATCGAGTGAGAGAGAGCGAGAGAGAGAGAGAGAGAGAGAGAGAGAGAGAGAGAGAGAGCATGTGTGTGTATGTACGTGTGTATGTACGTGCGTATATATGCGTTAGAAACCCTATATGAAGTATCTAATCTGGTATGAATCTTTCAAGGATTAATATAGAAAGAATATTTCATTTGTATCAATGTTCATTCGGGAATTAATCTAAATAATATAAATACTCATACATGTTTAATAATAATATTAAAGCTGTTTCTATCACAAAATTATGATAAATTATTTTCTTACATGCACACTATTACAATACAGAATTATACTATATTTATCGTTTCCCCTGGACAATTGCTTAATATAGATGTCCCAAAAAAGGTATTCACTCTTCAACATCATTCTAATGAATATTGCATATACATGTAATCAAAATGTGTATACATTTTGGGGGGACATTCTGTATATGACTCCTAGCAGACAACAGCTACAATTCATTTTTCAAAACTCATCCAGACTGAAGACATATCCGATATCATAACAACAGTAGTAATTGAATTTCCAAGAAATCAAGTACATCTCGCCATTTTAACACTTTTAAAACATAGGTAGAACAGAGACATCAGATACAATACACAAAAGTCATTGGCATTTGGACGCAGACGTAAAGAATAAATTAGAATAAAAGAGGGAATGAATGATGAAATCTGTGTGTAGGAATGGAACTATGTTATTGAAACAAATTAAAAAAAAAACAATATTAACAATCAGAGATATGTCATCAACAGGACTTTGTTAAAGGGAAAATCGATAATACAACATTAAAGAAAATAAATAAACAGACTTGAATTAAAAATAAATATGTTAACCCAGAAATCATAGCAAGATCAACCAATCAATTATTATATATGTCAACGGCCAACATATAGTGTGTATTTTATGTGTTTAGAGTGTTGAACTTGCTACTAGGTTATTTAATCGAACTCGGAAGGATAAAAGGCAAAGTTGACCTCGGTGGGATTTGAATTCAGAATGTAAAAAAAGCCCAGAGGACATGCCATACAGCATTTGTCCGTCACTCTACCAATTCTGGCAATCCACCGCTCTATTCGACAATATAATTTGTTTCTACTTTTGCCACAAGGTCAGAAATTACCCCCAGTGCATTACTGGTGCTTATTTTATCGACCTGATGGGATTTGAACTCAGAACGCAAAGGGTCATAACTCTATGCTTCAAAACATGGTGTCTGACGCTCTACCGATACTGCCCATCCACTATTTGGCAATATAGTATAGACACAAGGCCTTGGGAGGAAGGGAAAGTCGATTAAATCGACGTCAGTACGTTACTGATGCTTTATTTTATCGACCCTGTAAGGATGAAAGGTAAAGTTAACCTCGGCGGGATTTGAACTCAGACCGTAAAGGACCGTAACTCTAAGCTGCAAAGCATGGTGTCCAATGCTCTAGCAATTCTGCCAATCCACCGCTCTATTTGGCAATATAATTTGTTTTTACTTTTGCCACAAGGCCAGCAAGTGTATTACTGATGCTTTATTTTATCGACCTGACGGGATTTGAACTCAGAACGCAAAGGGCCAAAACTCTATGCTGCAAAAGATGGTGTCTGACGCTCTGCTGATACTGCCCATCCACCTAATGGCAATATAACGAGACCTGGAACTGTTGACCTATTTTCGATCGTTTACCTCATTCATTCGACACAAGACAAGAAGAAGTTCTCTGTAATTTTGCTCACAGATATCGAGTAACACTACCAGTTCACTGTCAGCTGTGTCAAATCATGAGCACGTTAGTTTGAATAATTTGAAAAACACTTCCGTAAACTACACTTGTACTTCAGTGCAATGAATTTCCAGCAGGCTCGGGGCACTAAACATATAAATAACTTCACAATTCTACTGACATTTAGCTGACATTGTGAAACCAGAAGATACATATTTCTAATATTTAACGTTCTGCACAAATGTCTGGGTATCTAGACACATCTAATTGATTTTGTAAAAGATAAATATGACTATCTAAAGAGGGTGCTGGATTAGCAAAATCGTTAGAGCGTTGCCAAGAATGCTTTGCGGCATTTGATCTTGCTCTTTACATTCTGAGTTCAAATCCTGCAGAAGTTGTCCTTGGCTTTTATAATTCCGGGATAAATGAAATAAGAACCAGTCAAATACGGGTGTCAAAGTAATCGACTTTACCTCCTCACAAATTGCAGGCCATATGCTACACCCATAAATATTATTTCACTATTCTACCAACCAATTCAAAAGAGATCTATATTTTTATTGTTCGTATATAGTAAATATATGGAAGAAATGATATAATCTCATTAATATTTGTATCTATATAAATATTCTACAGGAGGTGACCAACATTATTCCTGATATAACAGATACCAATCAATCTATCATTGATAACTCGGGAACTTTCGAACAAACATAAACTTTTCCAATTACAGACGTATTGCTTTCTGAAAGAATAATCAAGTAAAAGTTCACAGGTTTTGCGCAATCGACCAGCACGCTTGTTTACAACTCATTAGCGATTTCCTGCATTTTAGAAATCTTTTGTTTATCGTCCTAATAACGAAACTATCAAGATATGTTCTAATGTATTGCAATCGTCACGAAGTCCAGGTCAATGCCAAATTTTCATACAGCAATACGCTTAACGCTACCTTCTATCTGAATCAACGACCCGGGTTTCCTTTTTCCCACTGGTGGAAGCCCAGATCATTACAAGAAAGATATAACATCAAGCCCAATACGACTCGCTTACCTACCCGTTTCACTTCAAATAGAAACAATACAAGAAATTAAAGACCACATTATTAATCTACTACCCAACGTTTGTTACACAATCTAAATAAAGAGCTTCTTCGGCACTCTTCTCCATCGATTCGATAGCCATTTCACAAGCTTCTCGTTCCAGAAAAGTTAAGGGAAATAAACACCATGCCAATTCATTAACAAAATGGAACAACAGATTGAAATAAGTATAGAGAAAACTGTATAATAAAACTAGTATTCCTCCAAAGAATGTAGAACCCAACAAGACGTCATATAAGGATATTGTCATAATCGCCACATTGAATGAATATATGGGCAGGTCTATGGAGGTTTTTCCCCTTGTCCTTCGTAGTATATGTGTGAGCAGCGACAGCGAAACCATACTTTACATCAGAGACTGATACGTTTCTCGGTGATAATGTAAATACACTAGCTTTTCAAGTGTTGGTGCTCAAAGCCAAGTTGCAGTAGGAGCGAGAGGGTTTAATATCAACTATTCTATTCTAATTGGTATTGGTTCTGCTTGGACAGATTGTCTATTTTTGTGGAAGATAATAAGACAGGCACATTTTTCCAAATGGCCACTGAAACTAATCAAATGCCAATGCAAGGGCAGAAGGAACCTCATGTGCTTATGTCAATGCATTGCATAGTTTTTCTTCTGTTACCTTGAACCAAAGGATAATGGTTATAGAATGACAAATGGTTCTTACAACTACGGAGATCATCACGGATATCCCCAGAAGGTACAGTCTTGTCGTTAATGCAATTTCATTTTTTCTGGTGATGCAATTTTCAACAAATTTCAGTCTATAATCAGTTTGCAATAAAAATAATGGGGTGGAAGAGTCTACACCTAAGTCGAGGCGATTTATCTTAGCTGTACTCCATTGACAGCCAGATGGCCTCGACCACTGACACGGAAATGCAGCGACGTGAATCCCTCATCTGTGTTGCCACATGTTGTGACACGTTCTCCGATCTTCAACATAGTCGCTTCGGTCACAATGCCCGGTACTGGGACCAGCAAAGTAGAAGAAAGGAAGACAAACAAATACCGGGTCTTGTCCGGCCGCTTCCTCTTCGCATCGGTCATCGTCGAAACCTCAGGCTCCTTTGATCCCATACTGCTGAGATCCTCCCCAAGATCGGAACGACAGCAGCCCGTCTTAGGAAGGAACACCGTGAGGTGTGGTGGCTGTTGTCGCGGGTGTCGCTAGTCATTGTCTGCGGGGAAATGCCTTTACAGTTTTATCCACGGAGTGCAGCCCAAATATCGCCCCACCCTAGGCCCAGAGCCCATCATTGTTTCCCCTTTCTCTTCCCATAATTCTGTGGCCCACGTGTCCTCGCTTTTCCCCTCCGTTTCCAATCATTCATATATTTATTGACCTTTCCCCATTCAGCCAGATGTGCCTTTCTTTACCCGTTTCCCTTTTCTCATTACTTAATTTCGTATTTCGCTTTCTTTTTCATATCTATGTAATTATCAACGGTTTTTCAGCCAACTTTGTGAGTATAAATTGAATAAAATGTTAACCAACGATTCTCCTCCACCCAAAAGAAAAACAAAATGTAGGAATTATAGCAACTTCCGATTGCATTGTGTTGGATACCAGCCCCGACACTCGCTACATTTGCAACTACACATCATACGGCTTCTCTATCGGGCAGTATACACTCATCCTAATTTTGCGTAGAAAAACGGCTGTTCAGAGACCGTGGACATGAAAGTTCTCGATTGAGAACAACACAAAATCCCTGTATTTGGATAGTTTTTATGTAATGTCTATGCTGATAAGGAACGCTATTTTGTTGCTATGTAGGAAATAAAAGGAAAAGATATATCCATGAAAAGCATTTTAATTTCCTATATACCTATGTATACAGCAGTATACTCATAACTAGTTGCGTAAAATTTAGTGCATCTATGGTTGTGTTGTATTAGAGACTGCGTAGATTACTTCGTTTGTATATACAATTCTATTTTGTGTCGTGTACATCGTATGTGTACAATATTTACTGTCTGAAGTTTTTTATATATATGTATATATATATATATATATATATATATATATATATATATATATATATATATATATATATACATATATATATATATATATTTATATTTATTTATGACGAAACAGAATAGGTGAATGTGTGTGCGTCTATATTTATGAGACTCTTTTATATAAGAGCTTGTTCGCAAATACATGTTTATATCTGCAAATATCTTCGCATATTTACAGACATACATATACATTCAGGTCGTCATTTAATGTCCATTTAACTGTGCTGGCATTGTTTACAAACACACACACACACACACACATACATATAAACACACACATACACAGCCGTATGTAATCGTGCATACATATATACACTCACTGAGAAATGGAAATCTGTACATAAGCCTGAGATATATAACGCATATGGTTGAGTAATAATCTATAAAGATATGTCTAGGTACGTATTGATCTATGTATGTCTGTTTATTTACATGTATGTAAGCTTATATGCATATATGTGTGTATGTATATGTGTGTGTGTATGTATATGTGCATATATAAAGGTATTTAGGTTTATGCGCTTATATAAAGGTATGTATTATGTTTATGTGCATATATACAGGTATGTATGTGAGAAGGTATGTAGATAGGTATTATTTAGATATGTAGGTATTATGTAGGAATGTAGGTATATATGTAGGTAGGTATATACGGGTACATGCATGTGCGTGTGAAAATATATCTTAAAACTATATTGCCAGTTGATTGAAGCCGTCTCTAAGATCCATTTCAAGGAATGTTCTGGAAAATAACACATTCATCAATAATTACGGCTACAATTCCCAATAGAGATAGGAACATGTCAGCTAAATTAATTCATTTCCCTGTCCTCTTTCTTAACCTACAACAGTATTCCCATTACTTATTACTATTAGTACTAAGGGTGGTACATTAGTAGTATCGATAGAGCGTCAGACAAACTGCCATGCGGTATTTAGTTATGATGTATTATGTTCTGAGTTCAAATCCCACCGACATCAACTTTGACTTTTGACATTCATCTTTTCAAGGTAGATAAAATAAAGAACCAGTAAAGTTTTTGGATCGATATAATCAACTTCCCCTTCGCTCTAACATTGCTGGTTTTCTGCCAATCTTAAAGAAACAATTATTAATATGAAACGTTGCTTCTCTCTCCATATTCCTCAGGAGACGTACCTCACGTCTGAGTACTTATAAATATTTTATTATTCCTTGTGGCCAATATGTTAATCTTCAATCTAGAATACAAAACAATTGTTTGTTATAACATCTACGACGTGAAAAGATGGTATTCTGTATTCTACGCTCCAGTCTCTTGATTTTTTTTCCTGGTTTCATCTCCAGAGACTTGAAATGCATATTTTATGCAGAAATTTCTTTGGCGATTAAAGTTACTTTCTCACTATTAGCATGTTTTAAGCAGCCAGTCATTTACAGACATAATACCTTGCATTGCTTACTGCCACACGTTTGAGTGGAGTTCAAATCCCTTCATTTTATTCTATTGGCGTTAAATATGGTACTGAGGTGTTTGTATGCATTAAGAAACCAGTACTACCATTACAACAACAACAACAACAACAACAACAACAACAACAACTACTACTACTACTACTACTACTACTACTACTACTACTACTACTACTACTACTACTACTACTACAACTACTACTACTACTACTACTAATAATAATAATAAGGGAGAAGACACACATGGTGGATAGAAGGTCGTGAAATCGCTCCCGTAAGTTTTGAATTTTTAACATATTTAAACCATTTGTGAAATAACAATTCTTAGTACAAATGTTACGTAAAGCATCCGGCTTGAACCCCCAAAAAATTCGGACCCAAAATACATTGTTATAAGGCTCAAATATTCAACTTTGTATTATACATTGTATATTCAAAAAAGAAAATGGCTATAAATGGAAGAAGAAGAACCCCCCCTCCTCTGTCTACACTATATAGAACAGCCAAACAACAGCAATTTCACCAACACCAGAAACTAGATACACCACCTACCCCATCACCCCTCTGTGTACACTAAACACAACAGCCAGATAACGGCAATTTCACCACCACGACAACCAATCTCAACATAATAATGATAATAATAATTACTATTATTATTGTCCCAAGTTTTAACAAAACGTTTAATTCCAACATTAAGGGAATTTATGTCAACACATGTACGCGACTAACCCCATAGATTCACCGAACGGACATCAGTAACGACAACGCCATCACTACAGTCACCGCCGCCGCCGCCCATCCATCATTACTACCACTATCCCATCACCGCTGCCATCACTCCTTCATTGCTACCACCGCTACCCCCCCCCCCACTACCTTCTGTTAACTTACGAAAGGGGAGGATGGCGATATCACTAGACACTAGACAATATTGATAAACAAGATTAATACTTAATTTTGGATCAGGAATGTTGGAGTCGAAAAATGGCAAAATGACGGAACGACTACAGATTATTATTTCACCACCAATACCACCACCACTGCCACGATGAAGACTCTGGTCGAATCGACTCAAGTTTATACCCCAACTACAACACCATCACTATAGTAATACGACCACATCACCACCACTACTAAACGACTACAGATTATTATTTCACCACCAATAACACCACCACTACCACGATGAAAACTCTGGTCAAATCGACTCAAATGTATACCCCAACTACAACACCATCACTACAGTAATACGATCACATCACCACCACCACTGCCTCAGTATCGCTACCGCCGCTATTCTCTCCCACTGCCTCCTACTAATTGCTGCTAGCACAGCACCACCACCACATTGTAGAATTCATACTAAAAGAGGACACCATCACTACAGTAATTGTTTCTACTTTAGGCACAAGGCCAGCAATTATCCAGTGCATTACTGGTACTTTATTTTATCGACCCCGTAAGGATGAAAGGCAAAGTTAACCTATTACTACAGTAATACTACCACATCACCACCACCACTGCCTCAATATCGCTACCGCCGCTATTTTCTCCCATTGCCTCCTGCTAATTGCTGCTAGCACAGCAACAACAACAAAAAGAAACGTAAAGAAAATTAGAATTAAGAGAGAGACAAACGGACGGACAGAGAAAGGAAGGGAAAAACTAAGTCAGACATTCGAACACTACATTACAATGAAACTTATGCTTATTCATTTTTGTTTTTTTTTCTGTCTGTTTGTTTGTTTGTTTATTTGTGTTCGTCTACAGCGTGATAATGCGACACAAGAGCCACGTGGAGCGACGCAACCACCGGAGACGGTGAATCCACCGGTGGTTATGGAACCATACATTCGCCAATCCACGATAAGACTGTTTAAATGTCGAACCTAAACAGGTCGAATAACGGTGAAATGGAGACTAGAACGTCATGTGACAGACTCTCACCCAACAGGTGCTCCCTGGCTCAGCAGCAGGGACCTGGCTGTCAACCAAATACTGCTGGTATCGGAGGAAGAGGAAGAAGGACAGGGACCAGAACCAACTGGACGAAAGAATTGAATAGAACTGTTATGCAATGTTACCTGAAGAGTAACCCAAGGAGAGGGGCAATAGGAAACGGATGCATAACATCTGGAACGAGATTGGTCTATTTAAATTAGATGAACAAAAATTGGCCGGGCAGGCCCGGGTAATAAGAACTAATGGGTGGATAAGCGAGCTGGAACTGGAGGAACTGAGCAGAGAGATTAGCTTGGAGATGGAGGGTGGAGTATGCCAGGCAAACGAGCCAGTGGGAAATGAAGGTGAAGAGGTCGAGAGAACGGAGGAACCACCCGAAGCAGACAATGATCTGAATACTGAGATAAATAATACCTGGAACAGAGATACGGGCACTGAGGAGATTAATGCTGACGGGCTAGGACAAGATTTGGTTGACATCCTAAATTTAGTGGTAGATGAATTGAACAATGATAGTGGGAGACCTATGAACCTAAGATTTGTAGACAGGAAAAAGTTAAAAGACACAATAGCTAAGGTAAACAAAGTCATCCCATACCTTGAGGCGAGGAGCCTTCACCAGTGCAATAATATCCTCAAAGCAACAGTAAATACGGTGAGGAAACTACTTGGTATAAAAGCGAGAGGAAACAACAGACAAGAAAGAGCAGAGCCTTGGTGGAAGAAACGACTGAGTGGTCAAATCAGGGAAATGAGAAATGACATTGGAAAGCTTGAGTCCCTACTGAATGGGACACTAAAAAACATAGACACTAAAGATAGACTGGAAATAAAGTACAAAACTAGGAGGAAAAAGCTAAATATTATCATAGAGGAACTGAAGCAACGCATTGTAGCAAAGAGTGCAAAAATCAGGCGATACGAGAACAGAGTCAGTCAGTATAAATAGAACCGCATGTTCGACAACAACCAGAAGATGCTGTTTGGACAGCTTGAGGGTAAAGAAAGAGGCAACGACTTGATCCCTGAGGCGGAACAAACTAAAACATTCTGGAGAGGAATATGGGAGCAGGATGTTAGACATAATGACCAGGCAGTGTGGATTGAGACAGTACAGAAGGAGATCGGTGAACAGGCACACCAACAAACTGATTTGAGTATCACAGTTGAAACTCTTAATGGGCAGGCCAAAAAACTAACCAACTGGAAATCACCAGGCCCAGATGGTGTGCAGGGGTATTGGATTAAAAATATAACATCCCTCCACCCGAAACTGACAACCATGTTCAATGACTGCTTGATGTCAGGTGAGGTACCAGAGTGGTTGACAAAAGGTACCACAGTTCTGATAATGAAAGACCGAATAAAGGGTAATGATGTTACCAACTATAGACCTATCACATGCCTGTCCGTAATGTGGAAACTGTTGACAACCATTGTGTCTGAGGAAATCTACCATCACCTCCACACAAACAACTTGTTACCGGACGAACAGAAAGGATGCCGAAAGAAGTCACGTGGTACAAAGGACCAGTTACTTATTGATAAGATGGTAATGGGGAATTGCATGAGGAGACACACTGATCTTGCCATGGCATGGATAGACTACAGAAAGGCATTTGACATGGTGCCTCATTCTTGGATCACCAAAAGCCTGGAGATCTTCAAGGTGGCAGATAACATCAGACAGGTGTTGAGCAAAAGTATGAGGTCCTGGGAAACAGAGTTGACATCAACTGGAGAATCCTTGGGAAGCGTTAAGATCAAGAGAGGTATATTACAGGGAGATAGCCTGTCCCCTCTGTTGTTTGTCCTTGCCCTGATGCCCCTGACCAGTGTACTGCGAAAAGTGAGCGCAGGATACAGGTTGGGAAAGGGAGGGCTTACCATCAATCACCTCCTCTTCATGGACGATCTTAAGCTCTTCGGGAAGAGTGAGAAGGAGTTGGATGTGCTTGTTGACACTGTCCGTATTTTCAGCAGTGATATATGTATGCAGTTTGGTATTAGTAAGTGAGGAGTCATTGTGATGAGGGGGGGTAGGTTGAGCAGAAGTAACGGAATCCAGATACCAACAGGGGAGATGATAAAGGAAATTGACTCTGAGGAAGGATACAAGTATTTGGGCGTTCTGGATTTGATGGCATAAAGAACAAAAAAATGAAGGAATTGTTAAGAACTGAATACATTCGGAGAGTAAGGAGCGTATTGAAGTCACATCTGAACAGCAGAAATGCCATAAGCGCAGTAAATTCCCGAGCTGTGTCTATTATTAGGTACAGTGCGGGAATTCTGAGATGGAATGTTGCTGAACAAAAAGAAATGGATAGGAAGACTAGGAAGCTATTAACTATCTACAACATGTTCCACAAGAGGAGTGATGTCGATAGACTCTACTTAAGGAGATCTGAGGGTGGAAGAGGTCTTATCAGCATAGAGGACTGTGTTCAGATGGAGAAAAACAACCTACACAAATACGTGACTGATAGTAAGGAGCCAATGCTCAGAACTGTACTGAAGGAGGGGACAATAGGCCAAGGGATGTCCAAGGAGGAAATAAGATCAAGGAGAAAGAGCAGCCTTCAGGAAAAATCCATTCATAGTACCTTCTTTGAGAAAACTGAATTTAGAGATCCACAGACATGGAACTGGCTGAGAAGAGGAGACCTTAAAAAGGCTACAGAATGAATGTTAATGGCTGCGCAGGAGCAGGCCCTCAAAACGAAGTGGTTGAAACACCGTATTTACAAGGAGGAGGCTAGCCCACTGTGCAGGATCTGTGGAGAGAGAGAGGAGACTGTGGCTCACATTGTATCCGAGTGTAAACACCTAGCCCGGACCCACTATAAAGGCTGGAGACATGATGTGATGGGCAGGGTGATCCACTGGCACCTGTGCAAAGTAAACAATTTACCACATTCTGAGAAATGGTATGAGCATAGGCTAGAGGCGGTGATAGAGAACGATCAGGTGAAGGTGCTGTGGGATTTTAGGATACAGACGGACAAGAAACTGGAACACAATAGACCTGACCTGGTGGTTGTGGACAAAGAAAAAAGATCGTGCCTGATTGTGGATGTGGCCTGCCCATTCGACACGAGAGTGCAAGAGAAGGAGAGGGAGAAAATTAACCGATACCAGGACTTAAATTGGGAGGTAAAAAGGATTTGGAACTGCCATGAAGTCAAAGTGATCCCGATTGTCATAGGCGCACTGGGGACTATCTCCAAAAGTTTCCAGGGATGGTTAAAGAAAATCGGCCCCTTCACGCTTTTTGGAACGCTTCAAAAGGCATGCTTGTTGGGAACAGCAAGAACCCTCCGATACGTCCTGAATATCTGAGGCTTCAGGTAGTGGCTTGATATTCATTCCAACGGACTTTCCAGTTATCTAACATCATTGACTGAGACTCAAGGAGTAATAACAATAATAATAATAATAATAATAATAATAATAATAATAATGATTTCTTTATTGGCCACAAGGGCTGACATCAAGAAAAACATCACAGACAGAACAGGACGGTACGATGTGGGTTTTGTGCGTGTAAATATTTTTATTATTTATATAAGAAAAGAAAAGAGATAAAACATATATATATATAAACATTAAAATGAAAATTGAAACAATGAAAAATTCCCCAATAGGGGGGAAACCTCCGAGGGTTACTCGTGGCGAAAACCACACAAAAGACCACGGCCACCCTGACTACCAGGGCAAGCGCCCTCTCTCAATTTTTCTATCTCTCAAACTACAGACGTATATTCAGAGTGGTCCCATTCACTCGGACCATTCTCGCTACATTCACCCACCTTTCAACAAACTTGCTAGAAAGCAGCACTTGCCTCTCCACCCTGATTTTCGTCTTCAAGTGAAACTTGAAAAAGTTAATTAGGGATTCGCCGAAGAGGAAAGTGTTTGTCTTTAATCCTTTTAACCTTGGCCACCACACAATCTCTTTCGCCATGGCCACCAGGCAGATGAAAACAGCCTGTCCTTCCTCCTCAAAGGAAGACGGCGAGACCATCTGCACAATTGACTCAGTCGACAACCGGATCAGTCCCACATGTGACAGCAACTGTTTGACATAGCTCCACAAGTCAGCAATGCTCGGGCACTGAACGAGTGCGTACACAACGGTTTCGTCGCTATGCGCGCATCTCGGACAGGCTCGGCTGACGGCACTTCCGTGCCTGTAGAGCTTATCTCGAACCGGCAGCGCTCCCCGGTAGCACTGTCAGGCCAGGGATTTTTAGAAGTTATCCATAGGCCCCGGGCTGAAAGTTCTCCGAAAGAGATCAAGCAGCTGATATTCTTCGACGCCCAGGATCTCTCCGAGAACGTCGTCGTTCTTCCCCTCCACTACTCCTCTATAGAACGCCGAGGTGGATGTTCCACCGATACTGGTGCCCAACTGGGAGAGGGCAGTGAGCGCCTGGAGACATTCCAGTTTCCAGGCGCTATCCCTCGGTCTTTTTCTGACCCAGGACTGCAGCTCCGTCAAGGAGACGAGATTTGGGAAAATGTGCCTGGCGAACGGCGACCACACCCGTTCACCATCAAGGAAGCACCAGAGATGTCGCAGCCTCAGCGCATGTTTGCGTATCATCAGCCATGGCATGCCCAGTCCTCCACGCAATGGGTGTTGACAGCAGATGGATCGTCTGACCATGGGAGCGCGTCCCTTTCACAAAAAGCGGAAGAGGAGGCGCTCCATTTTGGTGAGAGTTGGGCTGGAGAAAGGGACGACGGTGAGGCGGTAGCAGATGACGGATGCGATGTACGCATTCTCCACTTCCGCCCGGCCTTTCAGGGACAGCTTCCTCTCAGTCCATTTCTGGGTGAGGGAGGCTACCCTGCTCGTCATCTCGTTCCAGTTTTTCCCCATCTGGAGGTCCGGTCCGCACCAGACCCCGAGCAATTTAACCGATCCGTCCGTCCAACGCCCCACGACGCTGTCGGACGGCATGGACTTGCATCTCCAGGTGCCTAGCTGCAAGCCCACCGACTTTTCCTGGTTTATCTTTGCTCCTGTCACCGTTTCGTATTCCTTGAGAGCGGTGCCGAGCATCTGGACGTGTCTGGTGCTCGACACCACCACGGTGACGTCGTCAGCGTAAGCCGACTCGGATTTCTTGCAGCCTAGTTCGCGTGGAACGCCCCTCATCGCCCCCAGTTTGTGCAGTAACGGCTTGAGTGCCAATACGTACAAGAGGGACGAGAGGGGACAACCCTGGCGGACTGTGCGCATGATGCTGAACGGCTGCGACAGGTGACCGTTCACCCTCACAACTGAGCAGATGTCGCTGTACATTGCTGCAATCCAACGCTTGAAAACGGGCCCGAAACCGGCTGCCTCGATGACCGCCGCCAGGTACAGTTGGTCGAACCTATCGAATGCTTTGGATTGATCCAAGTTGATCAGGGCCCCACCCTTGTCAGGTTCCTTAACCACCCTCTCTATGATATATCGCATGAGGTGGAGGTTGTCGTGTATGGATCTGTCCGGGATGGCGTATGTCTGCGCCTCTCCCACCAGACCCTTGACAAGCGCCAACCTCGTTGCTAACACCTTGGCCAAAATCTTCAACTCTGCGTTTAGCAGAGTTATGGGCCTGAAATTATCAATAACATCCCCCTTGTTCGGGTCTTTTCTCAGGAGCGCTACTGCTCCCCGGCTAACAAAACTGGGAATGCTCCAGTTCTGCTGCCAGTTGCAGTAGACGTCTGCCAAGAGGTCACCGAACAAGTCTGGCATAAATGCATAAAGCTCGTAGGGCAGACCATCTAAACCTGGCGATTTACCTCTTGTGCAGTTAGCCATCGCTTCCCGTTTTTCACCGGCTGTTATTGGCTTTTCGCAACGCTGTGCTGCGGTCGTCGAGAGCCGAGGCAGTCTGTCGAGGTATGCACTGAAGTCCATGTCCCGATCCGGGCCGCCGCCGCTCCCCAACAGTTCAGCAAAGTGCTGCTGAAAAGCTTCACACATCCGCTCGGGTTCGAGCATCACGCACCCGTTTTGGTCAGACAAAGATCGAATTGTGGCTTTGTTGCCACGTCGCGCCTCTGCCACGCGAGCCCATTGGACGGCTTTTGTCCCCTCGTGTATTAGGGCACGCGCTCTAGCTCTGACAACGCAGCCTTCGTGTTTTGGGTTGAAGAATTGGTCGAGTGCCAATCTCGCCGCAAGCACGTCGGTTGCGATGCTTGTCCTAAACGCCTCTTCTAGCTTTCTGACTAGCTCTCCCTCTACTCTATTTTCCTCTATCACTACTCCTTTGCTAAACCTAATCGACTCTACTTTAATTGCCCTTTTCAGGGCGAACCACCACCTGTTGTTGACGACCGCTCCCGTCAACGCCCGCTTAACTAATACGCTAATCCGGTCTCTGTAGGCCTTGCGTGCCTGGAAAGAGGCGTTCAGCTTCCAGTAACCAGGCCCTTGTCTATGAAGTCTGTCTATGTCGATCTCACAGATCACAAATTTGTGGTCTGTGTAGTCGACTATTTTAAATTGTGGACAACTTATACTAGCCTTATCTAGTTCCCTGCAGAATACCCTATCTAGATACGATCTGGATGACCCGATGCGGTTTGTCCATGTCCACATTGGCACATTCGGGTGATACAGTCGATACCTGTCAGACAGTTCAAAACGTCTGAGCAGGTCGGTGAGGCTCTTGCACCCTCCTCCTCTATCCACTAGCCCCACACGATCCCAGCGTGCATCCAAGTTACCGTTCCAGTGGCCTACTGACACTAAAGAGCGGGACGTTCCAAGAAAGGTCTCTAGACGTCTGAAGAAATCTGGCCGTCCTGCCCCTGTTGGGGCGTAGACGGCTACTAGCCTGAAAGCATTGTCTTCGCTGCCGGTCACGTCCAGCACCACCGACTTACCTTCTGGGTCCAGGAAGATGGCCCGTATCGCGAGATCCAAGCCTCTCCGAAAAAGGATGGCAACCCCTCCCCCCGATCCTGGATGGCTGGGAGATGCGCATACATCGTAGCCGCCGAAGATCGGTGCGAAGGCCCGTGCCTCGGAGATTCTGGTTTCACTGATGGCCACCACATCTATGTTTAGTGACCTGAGGTCATTGAGCAGGTGATCCTGCTTCCAAGATGACCCCAGGCCACGTGCATTTATACTGCCTATTCTGAGTACAGCCATGTTGGATGAGAAACGGGGCAAATGAAAAAGGGTCACTTACCTTGTTCGTGTGGTGAAGGGACAATAGAACCGTCCCTTTCGCTGGTCAAGGGTGTTTCCAAGAGGATGTCAGTGTATATCCTCTTGGTAACCGTCCCTCTGAAGTCTCCAACTGCGTTGGGGAATTTTTGTTTTAAAGGTTTGTATTGTTCTAATGAGATTTCGATGATGCTTATGTTTGTCGGGAGAGTTCTTGGTGTTGGTGGGGTGTAGTCATTTTTTCCGTGATGTCTGTGTGGTGCTTTATATATTTTATGAGTTCTTTTTTTGCTATGTTTATGGCTGTGTACTTTTTGGAGGGAGGGGGGATTTTGTGATGCCGTTTTCTTCTTGTTGCTGTTTGCTTTGTGTGTCTTGTTGTGTTTGCGTTGTTGGTGTTTGTGGTGGTGTTGCTGCAAGTTTCCTTGCTGCCTTTACCCCTCATTGTATGCCTTCGCTTTTGGGGGGTGAATCTAAGGGTTTTTTTTGTTTTTTGTTTTTTGTGGCAGACAGTTTGCCACGTCACTCCCGCCTCAAACTCCATGTCGGATTCTGTGGCGTCTGGGAGGGGTATGTGCTCCACGGCTGTTGGTAGTGGTAGTGGAGCTCTCTTCGGCAATGTTGTTGCTGGTGTAGCTATTTCAAATGTAGCTATTGGTGTTGCCGCTACTGATGATGCTGCTTTAGTTATCCGTGGCCTTGGTACGGGTGCTACGGACGTTGCCCTCCTACTCACCGTGGAAGGGGCTTCTTCGTTTGTTGCCTCTCCTGCTCTTGGTAGCAGCGGACCAGGTATTGGAAGGAGAGGGGCCCTCTTCGGTGTTTTCTGCGGACAAAAGGCCCTGAGGTGACCTTTCGACCCACAGAGATAACATTTTGGCCGTCTTCCTTCTACACTTATAGGGAGTTGGAGTCCTTCCTCAAAGTCTATGATATCGGGGATAGCCTCGATACATTCCTGGTCAGTTTTTATAAGAATTTGCATGCCTATACCTGACCAGTTCTCTCTCCCTATTTTTTCTACTTGCAGCATGGTCGCCCTGTTCTCAATTTCAGCAAGCACAGACGTGGCCATCCAAGGTATGGGCACGTCGGGTGGGACCTGGGTCACTTTGACCCTCACAATTTTCTGCCCGCAGTAGGAGGGCACCAAGACTAACTCCTCACTCTTTAGCGTTTCCAAAGAGTGAGACTTTGCTTCCTGGGGGATGGCGAAAAGTACGTCTACTGTGGCGTACTTTCTTCCTTGGGTGATGTGGGTTTTGCGTGCCCAGACGCACCCCAAGGCCTTTTGGATTTGAGCCTCCGTGGCTCTCTCCACTCGATGTGAGATTTTGCTTACGGTGCGGTAAATCACCATCCGTAGCTGCTGGTCCTTGAAAATATCGGGTGGAGGTTTCAGGGAAACTCTATTTGCGCTTCTTGTCACCATGGCCCTTGCGACTGCCATCTCCTCCTCTGTGACTAACACTGTCTCGATATTTCGGGCGACACCTGCAAAAGAAGTGGTCCCTTTTTCAGCAGCACCACTATTGCTGCCGCTACTGGTCTTACTATTACTGAGGTCGCTATTACAGGTATCGGTGTCATTGTTGTTCTTTTCGCTGGTACAGATGTTGGTGTTGTTTTCGTTGATACTGTTACTGCTGTTACTGTTATTGTGGCTGTTGTTATTATTGTTGTTTTTTGTTGATAGTATTCCTCCTACTATTATTGTTGTTGTGGCTGTTGTTATTGTCATTGTTATTGTCGTTCTCGACCTTACCGCTGTTATTTTTGTTATTGTCGTTCTCGACCTTACCGCTGTTATTTTTGTTACTGTCGTTCTCGACTTTACCGCTGTTATTTTTGGTGTTGTTGTTGGTGATATTGTTGGTGTTATTTTTGGTGTTGTTTGTGTTAAAAATATTTGTTAATTTTAAGTCTGTAACAATCTTTTTTTCCTTTGTAATATTTTCGTTTATATTTACCTCCGCTGGACGCTGGAACTCTGTCTTGTTGACATGCTGATAAAGTCTCCCTCTCTCTGTGTTGTCTGACAGCGCTCTCTCTCTCTTTTTTGTGTTATCCATGTTGAAATTTTTCAAAAAATATTTTTACACAAATACGAATACGACACCCCGTAAAGGGGTGCCGTATTATTTACTAGTGAACCCCTGTATTAGGTGGGTCACTTCTAAACTTTTATCAAATTTAAAACTTGAATAAAAGATTTAGAACGGTTGAAAAAGAGGTAAAACTTTGAAAAAGACTGGAGGCGATAAGAAGCGTGGCTTCACCAACCAATAATAATAATAATAATAATGTTTTCTTTATTAACCACAAGGGTTTACATAAAGTAGACATTAAAGACAGTACAGGAAACTACAGGACGGTACAAATGGGTATTTCTGCGTGTAAAAAAACAGAGGATGTAATAAAATAACAAAGAAAACTTCCCCAATAGGGGGGAGACTTCGGAGGGACATTTGTGGAGAAAGCCCAGTAAAACGCCACAATGACCCCGACCACCAAGGCAAGTGCCCTCTCCCAGTTTTCCACCTTTAATTTACAGATACGTACTCAGAGTAGGCCCATTCACTCGGGCCATTCTTGCTTCTCTCACCCATCTTTCAACAAAATGCTGGGAAGAGAGCACTTCCCTCTCTACCCTGATTTCCCTTTTCAAATGAAATTTGAAAAAGTTAATCAGGGCATCACCGAAGAAGTAAGTGCTCGTCTTCAGCTCTTTCAAACATGTCGACCATACTATCTCTTTCGTCATGGCCACCAGACAGTTAAAAACTGCCTGCCCTTCCCGGCTAAAAGAAGAGGGCGGCGCAATCCTCACGATGGACTCAGATGATAGCCGGATCCGCCCTACACGCGTCAGCAATTTTCGGACATTGGACGAGTGCGTGCACGACGGTTTCGTCGCCCTGCGCGCATCTCGGACATTCCCGGTGACGGCACCTCCATGCCTGTAGAGTTTATCCCGAACTGCCAAGGCTCTTCGGTAGAACTACCAGGCCAGAGATTTCTGGAAGTTGTCCATAGGTCCCGGTCCGAAAGTTCTTCCGAAGAGATTGGCTAGTTGATTTTCGTCGACGCCTAGAGTTTCCCCAAGTACGCCGTCGCTCTTCCCCTCCACTAATCCTCTATAGAACGCCGAGGTGGAGTTTCCACCGATCACATTGCTCGATTGGTCGAGGGCTGTGAGCGCCTGAAGACATTCCAGTCTCCAGGCGCTCCCTCTCGGTCTTCGCTTGACCCAGGACTGCAGCTCCGTCAAGCAAACGAGCTGGGGAAATACGTGTCTAGCAAACGGCGACCGCACCTGATGACCGTCGAGGAGGAATGGATATGTCGTAGCCTGAGCGCGTATCTGCGCATCATCAGCCACGGCATGCCCAGCCCTCCACGTAGCGGGTGTTGACAGCAGATGGACCACCTGAACATCGGAGCGCGTCCCTTCCACAAAAAGCGAAAGAGCAACGCTCCAGCGCAGTCAGGCGGAGCTTACGACAAGGTACGACGGTCAGGCGGTAGTAGATGACGGACGCGATGTACGCGTTAGCCACCTCCGCTCGACCTTTCAGGGATAGCTTCCTCTCCCCCCATTTCTGGGTGAGAGAAGCCACCCTGCTCGTCACCTCGTCCCAGTTTTTATCCGTCTGGAGGTCCGGACCGAACCAGACCCCTAGTAATTTAACTGGTCCGTCCGTCCAGCGTCCGACGACGCTGTTGGACGACATGAACCTGCCTCTCCAGGTGCCGAGCTGCAGGCCCACAGACTTTTCCTGGTTGATCATTGCTCCTGTCACCGCTTCGTATTCTCTTAGTGTAGTGCCGATCACCTCGTTGTGTTTGGCGTTCGACGCCACTACGGTGACATCGTCCGCATATGCTGACACGGATCTTCCGCATCCTAATTCGCGCAGGACGCCCCTCAACGTCTCTAGTTTGTGCAGTAATGGCTCGAGAGTCAATACGCACAAGAGGGACGAGAGGGGACATCCTTGGCGGACCAAGCGCATGATGTTGAACGGTTCCGAAAGGTGACCGTTCACTCTCACCACAAAGCAGATGTCGATGTGCAGGGCAGCCATCCAGCCTCTGAAGACGGGCCCAAAGGCAGCCGCCCGCAGGACTGCCGCTAGGTAACGAAGGTCGACCCTATCGAAAGCTTTCGACTGATCTAAATTGATCAAGGACCCACCCGTGCCAGGTACCCTAGCTACCCTCTCTACGATGTATCGCATGAGGTGGAGGTTGTCGTGGATGGATCGGTCGGGAATGGCGCATGTCTGCGCCTCTTCCACCAGACCACCAACGACAAGCGCCAACCTCTTTTCTAGCACCTTGGCCAAAATCTTGAACTCTGCGTTTAGCAGTTATGGGCCTGAAATTATCTATGTTATCCCCCTTTTTCGGATCCTTTCTCAGCAGTGCCACCGCTCCTCGGCTCACAGAGCTGGGTATTCTACCGTTCTGTTGCCAGTTGCAGTAGACGTCCGCCAAGAGGCCTGCGAACAAGTCTGGCATCTGTACGTAAAGTTCATAGGGCAGACCATCCAAATCAGGCGAATTACCCCTTGTGCAGCCAGTCATTGCCTCCCGTACTTCAGCGGCTTGTATCGGCTTTTCGCAACACTCCGCCTCAGTGGCCGAGAGCCGCGGCAGTCCGTCGAGGTAGACACTAAAGTCCATCCCTCGACCCGGCCCACCGCTGCCTCCGAACAGCTGAGCGAAGTGTCGCTGAAAAGCTTCACACATGTTCCCGGGATCGAGTAGCATGCGCCCGTCGTGGTCCACCAAAGACCGGATCGTGGCTTTGTTGCCACGACGCGCCTCCGCCACTCGGGCCCATTGAACGGCTTTTGATCCCTCGTGTCTGAGAGCACGCACCCTAGCTCTGACAACGCAGTCTTCGTGCTTTGCATTGAAGAATTGGTCAAAGGCCAATTTCGCCGCAAGCACGTCGGTCGCGATGCCTTTGCTAAGCGCCTCGTCTAATTTTCTAACTAGTTCTCCCCCTGCTCTATTTTTCTCTATTGCTAAAGGCTTACTAAACATAATGGATTCTATTCTAATCGCTCTTTTCAGAGCAAACCACCACTTGTTGTTGACGATGGCCCCAGTCAACGGTCGCTTAACTAGTTCGCTAATCCGGTCTCTGTAGGCCTTGCGCGCTGGTAAGGAGGCGTTTAGCTTGCAGTAGCTGGGTCCTTGTCTATGAAGCCTATCTAAGTCAAGCACACACATTACGAATTTGTGGTCTGTGTAACTGACTATCTTAAATTGTGGACAGCTTATGCTAGACCTATCTATTTCCCTACAAAATACTCTATCTAGATGATCTGGATGACCCTATGCGATTTGTCCAAGTCCACATTGGCACATTCGGGAAATCAAATCGGTACCTGTCAGACAGTTCAAAACGCCTGAGCAGATTGGTGAGGCTCTTGCACCCTCCACCCCTATCCGCTAATCCCACACAGTGCCAGCGTGCATCTAAGATCCGGTTCCAGTCGCCCACTAACACTAAAGAGCAGGACGTTCCAAGAAAGGTCTGCAGACGCCGGAAGAAATCAGCCCGCCCAGCTCCTGTCGGGGCATAGACGGCCACTAGCCTGAAAGCTTGCCCGTATCCGCTGGTCACGTCCAGCACCAACAACTTACCCTCTGGGTCCAGGAAGATGGCCCGTATGGCGAGATCCAAACCTCTCCGAAAAAGCACAGCAACTACTCCCCCCCCCCCGATCCAGGATGGCTGGGAGATGCGTACACATCGTAGCCGCCGATGATCGGTGCGAAGGCCCGTGCTTCGGAGATTCTGGTCTCGCTGATGGCCACTACATCTATGTTTAGTGACCTGAGGTCGTTGAGCAGGTGACCCAGCTTCCATGACGACCCCAAGCCACGCGCATTTATGCTGCCTATTCTGAGTGAGGTCATGTTTAAAATAGAGTGGAAAAGATGGGAAAGACTACTTACCGAACTTTTCGTAGAGGAAGGATGGTTTTTCCATCCCTTTTCAGTTGATCGTCCCTTCGGCTGGTCGTCGGCTCTTCTGTGAGTATATCCGAATATACTCTCCGGTCGAGTGTCCCTCCTAGGTCTCTTAAATCACCAACTGCGTTGGGGATTTTCATCTTTATGTTTGTGTATTGTTTCTGTGATTTTCTTACCAGTCTTATGTTCGTTGGTGTTTTGATTGGTTCTGGTATTATGTAGTCGTGCTGTGAAATGTCTGTGTGTTCAGTTATGTAAATCATTAGTTTCTTGTTGTGTGTATTTATTGCTGTGCATTTCTTTTGCTGGGGGTGGGGTATGGTTCTGCTATTTTCTTGGTGTTGTTGCTGGGTGTGTGTGTTTGCGATGTTGGTGCTTGTGGTGGTGGTGTTGAAGGTGTTGTTCTTGTTGGCGGTGGGGTTGTCGCCGGTGTCAATGGTGGTGCTAGTGTGGGTGGTGATGGTGTTGGTGGTGTTGCTGTTGTAAGTCTCTTTGCAGTAACATTTACCATTTTTTCATTTCTTCCCTCTATTTTCGAAGGCGACGATGCGCTGCTTCTGCGTTTGCCTTTTTGCGACCTTTATCATCCCTCTCCCACCTCACACTCCATGTCCGATTATGTGAGACCGGGGAGGGGTACCAGCTCCACTCTTTCACTTGTTATTATTGGTGATGGTTGCAGTGGAGTCTCTGTTGCAGCTGCAGTTGGTATTACTGTTGCTGTTGTTAATACTTCCACTGCTGCTGCTGTTCTTCATTTTCGTGGCATAGGTATGGGTGCCACGGACCTATCCTTCCTACTTGCCGCCTGTCCTGTTGCTGGTAGCAGTGGAGTCGTTTTCGGAAGGAGGGGGTTTTCTTCTTTCTCAGGGTCTTCTCATTGCAGAAGGCTCCGAGTTGAGTCTTCGACCCACAGCGAAAGCATTTCGGGCGTTTGCCCTCAACACTTATGGGAAGCTGAGTGCAGTTATCGAAGTCTATCACATCCTGTATAGCTTCGATGCACTCCTGGTTGGTTTGAATTAACTTCTCAATGGAGGCGCCGACCCAATCATATCGTACTTTTTTCTGTACTTGCAGTACGGTTGTTTTGTCCTCGATTCCGACGAGGACAGACGCGGCCAGCCAAGAAGGGGCCATCTCGGGGGGTACTTGGGTCAGTTTGACCCTCACAATTTTTTGCCCGCAGTGAGAGGGCACCAACCCCATTTCTTCGCTCCTTAGGGTCACTAAGGATTGAGCCTTTGCCTCCTGGGGTGTGGCAAAAAGCACGTCCACGGTGGCATATTTCTTGCCTCTGGTAATATGCGTTTTCCGCTGCCAATAATACTGTTACTACTGTTACTACTACTGCTCCTGCTGCTGCTGCTACTACTACTACTACTACTACTACTACTACTACTACTACTACTACTACTACTACTACTACTATTACTACTACTACTACTATCATCACCGATCTCGAGGTTACACTAATTTGTCTCATTGCTATTTTTGTGCAACGAATGTTGACTTATAAAATTGTTTGTCTGCATAAAAGAAATTGTGGAGCTGAGCAAGAAGAGAAAAGAACTCGGTTTTTCGAAGTCTATTTTTTTTCTTTTTCAGTTCCTTACTATGGCCGAACACCGTAGAGCTTTTCTAGTTTAAATATATATTGACCTTTTCTTTTTTAAATAGCGTCGAAAATATGACCAGCAAGGAGAGAATAACCAGATAAAATATATGAATAGAAAAATGTTGCTTTGATTATCATATTGATAAAAGTAAGTAGCAATCTCTCCACTCTCATAACTTAAATTCACAGCAAAAGCCGTGGTTAAGCCATAATAATTGTTTTTGCTATTGGCACAAGGCCAGCCGTTACTCATTGCATTACTGGTACTTTATTTTATCGACCCCGTAAGGATGAAAGGCAAAGTTAACCTCGGCAGGATTTGAACTCGGAGGGGCAAGGGCCGTAACTCTATGCGTCAAAGCATGGCGTCCGACCCTCTAACGATACTGCCAACCAATGACAATAACACTACAGCACGTCTAACAGAAGTGAGACACTGCAGCGTCTGATTAAATATCATGTTTGTTCAAGTTCATTGGGATCTTTGTTCAAATCACGTCGTGGTCAAATTTCTCTTTCATTTCTTGAGGTCGATAAATAAAGTGCCAATCCAGTACTGGGGGTCAATTATTTCGCTTGAATAAATCGACTGTCTACCGATCTAGAGGGTAATGGGCTCCGCCGTACTTAAGATTTCCGAAACACGTCGTGTGTCAGAACAACTCCTCTACGACACCAACAAGGTTTACGGTCTTATTTGCCTTCATCTAACAGGAATATCAACAAACATAATACCTATACTAGCTCCGCCATTACTTCCACTAACTTCCCTTAACAACAATAGTCACACAAAGGAACAGTATAGTAAAATACCTTTTTAACCACTTGCAAACAGCAATAGCAGCAGCAACCCTAGCAGAGTAATAATGTTTTTTTATTAAGGCACACGGCCAATCATCTTTTGGCGTGGGGAAAAAACGATTAAATCCATCCCAGTACCTTACTATTGCTTAATTTTATCGACCCCGTAATGATGAACGGCAAAGCTAACCTGGGCGGCACTTGAACTCAGAACGTAAAAGGCTGTATCTTTATGCTGCTAAGCATGTCCGACGCTCTACCGATTTTGATAAACCACCGCAAATGAAGCAGCATAACAATGACCAACATATACTAATACTGTTGCCACTAACATCTCATATGTTTGCCAGCACCTAACACAGCAACACTAGCTCCAAAATCCAATGTCATACAATTTCCAATGCATTTTTCAAAGTCGCCGGAATTTACCCTTCATAAACACAAGCATTTGAAAGATATTGGAAAGATTATAAGGAAAAAATAGAAGGTGGTATATTTGTAAAGTCGGATTAAAAATTCTACAGTGATTGATCCGGCTAATTGCATTCTGCGTCCAAATCCTGCTAATGCAAACTTCACCGTTATTCAATTTTAGGTTGATAATTATAGTACAATTTCAGTACTGGGGTCGATTCATTATGTAACTATTATTGTTATCTATGTCACTCAATCGTTCTATGGAAGATATCGGTGGTTTTACTCCTTGGCGAAAAATGGTCTCCGTTAGGTTTAAAATCTTCGATCAGTTAAAGACCTTAATGTCAACAGCTGAAGCAAATGCCTGCACTGCTGCCAACGCCATAACCATAATAAAATCAACCACCGCTTAAACTAATGCCAAGACACCAGAGAAGATTACCAGCAAATGAAATCACACAACAGTGGCCTACTACCCAAAATCCAATAATAATTGTTTCTCCTTTTGGCACAACGCTAGCAATTATCCCAGTTTATTACTAGTACTTCCAATAATAATAAGCAGAAACGCTACACATGCAGACACGAACAACACTCATTTCGGATTTCTCCTCAAAACAAGCCAAGGAAATGTTTAAGGAGAACATAGATGAGAAGTCAAAACCATGTCAAACTATTTCCAGGAATAGAGAGATACGGATAACTAACTAGGCCAAACCATATCCAGGAAGAGGGAGAGACGGATAACTAACCAGGCCAAACCATATCCAGGAAGAGGGAGAGACGGATAACTAACCAGGCCAAACCATATCCAGGAAGAGGGAGAGACGGATAACTAACCAGGCCAAACCATATCCAGGAAGAGAGAGAGACGGATAACTAACCAGGCCAAACCATATCCAGGAAGAGGGAGAGACGGATAACTAACCAGGCCAAACCATATCCAGGAAGAGGTAGAGACGGATAACTAACCAGGCCAAACCATATCCAGGAAGAGAAAGAGACAGCTCACTAACCAGGCCAAACCATCTCCAGGAAGAGAGAGAGACGGATAACTAACCAGGCCAAACCATCTCCAGGAAGAGGGAGTGACGGATAACTAACCAGGCCAAACCATCTCCAGGAAGAGAGAGAGAGACGGATAACTAACCAGGCCAAACCATCTCCAGGAAGAGAGAGAGAGACGGATAACTAACCAGGCCAAACCATATCCAGGAAGAGGGAGAGACGGATAACTAACCAGGCCAAACCCTCTCCAGGAAGAGAGAGAGACGGATAACTAACCAGGCCAAACCATATCCAGGAAGAGGGAGAGACGGATAACTAACCAGGCCAAACCATATCCAGGAAGAGAGAGAGATGGATAACTAACCAGGCCAAACCATATCCAGGAAGAGGGAGAGACAGATAACTAACCAGGCGAAACCATATCCAGGAAGAGGGAGAGACGGATAACTAACCAGGCCAAACCATATCCAGGAAGAGGGAGAGACGGATAACTAACCAGGCCAAACCATATCCAGGAAGAGAGAGTGATGGATAACTAACCAGGCCAAACCATCTCCAGGAAGAGGGAGTGACGGATAACTAACCAGGCCAAACCATCTCCAGGAAGAGAGAGACGGATAACTAACCAGGCCAAACCATCTCCAGGAAGAGAGAGAGACGGATAACTAACCAGGCCAAACCATATCCGGGAAGAGGGAGAGACGGATAACTAACCAGGCCAAACCCTCTCCAGGAAGAGAGAGAGACGGATAACTAAACAGGCCAAACCATATCCAGGAAGAGGGAGAGACGTATAACTAACCAGGCCAAACCATATCCAGGAAGAGAGAGAGACGGATAACTAACCAGGCCAAACCATATCCAGGAAGAGAGAGAGACGGATAACTAACCAGGCCAAACCATATCCAGGAAGAGGGAGAGACGGATAACTAACCAGGCCAAACCATATCCAGGAAGAGGTAGAGACGGATAACTAACCAGGCCAAACCATATCCAGGAAGAGAAAGAGACAGTTCACTAACCAGGCCAAACCATCTCCAGGAAGAGAGAGAGACGGATAACTAACCAGGCCAAACCATCTCCAGGAAGAGGGAGTGACGGATAACTAACCAGGCCAAACCATATCCAGGAAGAGATAGAGAGACGGATAACTAACCAGGCCAAACCATCTCCAGGAAGAGAGAGAGAGACGGATAACTAACCAGGCCAAACCATATCCAGGAAGAGGGAGAGACGGATAACTAACCAGGCCAAACCCTCTCCAGGAAGGGAGAGAGACGGATAACTAACCGGGCCAAACCATATCCAGGAAGAGGGAGAGACGGATAACTAACCAGGCCAAACCATATCCAGGAAGAGAGAGAGACGGATAACTAACCAGGCCAAACCATATCCAGGAAGAGGGAGAGACGGATAACTAACCAGGCCAAACCATATCCAGGAAGAGAGAGAGATGGATAACTAACCAGGCCAAACCATATCCAGGAAGAGGGAGAGACAGATAACTAACCAGGCGAAACCATATCCAGGAAGAGGGAGAGACGGATAACTAACCAGGGCAAACCATATCCAGGAAGAGGGTGAGACGGATAACTAACCAGGCCAAACCATATCCAGGAAGAGAGAGTGATGGATAACTAACCAGGCCAAACCATCTCCAGGAAGAGGGAGTGACGGTTAACTAACCAGGCCAAACCATATCCAGGAAGAGGGAGAGACGGATAACTAACCAGGCCAAACCATATCCAGGAAGAGAGAGAGACGGATAACTAACCAGGCCAAACCATATCCAGGAAGAGGGAGAGACGGATAACTAACCAGGCCAAACCATATCCAGGAAGAGGTAGAGACGGATAACTAACCAGGCCAAACCATATCCAGGAAGAGAAAGAGACAGCTCACTAACCAGGCCAAACCATCTCCAGGAAGAGAGAGAGACGGATAACTAACCAGGCCAAACCATCTCCAGGAAGAGGGAGTGACGGATAACTAACCAGGCCAAACCATCTCCAGGAAGAGAGAGAGAGACGGATAACTAACCAGGCCAAACCATCTCCAGGAAGAGAGAGAGAGACGGATAACTAACCAGGCCAAACCATCTCCAGGAAGAGGGAGAGACGGATAACTAACCAGGCCAAACCCTCTCCAGGAAGAGAGAGAGACGGATAACTAACCAGGCCAAACCATATCCAGGAAGAGGGAGAGACGGATAACTAACCAGGCCAAACCATATCCAGGAAGAGAGAGAGATGGATAACTAACCAGGCCAAACCATATCCAGGAAGAGGGAGAGACAGATAACTAACCAGGCGAAACCATATCCAGGAAGAGGGAGAGACGGATAACTAACCAGGCCAAACCATATCCAGGAAGAGGGAGAGACGGATAACTAACCAGGCCAAACCATATCCAGGAAGAGAGAGTGATGGATAACTAACCAGGCCAAACCATCTCCAGGAAGAGGGAGTGACGGATAACTAACCAGGCCAAACCATCTCCAGGAAGAGAGAGACGGATAACTAACCAGGCCAAACCATCTCCAGGAAGAGAGAGAGACGGATAACTAACCAGGCCAAACCATATCCGGGAAGAGGGAGAGACGGATAACTAACCAGGCCAAACCCTCTCCAGGAAGAGAGAGAGACGGATAACTAAACAGGCCAAACCATATCCAGGAAGAGGGAGAGACGTATAACTAACCAGGCCAAACCATATCCAGGAAGAGAGAGAGACGGATAACTAACCAGGCCAAACCATATCCAGGAAGAGAGAGAGACGGATAACTAACCAGGCCAAACCATATCCAGGAAGAGGGAGAGACGGATAACTAACCAGGCCAAACCATATCCAGGAAGAGGTAGAGACGGATAACTAACCAGGCCAAACCATATCCAGGAAGAGAAAGAGACAGTTCACTAACCAGGCCAAACCATCTCCAGGAAGAGAGAGAGACGGATAACTAACCAGGCCAAACCATCTCCAGGAAGAGGGAGTGACGGATAACTAACCAGGCCAAACCATCTCCAGGAAGAGAGAGAGAGACGGATAACTAACCAGGCCAAACCATCTCCAGGAAGAGAGAGAGAGACGGATAACTAACCAGGCCAAACCATATCCAGGAAGAGGGAGAGACGGATAACTAACCAGGCCAAACCCTCTCCAGGAAGGGAGAGAGACGGATAACTAACCGGGCCAAACCATATCCAGGAAGAGGGAGAGACGGATAACTAACCAGGCCAAACCATATCCAGGAAGAGAGAGAGACGGATAACTAACCAGGCCAAACCATATCCAGGAAGAGGGAGAGACGGATAACTAACCAGGCCAAACCATATCCAGGAAGAGAGAGAGATGGATAACTAACCAGGCCAAACCATATCCAGGAAGAGGGAGAGACAGATAACTAACCAGGCGAAACCATATCCAGGAAGAGGGAGAGACGGATAACTAACCAGGGCAAACCATATCCAGGAAGAGGGTGAGACGGATAACTAACCAGGCCAAACCATATCCAGGAAGAGAGAGTGATGGATAACTAACCAGGCCAAACCATCTCCAGGAAGAGGGAGTGACGGTTAACTAACCAGGCCAAACCATCTCCAGGAAGAGAGAGACGGATAACTAACCAGGCCAAACCATCTCCAGGAAGAGAGAGAGACGGATAACTAACCAGGCCAAACCATATCCAGGAAGAGGGAGAGACGGATAACTAACCAGGCCAAACCCTCTCCAGGAAGCGAGAGAGACGGATAACTAAACAGGCCAAACCATATCCAGGAAGAGGGAGAGACGTATAACTAACCAGGCCAAACCATATCCAGGAAGAGAGAGAGACGGATAACTAACCAGGCCAAACCATATCCAGGAAGAGGGAGAGACGTATAACTAACCAGGCCAAACCATATCCAGGAAGAGAGAGAGATGGATAACTAACCAGGCCAAACCATATCCAGGAAGAGGGAGAGACAGATAACTAACCAGGCCAAACCATATCCAGGAAGAGGGAGAGAGGGATAACTAACGAGGCCAAACCATATCCAGGAAGAGGGAGAGACGGATAACTAACCAGGCCAAACCATATCCAGGAAGAGAGAGAGATGGATAACTAACCAGGCCAAACCATATCCAGGAAAAGGGAGAGACGGATAACTAACCAGGCCAAACCATATCCAGGAAGAGGGAGAGACAGATAACTAACCAGGCCAAACCATATCCAGGAAGAGGGAGAGACGGATAACTAACCATGTCAAACCATATCCAGGAAGAGGGAAAGACGGATAAAGAACCATATGTCGACCATATTCATTTCAGTGGTATTTATAAATACAAATTTCAATGGCACTAATTTTATTTTCCAAAGTTGCCATTTCCATTTGACAAGCTGTTACCTTTCCCTAATCTTCTTTTCTGAAACAAATACTGTTGAATATCAAGTCACATAAGTAGAATATGATGCCTTTTCAATACTTTCCTAAATACACGAACGTTCGTCTTTTATCCTCATGTGTTTAACTTTCAAGTTTAATAATACAAATTTGTATGATCTGCATTCTACTTTATTGCAACTATCCTAATGACTGTTGTTCCGTTGCTTTTAAATTTCAAATGAATTTCTGGACTTTTAAGAATTCATTCGACGTTGTCTGTCCTAATGATTCGTTCATTTCGATTTTAAGTTACAAACTATTTATCTTTATTCTATCTCAATTTATTCACATCTACGATAATATTCAATCTTGATACATATACGAAATTTTGCGTCCTTACTTATTTTGTTATCCCCTACTTCATCAAATTGTGATCTTGTGTCAGGTCAAGCTATAGAATTGTAAATTGCCTCAAGTGGAATATTAAGGAAGCCCTAAGAAAAATTGCAATATAGTTGTAGTTTCTAAAGCAATCGCAACAATTCATTGTATTGATTTGGTGCAGCTAATAAAGGTGTTGCTACGTGCTTCTTCGACATGCTAAAATAACAATGTCTTCTCAGAAAAGAAGGAAAATTTAGATAATGGTGTTTATACGTACCTTGTGTCACATTAAGAAAATAAGTTCTGCAGCTAAAATGAGGTGTCAAGGGTCAGTATGCCTGAGCTTGGCAGTGGAGTGTGCACATGCTGGCCTAAACAATTGCTCAAATAGGTTGTGATTATTACCTATGTCGGGCAAACACCCTCCCATGCAGCCCCATCACAGCACTGGCACCATAACTGATGCAATGAATGGCTTGCACTATTCTAACATTTATACATATACTTGAGGCTGGGTACTGCTCGTGAAACTAATCGCCCGAAGAAACTCCATTGAAATGAACTTACACCGAGAATTATTTCGAGGGAGACGGCTAATCCTACCCAGTTTGGACGCCGCCACAAATACAAATAAGTAAGCTAAAATGAATGACCATAGGTCTTGTGGATAGCAGCAAGCCTATGGTGGAATAGACATGCCAATACAACCTTAGAGTTATCTGGGGTATTTGACCTAATATTAACATGCGAGTTTCTTTTATTTTGCCTCCTTCGTCCCTTGCCAGGTCCCAGCAAAATCCTTCTAAATCATGGCCTTTCTTCACAGAATAAAACATAAAAAAATAAACTTAAGATTTTGAAGTGCCACACTGGATATATTGATAAGACTGATATACCAGAGTATGTGTCTTTATAAGACATATGTTCAACAGCGGATATACTCATTGCAATGATGTAAGCATGAGTATATTTAGGACCCTGATGTATTTGAGTGTATATATCTGTAGACACTGTGTATATATCTGCAGGAACGGTGTATTATATTGCGTATATATTCATGTCTATGTTGTATTACAATGTATATATTTATATTAACGTATATATATTTATGGCAATATATTAGTGTATATATTCATGAGAACGATGTAGTACAATGTATATACTTATATTAGAGTAATATATTAGTCTATATATTTATGAGAATGATGTAGTACAATGTATATATTTAAAGAAATGATGTAAATGTATCTATATGGATGATGTATTAGAGAGTGTAAATTTATAGGAATGATATATACGTGTATATAGTTATAGGAATTGGTGTATATATTTAGGAGAACTATGTATTATAATCTATATATTGATGAGAGAAACCTGTCATGAAGGGTGTTATTTATGACATTGGAGTGTCATGGTGAATATATTTACTAATTTCAGTCGCTAGCCTGAGGCTAGGCTGATGTTACAATTTTGTTTCAATTACCATCGCTGCCATGCTGCAAACACGGCCATCCTGGGACGGTTACAATAACAGCTAAACAACACCATTGCTGTGAGTGATCCCATACAATACCTCTGATGGCATAACGATTCTGAGAGAGAAAGAGAGAGGGGCTAGGAGAGAGAGAGACAGATAAAGAGAGAATGAAAGAGAGGGGGAACGAGAGACATAGAGTGAAAGAGAGAGAGAGAGAGAGAGAAATAGAGAGAGAGTGAAATATAGAGAGAGACAAAAAGAGAGACAGAGCGAGCGAGACAGGCCGACAGCCAGGCAGAGAGAGGGAGAGGCGGAGAGAGAGAGAGTGGCCGACAGTCAGGCAGAGAAAGAGAGATAGAGGGTGTGTGTGTGTGTGTGTGTGAGAGAGAGAGAGAGAGCGAGAGCGAGACAGAGAGAGAGAGAGAGGAAGAGGGCGGCGAGAGAGAGCGAGAGAGATGAGCAGAATTAAATTTCCCCTCGTAATAAATTCTACTTTATTTATCTACCACAAACCGATGAAATGTGAAGTTAACATTGGTTGTATTTTAACTGAGAAGGAAGTAAGCAGTAACACATATCACCTGACATTCCTTCCATACAACCATTGTCAACTGGTATTTCATAGTTTCGTGGTAAATTAATAGACTAGAATTTTATTACGAGGGGCAATTATTTTGGCTCATATTTTTATCTAACTCTCCCACTCTCCCTGCCAGTATTTCTGTCTCTCTCTCATTCTCTGGCTATCTATTCTCTTTCTTGCTCTTTTTCTTTCCCTCAGACATTATATATATATATATATATATATATATATATATATATATATATATATATATATATATATATATATATATATATATATATATACATATATATATATATACTAAATATACATGTACATATATATATACTATATATACATATACATATATATATATGTATATATATGTGTGTTTGTGTGTATGTATGTGTATATATATATATATATATATATATATATATATATATATATATATATATATATATATATATATATACGTATATATATATATACATATACATATGTATATCACGATAAATTAACGGAGCCATAGACTCTCGTTATTCCCTGTAAATAATGTGCTCAAAGGAAATGGAATCCTGAGCTCTTTAACATACTATATGTTGAAAGGGTAACACACTAGAGAGAGATAGTGTGCCATCTGGTGGTTTACTCTGTTTTATTGATGGCACACTATCTCTCTCTTGTGTGTTACCCTTTCAACATATTGTATTTTAAAGAGCTCAGGATTCCATTTCCTTTGAGCACATTATTTACAGAGAATAACGAGAGTCTATGGTTCCGTTAATTTATCGTGATATTTCGCTCCTTTATTTATAATTTATTATAATTTATAATACGTGGATATATATATATATGTGTGTGCATGTATGTATGTATATACATACTACTGTACGTCTGTTAGATATATATGTATGTACGGATACATACTAATATTTAAGTATCAGCCATACTAAGAGTGAGAAATGAAATTTCATTTTTTCCATTTATCGTTTTCGGTACGCCCGGCCGTCTAACTCACTCGATATGCAAATCAGGTTACTCAGCCGCTAATATGCATAAGGAAAGTATATACTTTCAAACGTTCAATCAACTGACAGGAAAGTATACATTGCTGATGACAGCTAATAAGCTAGAAACTACTTCATCGTTCCTTTGTCAGTGTTGAACAAAATGGCAACGTTGGTTGCTGAACACTGTACGCCTAATAATTGGGGCTGTTTGTTTACAAACAATGCGAGCATTATAATAAATGTTCGGTAAACCCATACGTACATATATATATATATATATATATATATATGTGTGTGTGTGTGCATGTATGTATGTATATACACACTAATGTACGTCTGTATACATATATGTATGTACGTATACATACTTATATTTAAGTATCAGCCGTACTAAGAGTGAGAAATGAAATTTCATTTTTTCCATTTATATATATATATATATATATATATATATATATATATATATATATATATAAAAATTACACAATTATCAAAGTTATGTTCAAATTATTTAATTGCTGACAATCGTTTCTTCCAAACTTTCGTTTGGTATCATCGGAGCATTACAATGTTTGTACATATAATTAACCTCCTATTCAACTGAACAATCATATAGATACATATATATTGATCTTTTGAGCAACAGTTTCGTATTTACAGTGTGTAATGATTGCGACATATATTATACGAGAATTGTATAAAAGTTAAAATTAAAATTAAAAGCACAGTGTGTGTGTATATATATATATATATATATATGTATATATATAAGTTATCCCGAGTTCAATCGGGGGTAACCACAGTAGGTAAGAGGTACTCAATACAGTACACAGTATAAAAGGTTTATTTTGAAAAGGTTCTACAAGACTAGAACCGTTTCATTCGCGAGAAATCATCAGGAATCTCCGGTCTCTCGGCCAAGGAAAATATATTTAGCCCTTCTGTCTCTTACTCCAACAATGCCCTCACCCGCAGCTGATTTAAAGAAATGATCATTTATCTATCAACCGCCCCAAGACTATCTAGGAGAAATAGGCATAGGCAGATTAGTTGCTACAACTCCCCCTTCAATAGAGTGGTTTCGACACCTACAGCTAGGACTTTCGTCAAATTGCTGAACATACACTTGCCCACACAACATCGGTACACTATATTTAATAAGAATACAATAAGACTCTCCTACTCCCCTACACCTAATTTAGCTAGGAATATAACTAATCTCAACACTTCAAAATTAAATAAGTCTACTACCTCCGAACCCATTTCCCGGACGGGAGCTTTGTGCAACTGCCAAAATAAGGAAGCTTGCGAACTTGAAAACAAATGCCTGACAAATGACATCGTATACAAATGTGATGTCAGCTCAGGCATTGATGACAACAACAAAAAGATTTACATCGGTATGATTTCCAACAATTTTAAGACCCGGTGGTATGCCCATACACACTCTTTCAGAAGACCGGACAAATCAAATCAGACAACACTCGCCTCCTTTGTCTGGGACCTCAAGAGGAACTCCACCCATTTCGCGCTTAAATGGAAAATACTCCAGAAAGCGCGCTCATAAAAGGGAGGACACAAGTGCTGCGACCTTTGTATTTCAGAGAGATACGAAATACTATTTGGCAAGGGCCAGATACTGAACAAACTCTCTGAAAACTGCCCGAATTGCATGCACAAAAACTTTGCAACTTTCAAATATCTGAAGCCAGTGTTGATGCCAGATGGCTAAACAAATTTCTTTAAAAATAACAACCCACTCGACAAAATATCCCCTTCACCTCCATCCCACCATACACCTACCCGCCTCTTGACCCGTCTCACGGCACTATGGTTATGTAAGTACTTCTTACCTATCTGCTTTTTCCACATGTATAACGTACTTCATTGAATGCATG
>OZ024743.1:69008560-69023560 GCA_964016885.1 Eledone cirrhosa
GGTCTGTGTTCAAATCCCGCCGAGGTTAACTTTGCCTTTCATCCTTACGGGGTCGATAAAATAAAGTACCAGTAATGCACTGGGTTATTGCTGGTCTTGTGCCAAAAGTAGAAACAATTATATTACTATCTACCCATTACTGAATAAAATATAAGTAAGCTATAGTAGTTATATTAAATGGTGGTAACTTTATGATTATTCTTAATAGTTATTGTAGAGTATAAGATTTGAGATAAATATGATGTAAGTAGAGGAATGAGCTGATCATAGAGTGTGATGCTGTGGGGGTAATTATATGCTGATAAAACCTATCGGTGAAGTGTTAATAGTGGTAAGGAATCCAGATCTGACATTGTTATATACTAGCATCTAGGTTTAAAGTTGTGGAAAATTATGGCACATGCAAAATTTGCTGATTTTCTATTTAAGCGGTTTAGTTTAGAATTGATTATAGTGCGGGTCTCTAAAAAACAGAGGTTACATAATTTATTCGGTGGTTTATACGATGCGGCCTTGTCTATTACTTTTCATTGAAGTGTGTATGGTCTATTTTTAGTTTCCAGATAGTGTATGTAGTTAGATAAAGAAGTGGAGTTGGGTAGATTGCGATTTTTGAAAGTGTGGATTGCGAGTTATCTCTCGTCTTGAAGCAATTCGAAGTAGAACCAATATATGTTTTAGAAAAGTTGTTTGTATTGACTGTGCATGAGTAAATGATGTCTTTGATTAAGCAATGTTTACCTAAGGGTCCAGTTCTATTTGTTCTACAGTTACAGTTATTCTGGTTGTTTGCTTGCCGGTTAATATGGTGTGTAGATGCATGGTTGTTATGTATAGCATTAGGGTAATGATGATTATCATTCTAATTGTTATTAATTTCATTAGTGCTATTACTATTATTGCTACTAGAATTATCTGGCATTATGTTGCTATGTAAATTTACCGCCTGTTGTGATTTAATTAATTGGAAATAATTATTAATCTTCCTTGTATTACTACTAGCTATATGGTACGCGATATTAGGTGTGTTAGAGTAAGAGATTTTAATGGTATTTTTATTGATAAGATTATGGTATTTGTGGCCGACTGGGAAGTTTTTTTCCAAGATTGAGAAGAAAGCCTTAGACAAGTTGGTAGAGACGTTTAGATTAAAAGGGGGATTGAAAAATGTATTAGTTCTTCTTCTATTTTTTTTTGTATTGTTATTTGAGGTATTGTTTATATTTTTGTTTATTTTATTATTGGGGTGTTTATTCTGGTGTGAGTTAAGGTTGATATTACCCTTCGTACTAGAGTTATACTGGCTAGTGCTTTTATTATCTTTCCTCATGGCCATATTGTGAGAAATAATGTTGTAACTAGGTGATTTTATAGGTAAACATTTAATATCATTTTTATGGCCTGATTTAGCTAAGGCCTCATTATAGGATTGGGAATTAATGTTAAATATAGTTTCATTATTTAAATAAAGGGCGGTGGATTGACAGTATCAGTAGAGGGTCGGACGCCATGCTTTCCAGCATAGTTACGTCCATTTACAATCTGAGTTCAAATCCCGCCGAGGTTGACTTTGCCTTTCATCCTTACGGGGTCGATAAAATAAAGTACCAGTAATGAACTGGATAATTGCTGGCCTTGTGTCTAAAGTAGAAACAATTATTTAAATAAATAAATAAATAAATAAATAAATAAATAAAAATATAAATAAATAAATAAATAATAAATAAATAAATAAAGAAAGAAAGAAAGAAAGAAAGAAAGAAAGAAAGAAAGAAAGAAAGAAAGAAAGAAAGAAAGCATTATATGATAGAGTAGAAATTCTATTTGATATTCCTTTAGTAATTGAGTTTAATATGGATTTAGGGTGGTTAGAGTTGGAATCTACATAAGTAGTTTTTCGTTTGCTTTATGAAAAGGTGTATATATTTTAGAGTCCAGGCAAAGGGTAGCATCAAGGAAGTTAACGTTTTTAGTGTTTTTATCTAAGGTAATACGTAAGTTGAAGTTTTTGAACATTTTATGTAATTGTTCCTAGATCTTTCTATATTAAGTTTGGAAGATACGATTGTCAGCAATAAAATGTTTTGAACATAGTTTTGATTATTCTGTAATTTATATTCCAGCTCTATAAAACATCTGATTTATTTACATTGAGCTATTTTTCTTACTGGTAATAAGGTAGTAATGAATTACTGACCTTTCCTGTTTATAATTATATATAGTGTATATATAAGTATAAATAATATTATTATTATTATATATATATATATATATATATATATATATATATATATATATATATATATATATATATACATATATATATATATAAATGTATATATATATATATGTATATACATTTATATATATATAACGAAGGAAATGTGGTAAGGAACCAGGTGGACCATAACGCACCAAAGTACTCAATACTTAGGGTAGTAGAGTGGGTAATAGGAACAAGTAAGACGCCGACGGCTGAGCTCAAGCGTTTCGACGGCTAATTCTCGAATTAGCCGTCGAAACGGCTTGAGCTCAGCCATCGGGGTCTTACTTGTTCATATATATATATATATATATATATATATACATATATAAAATAAAATAAAATAAATAAGTCAAATGTTTAAAATTTAGCTTCGTTTATTACTGCTATATATATTTCGGTGACAGCCATCTTTGGCTGTGACCTCTTCAGGCAGTCCGAATTAGTGTGGTATAGACAAGTACATATGTTGTTGGGGTGTATATCTTTGTCAATACCCTGATATGCCCAGTTCCTGGTTGGGTTGTTATTTCACTGAGGAACTGGAATCATATAAATTCAAACAAACGAATTTCAGTGTCAAAAAGCCTCTTCTGCTCTCATTGGTCACTTGTTAGAACATTCCTCATTCAAAAGTCTATAGAAGTTCGTTCTGAGGCAAGCCAATCTGTAGTTGTTGTTCTTGTTATTGTTCGGTACACCTGACCTCAATTCTTGTGTTGATAGTGTTGTTATTGTTGGAGTTAGCTAACAAAAAATTGATAAAGTGGTAGAAGGAATAAGAAGGTAAACAAAATAGCAAAAATATGTCAAACTTCCCATTGGTCAGTTTTGAGGGCATCCCCCAGTCCAACGTCTATAGAAATTATTTCTGGGGTGAGGCTCCCTGTAGTGTTCGTGTTTGCTATTGTTAAGTACATCTGACCTCTACCCTTATTTTGGTAGTGTTGTTGGTGCTGTGGTCAGCTTATGTCTAGCTGCTGATGAGAATTTAGAAGTATCTGTGTGTGTGTTTCTTCATCCCTCCTGTCACCACCTCCCGTGGTGGTGGTGATGAGGGGTTTGTTCCATGTATATGAAGAAATATAAGGCAATAATATTGCCTTATATTTCTTCATATACATGGAAGAAACCCCCTCACCACCACCACCACGGGAGATGGTGATAGGAGGGATGAAGAAACACACACACAGATACTTCTAAATTCTCAGCAGCAGCTAGACATAAGCTGACCACAACACCAACAACACTACCAAAATAAGGGTAGAGGTCAGATGTACTTAACAATAGCAAACACAAACACTAGAGAGAGCTTCACCCCAGAAAGAATTTCTATAGACGTTGGGATGCTCTCAAAACTGACCAATTTTTACATTTTTTTGTTATTTTGTTCCTTTACCATCTTATTCCTTCTACCACTTTATCAATTTTTTTGAGCTAACTCCAACAATAACAACACTACCAACACAAGAATTGAGGTCACATGTACCTAACAATAACAAGAACAACAACTACAGATTGGCTTGCCTCAGAACGAATTTCTATAGACTTTTGAATGAGGAATGTTCTAACAACTGACCAATGAGAGGAGAAGAGGGCCTTTGACACTGAAATTCGTTTGTTTGAATTCATATGATTCTAGTTCCTCAGTGAAATAACAACCCAACGAGGAACTGGGCATATCAGAGTATTGACAAAGATATGCACCTCAACTACATATGTACTTGTCCATACCACACTAATTCGGACTGTCTGAAGAGGTTACAGCCAAAGATGGCTGTCACCGAAATGTATATAGCAGTAATAAACGAAGCTAAATTTTAAACATTTGACTTATTTATTTTATTTTAATTTACATTACTCCGGAGTAACCAAACCAACCTGCGCACTTCGTCGAGTGCTCCAATCTGCATAATGAGTTGCTGGTATACAACGAACATATACTCAATATATATATATATATATATATATATATATATATATATATATATATATATATAAACATATATGTAGGCGAGTGGAATAGTGGAAAGCTTGTTGGAGTTGCGATCATAATGTTGTGAAAAAAATACATAAGGATTCAGGCGCCATTTTGAGATAAAGATGAAAATAAAACTAGGCAAATAGATAGTTGTATTTGTTGTCCGATGCTAGTTAACTGCTGCATGACCACTACACATCTTGTTAACAGTGTGAGAGATTTATAGAAAGTAAAATGTCAAATTACTATTTCCTTGCTATAGTTTGTGCAATGTGGTTGTTAAGTGAACTTTATAAATGGTTTATCAATAAGGTAATTATTCAATTTCATTGAGCACTCCGCTAAAATCGTCCTGAAGTATCCAGTGAAATGTACTTGTTTTTGGTAATTGCTAGAATGCAGAATGTTTTGGAGATTTCTCGACTTGACGCCAGTCGCATTACCTTTCGAATACATATTAAATTACATACATGAATGCATACATATATGTATGTGTAAGTGCGTGTAGGTGAGTGTGTGCATGTATGTGTGTATGTATGGCTGTGGACAAAATGTTACTAATTGAAGATTAGTAAGACGGTTATTCAATTTAGTACTCCACACTTTAAAGAAAGTTGAGTGTTGATATTTAATACATGCAAAGCAAGCGTTCAAGATGAAACTGTTCCATTGAAATTAAATTCCATTCACTCATCAAAATTAATTTACATTCAACCAACGAATCTCTCTATGGTTGACAGTCGGATTTGCGTGTATTCAATAATCCATACACACACACACATATATATATATATGAATATATATATATATATATATATACATACATATACACACACATACACACACACACATATATATATGTGTGTGTGTGTGTGTGTGTGTGTGTGTGTGTGTGTGTGTGTGTGTGTGTGTGTGTGTGTGTGTGTGTGTGTGTGTGTGTGTGTCATTGCGAGTTTCTTAATTGGTAAGTGAGGCTGTAATTGTGTCGCTCAAATCAGCAACACTTTTGGTGTAGTAATGAAAGAGCACTCGACGCCATATGCATTCTATCATTTGTTATGCTGTATCGTGTTGGTAGCAAAGGATGAAGCTGAATACATGAATAATACAACACGATGGCTACATTTTACAAGTTCTTTAATTATTCAATAGCAATGATACGTGTTACTGTGGTGTAATGTTTACACCCTGATTCATTGACGTAAAGAGTTTACCTAAGAAATACGTATTTCGGTTATTGCTTAAACAAGAATTTGGGAAATCTAGCCACTGCGTTGTATTATATATATATATATATATATATATATATATATATATATATATATATATATTTATTTATTTATTTATTTATTAAAATAACAGATTAAAGATTAAGCAAAGAATCGATCCTTTCGCTCTTAACGGTATCTTCTGAAACTCAGCACCGATTCTTTACTTAAACTTTACTCTGTTATTTTAAATATTTGCCCTACGGTTCTTATATATTTGATATGTATTTTTCCTTATCGAGCCTTCTTTGGATTTTAGTCTTCGCATTTATTATTATATATATATATATATATATATATATATATATATATATTTATATATATTTGATCAGGATGCCACAAAATAACAGTGGATCAAAAATATAAAACATGTTTTAATAATCTGAATATATAAGGCTGGTAGTCGACAAAATGTCTCAACAAAATAAAGGAAAATGTCCGTAGTGCAAAAATGTTTACGCTGAATATTAAATGAAGAAAAGTTCTGTAATTACGTGTGAAACTCTTTATCAACATAGAATAAGGGAATATTAATATATACGAAAAGATGTAGGAATGGAACCAAGCTGAATATTACATTCTCTCCATATATGAATATCTTCATTGTTCATCCAACGCCAAGCAGGGCTATGGCCCGTCATTCCAGATGCTCTTCCGGAACCAGGCTTTCTGTTTGTTACTTTCTTAGTAGGTTTGTTTTACAGCACCAGCTTGATAAGACTGTCGCGACATTTGTATGTATATATAGTCATAAATATCTATTATCTGCACTTGTTTTGCATAAGTCTTGATTTGAATTCATGTTGAAACAGGTGTTATTATACATTGCACCTCCGTATCTCCATTTCATTTTCATCTCATTCTATTTACTCCTTCATGCTATTGATAAGGCTAGAAACTATGTGACAAAAGAACTTTGAAAATCAATATGACTATTAAATAACCATCTGGTTAATACACCAACCAACTTAGCATTTCATCCATTCCAGGTCGATAAAAAAGGTACCATTCAATTATAGGTTAGGTTCCTCCTCAATGTCTCTTTCTCATTTCTTTCTCCGTCTATGAAAGAAATGTGGTGTATTCAGGCATGGAGACGATTGTTTATATATATATATATATCCCAATGCTCTGATACAATCAACACTATAAACACAGAGCTGGCATATCTAAAAACTGACTAACTGCCTGATGAGGTGATAGCCATTCAATGGCTATCATCGAAATATATATAGCAGTAAATAAAGGATTATGAGTTCATGCAATTGACTTATGTTTCGTCACTATATATACATATATATATATATATATATATATATATATATGTGTGTGTATGTGTGTATGTATATTCGCGTTGTAGATCAGGTGGTAACCACATTAATGATTCCTTAAAAATAACACAGTTCTAGTCCTGTAGAAGTCATTTCTAAAATAATTGTTTCTACTTTTGCCACAAGGCCAGCAATAACCCAGTACATTACTGGTACTTTATTTTATCGACGACGTAAGGATGAAAGGCAAAGTTAACCTCGGCGGGATTTGAACTCAGAATGGCAAGGGCCGTAACTCTATGCTGGAAAGCATGGCGTCTGACCCTCTACCGATACTGCCAATCCACCGCCATTTCTAGAATAATAATTACCAAAGTGTCGATATGTTCTCAAACTAACACATGTTTCAATCGGAAGAGATTCTTCTCGAAGATATGAGATTATAAGATCAGTAATCTTAGAACTTTCTTCTTCAGAAGAGCTTTTATCTAAGGTTCCATTATGAGTTCATACTTCCATCATCAGAAATAGGCTCAAAATTCGTATCATTGAGATTAAACCTTGTGATTAAATATATACCCCATAATAGCAACACTGTTATTATTATTAAAGTTATGTATATATGTGTGTCTGTATATATATATATATATATATAGTAATAATAATAAATTGAAGACTAAAATCCAAAGAGGCCTTGATAAGGATAAATATATATCAAATATATAAGAACCTTAGAGCAAATATTTATTAAAATAACAAATTGAAGCTTAAGCAAAGAATCACTGCTTTCGCCATTAACGTGATCTTTTGAAACTAAAAAAATCAATCTGTGAACGTAGAAGAAAATATTTCGAAATATAGCATTATGGGCCAACTGGCTGTAAGTGGTGTTGTCCACTTCGTAAATATTAATTTTTTTCGGAAAGAACGAAAGTGTTATTCAACCTGAAATCGAGAGCCTACTCTCCTAAGGTAACTGAACTTGCTCTTTTCGAGGCGGACCTTCTTGACTTAGTCGCTAACATTTCCAAACATCCTAACACCTTTCAAACTAAACTTAGAAACGATATTAAGAAATTTTAGGTCTTCTAATAATTCTTTCGTTCTTTCCGAAAAAACTAATAATATTTACGAAGTCGACAACACCACTTACAGCGAATTGGCCCATAACTCTATTACTTCCAAATATAAGAAAGCTAACTCTATGGCCTACCACGACATTAATACAGAATCCAAAGAACTTGCCGCCGCCATTAAGGTAGATAAGAAGCTACAATCTCTAGCTAAGCGGGAGGCGTTCCTCACCCTGAAAGATCACAAGGTCGACTTTACTTCTAACCCCACATGTAGACTAGTAAACCCGGCACGCACAGATATGAGACTAGTCAGTAAGGCTATCCTTAGAAACATAGTTAAGACCATTAGGACCAAGTCCAACCTGTCCCAGTGGGAGAACAGCGACTCCGTAATTAAGTGGTTTAACTCCTTCAAATCCAAAAAAAACGAATTTCACAGTTTGACATAGTTGACTTTTACCCGTCGATCTCAAAGACCCTGTTAAACAAAGCGTTGGACTTTGCTACCACTTACACTACCGTCAATGGTTTAGACAGGGAAATCATTGGTCACTGCCGGAAAACCCTCCTCTTCAACAACGGAGTAGCCTGAGCAAAGAAGTCAACAACTTCAGACCTATTCGACTTCTCCATGTGATCGTTCGACAGTGCTGACGAATGAAAATTTGTTGGCCTTTTTATCTTAGACATATTACGTGTTAGATTCCCGTACTCCCACACGGGAATATACCGCGACGATGGACTGAACTTATCGAGCCATAAAATGGTCACGCCCTCGACCGGTTTAAAAAAAGACTTAGCTCCTACCTTCAATGAGTTAGGACTTGGGATAATAGTAGCTACCAACCTCTCTAGCGTAGATTTCATAGACATTAATTTGGACCTTCGCATATACACCTTCTATTAGCTTAACGAAAAACTCAATTACATTCACAAGGACTCATGCCACCCTCCCACTGTTTTTAGAAATTTCGTAAATAATATCAGTACTTGAATCGCAAACCTCTCCTCTAATAAGGCTATCTTTGACAGAGCGGCACCCTACTGTAACACGGCGTTAGCTAACAGCGGCTGCTCGCAACCTATCACTTACTCTCCCACTAACAACAACAGCAATAAGAAAAGTAAGGGTAATAATAGACAAACTATCTGGTTCTCTCCTCCCTCCTCACTCAACGATAAAACCAATGTAGATAAAAAAGTTCTAGCCCCCTTAGATAGACTTTCCCATAGGTCATAAATTCCGCTCCATCTTTAACAAAATAAAACTAGGATACTCCTACGCTAAGAACATTATGGCCCACATCAACAACAGCCTTAAGAGCAACACTCCACCAGGGTGCTCTTGCCGTAAGCCCGAAACTTGTCCCCTTCAACAGCAATGCAACACACCCGCTGTATTTTATGAAGCTGTGGTAACTTCCAACTGACCAAATCAACCACAGGAGGTCAAATCCTATGTGGGTATGGCGGAGGGCTGATTTAAAGAAACGCTTCCTGAATCACCAGTCGACCTTTAGACACCCGGACAGACGTTCACGAAGAAACTCACGAACCACGTATGGTCCATCAAGGTCTCAAGTATAGACTTCTCCATTCAATGGAAAGCCATCACTAAGTCCAAGCCATATGTAAGGGGCAATCCGTCGTGTGGACTATGTATTGATGAACGAATAAATATTCTTAAGAGATTACGCAATAACGATTGCCTAAACACATGATTTGAATCCTTCACACGTTGTCCACACGTCTGGAAACACATCTTACATAACAACAAAGCTCCAGATTGAATTACAACAACATCCTTATTTTCTTATCAACTATAAACTTTCGGACTTTCGCAGTTATCTCCCTTACACTCTCGCACACAATTTAGTATTGCCTGAGTGAAGTGACCGTTTCTGCGCATGCGCGTTCGTACGGTTGACCTTCCTGTTCCGTACAACCATGTCCATTACAAGCTGAGGATCCCCTAAGGTTAAACAACTGTTCTCAGTATGGTGAACTAACTGTTGTGTAACCACTTCTATATATATATAAGTTTAAAATATACCTATGAAGAAATAATAGATAAATAAATGATAGCTTTTTATCCGCGATATTTCTGATAGCCTGTAGAAATTGACTAGATATATCGTTAACCATAACTAATTAGGTACAAAATAAAAAGTTAGAAGAAGAAATGTACATAAACATACCAACATCATCAAAATATATCTCTACCCCCGGAGGATTCATTCACTTTTTGGATATATCCGATCTTTGATAAATCAACGAGTTTGGACATCATCAGGAGATAAACTCTATTGGACAAAGATTTTTCTTAAATGATCCCCGCCAGAAACGAATTCAAAATGGCTAACAATTGTCACGTGACCAGTGGTCAAGTCAGAAAGCTTGTGATTGGTGCCTGTCGGCGAGTTGGCTGGTTTCTAGAAAGCGCAGCCGAATACTGCCTAAAGTTTTACTCAATCTTACGGGCGTATATACAATTTTAAAGTTTATATACATATAAATTAGACCGAGCTATATATCTGTATATATATATATATATATATGTGTGTGTGTGGGTGTGTGGGTGTGTGTGTGTGTGTGTGTGTATGTTTTTGGCAACCATTCACGATGTGGCTCAATGACGAATTAATCAAATAATTAAAAATCAGAGCAATATATAAAAAAGTAAGTCCATAGAATCATGAGATAAAATATATATACTGTATTTCTTCATCCAATCAGCATAATTCAACCACACAAAAAATCATTTAAATGAGGCTAATAGTTTAGAATATACTTATGAAGAAAGTTGATGATTTTAGTATGTCTATGTACATTTTTTCTTCTAACTTTTATTTTGCACCTAATTATGTATGGTTACCGATATATCTAGCCAATTTCTACAGGCTATCAGAAATACTAGGTACATTTTCTGTGGCTGGGAATCGCTGATAAAAAGCTATCATTTATTTATCTCTTATTTCTTCATAAGTATATTTTAAATTTATAGCCTCGTTTAAATGATTTTTTGTGTGGTTGATTATCCTGATTGGGAGAAGAAATACGGTATATATATTGTATCTAATGATTCTATGGACCTACTTTTTTATATATTGCTCTGATTGTTAATTATTTATATATATATGTATATGCGTACACGGACAGACACACATACACATAAATTTATATACGCACACATATGTATATATGGTGGAATACATGACCGAATTGATGGGTTGGTGAAAGTGATGCATGTATGGAAACAGTTGGAATTATAAAATATATGCTAGTATGTTGGAATGGATGGAAATAGGTGAGAATAGATGTATTAATAAAGTATTGCACTGTTTACACTCTTTGCAGATTACCTAGAAAATGCGCAACAACCTTTGACATCTCTCCAGGAAGCAGCCGCCCCCGCTGGCCTTCATCTCAACGAGGTTAAAACAGATTACATATCATAACTGTACAACCAACAACATCAAAGCAATCAACGGCAGTGATATCAAGCAAGTCGAGGATTTCAAGTCTCTTGGGTCCTGGATCTTGGACTCTGAAAAGGATTTTTCCACCAGAAAGACCCAAGCATTGTCAGCTTGCAACAAGATGGATAGACCTTGGTGCTCAAATATTTCCAACCACACGAAAATCAGACTCTTTTAGTAACAATTCAATCCATTTTCCTGTATGGAACTGATACATGGACGCTTTCATCCAAACAACAAAAGCGCCTTGATGGCCCCTACTTCGACACATTCAGAACATAAGATGGCGACATCTGACTTAAAAGGAGAGTAAGATTTGCTAGCGACTGCCATTGTCCCACTTCTGAGGCTGATTCCCCATTAGTGCTTTGGAAACCACAAGCAATTACTAATAACAGGGGACGAAACCTCTCCTATCCCGATGTGAATCTCCAGAGGTTCTGATATTGAAATCCAGGACTTGGCAACGTCAATGAACGACAGACCTACGTGGAGATCGATTGCTGAGTCGATTTTCGCTGAGGCCGCTGGATGATGATGATGATGATGTTGATTAATGTGGTGTAAGATAAGAATGAATGAATTAGTGAATGATAGAATTATGACATTATTGAATATATATAGAGAGAATGAAAGAAGAAAGGAATGACTGAAAGACAAGCAATGATGAAGGCATCTGGGATTGAGAGAAGGAGTGAAATATGGAGAGAATGAAATAAGGATTGAATGAAATAAGGAAAAATGAAAGAAGATCGAATGAAATAAAGAATGAATGAAATGTTGACAGACTGGTATAAGGAACGAATGAAAGATAGAATGAAATAAAGAACGGTGAAATTGCACAACGAAAGAATGAAGGATTGAAATGATGTTAACGAAGTAATGAACGATATTAATGAGGAACGATGAAGAAAGTAAAGAAGAGAAAGAATAAAAATAAATTGCATTGGGTTTGTTCATATTATTGGGATTATATAAAAGAGAAAAGATTAAGAGAATGAATGGATTAATCGATGAAAGAAAGAAAGTAAGGGATAGTGAAGAAAGAGATGACATTATCTGATGAATAATGGTTACAATAAAGAACGGATTAAGATAATCGATAAACTCATCAATAGGTGGATTCTTTTTTTTTCCGGGGTGAGAGGTGGGGCTATTTCTTTTCATGATTTTCGTCATTAGATTGTATCCCAGCTCGGGCGGTTATTTCAAAAGGATTTAGTCAATCATATCGATCTCAGTATCTATATTATTGATTTCTTTTTGCCGTTACTTTACGTCACACACACGACGGGCTTCCGCTGTATATATATATATATATATATATATATATATATATATATATATATATATATATATATATATATATATATATATATATATATATACATATATATATATATATATATATATATGTGTGTGTGTGCGTGTGTGTGTGTGTGTGTGTGTGTGTGTGTGTGTGTGTGTGTGTGTGTGTGTGTGTGTGAACTATTTTCTATATAAATGTTGGAAGTTAAACAGTTTAAGAATATTTAGTATATTAAAGTTTGTATGTGGGCGTAAGAACCAAACTCGCTATCTACAATTCGGTATTCGAGCTAACCCTTACCTTTGGTCACGAATCTTGGGTAATAACCGAACGAATACGTTTGAGAATGCAAGGGGGCCGAAATGTGATTCCTCAAAGTTCGTAGCTCGGATATCAGAGAGTAACTCTAGGTAGAGCCGCCACTTCTCCGAATTGACTGATTATAGCTCCGATACTAAGGGTATGTAGTTAGAATATCTCAGGAAAGTATCTCTGAACAGATTTTACGGCCAAAACCAACCGACAGGAGATCCAGGGGTAGACCCCGAACAAGATGTTTGGATAACATCCATGAGCCTGGCTGGTCTCGGATAGGGATCCAGCCGAATCAGTTGTAGATGATTGCTTTTGACAGAACCCACTGGAAGTAGAGTTTGAAGACTATGCCTCCAACGATTCTCTCATGAATAAGTGGGCGAAGAAGAAAACAGAAAAAAGGTGGGAGTTACATATAGGACTTCAAAAGAATCTAGCAGTCATCATCACCTGAAGCAAGAATATGTTAAGTGTCAGTGATCTTCTACCAGTTGACAGGTAGTTTTTCCTACACAATCTTCCCCAAACTCAATTATTTCTGTAGCAGGCAATTCGTCGTTTTTTCGTAAAAAAGCAAGACTTAATGACGAGTCTATTGTCTTGTTGAAGTTGTTCTTTATTACGACTGAAAGAAAATGGCCGTAATTATCGATTGCTATAAACTAAGATACAACCAATCGAACGAAGAGCTGCCGTAGTTAATTCTCTTGTGTTGAAATATTGACAAAAACAAAGGAAAAAAAAAGAAAAAAAACAAGGAAAACGAAGGCAAAATTTCATCTTGCATGCCAAATGTTTAAAATATTGAACACTTATTTTGTAAATACTAATTTCCACACCTGAGAATTGGAACTACCTGGAGTCTACATGATATTTAGGCAACGACATCTTTGTTTTTGACAGGGCTACTCTCGGGACAAAAAAAAACAGGGGGTGGAATAAGCGGGCAAGTTGTAATAAGCGAGGAGGTTTGGAATAAATGTGTGTTCGAATAAGCAGGGAGGGGAGAAGAAATTATTTTTAAAATAGTGAATTAGTCGTTTAGATTACAAATTGAGACCCCAGTCCATTCTATTTATTTTATAACGTATGGAATTTCTAGTAATGTATTTTTTTTTTTTGTCATGTATAATTTTTTTATGTGCAAAGAAAATTATTTGTCGCAAGTATGCTACCAATTAAAATAAAATTTCACCGGAGATAGATTGGCAAAATTTAATAAGTGGGATAAGAGCGGGGACAAAATTATTTGAGGCCCGCGAGAACACATTTGTTTCGATGTTTTGTGTTATAGTTGGTCGATCAATAAATAGCCTGCTAGTGAGAGTAACGGGCAAATAACTCACTATGCCTCAATCTTTCAACGTAACACAGATAGTGAAATGACTGTCTCTTCATTTTACTGGTACAGTCCATCCTATAGGCTTCAATACAGTTTCTACCTGACTAATATCGCTCCGAGGCTATGGTAATTCCCCCCACCACACACACACACGTTGAAGAAACAACGTAATGCGATGGTTGCAGCCTAATGAGGCCCGTCACCCCTGTAATTGTATTTCGTGTAGGTTGAATTTTGTTTGGCTAGGAAGTTTGCTATATAAATTTGAAGGCCTTGTATGATATTTACTTTTTCTCATATGGATATAAGTATTCACAAAAAATAGAGTGTGACACGTACAAACGTACAAACATCTGCATGTATGCATTTACGTACATTTGCGCATGCATGCAAGCACACATACATACAAACATACATACATGACGATAGCTACAACTCGATTTCGAGTAATGCCATCGCATGATACCTAAGTATAAGCATCACCGACGTGGCATTTAGTCGTGCTAAGGGTTTGCCTACTACAAGCAACGCCATGCATCGCAAAAATTTCACATCAAGCGATGATTGTGCTTGAAGCTTTTTTTAAATAAGGAGAGGCTTTGTACGGGACCAATCCAATACTCTGAAATGTGCATTTGCGCACACACACACACACACACACACACACACACACACACACACACACACACACACACA
>OZ024743.1:69031060-69053560 GCA_964016885.1 Eledone cirrhosa
TAAGTATTTATGACACTGCCTATTCATTCTACAAATATTAGGAGTTTCACATGTGAGACGTACGCTTAGTTTCTGTGGTAGGTAATACATACAAAAAAAAAGATGGTGGCGAGATATCTTAGAGGTTTCTAGACAAACAATAACGTTCTTCAATACCCTCTGGTGGCATTGGTGGCACTCAAGGAAAGATATTTAAAAATAAGTTGGTTTGTGGTTCCAATCTCCTAGTGGCCGAGGAGAGGTCATTAATATGTGTATACGAATATTTAAAAACACACACGTAGAGCTACTACATGAAATTCCTTTTTTTCAATGGGCTTCCTGAACTGACACAACAGGTAATACTTTATGATAAGAATCGGAAATTAACTCAAGTTTTTATTTTATTACGTTATAATTCAGAAGTAGGTTATTATATTTCCCAAATATAGAAAGCACACATGAATAAAAGCCGCCATTACACGCTGTAGTAGTTTCGACGTCTCAACCCGACATTTTAAGGGTGTCTCTCTTTCAAAGCCTAAATATTTGTTTCTTTCGCTAATGTGTTTGATGGAATATATATATATTGATTATACCTATCAATGGTCGATTGGCAGTATAAGTACAGGGTCGAGTAACATGTTTTATGGCATACGCACTTTTACGATCTAAGATGAAATCCTGTCGGGGTTAGCTTTACCTTTCATCCTTATGGGGGCGATGAAATAAAGTACCAGTATTGCACTGGCGTGGGTCGTTTTAATCGTCTTTCGTTTCTCCAAAATTTGTTGGCCTTGTACTTAAATCCGAAACCAATATGTCTTGTCAGTGAGGCCAATATGATTCTTTTAGCTTCGTCTAGGAAAGTGATTTCGTACGATTCTTGTTTTTGTATTAAGATGTTGTATAAATTGAATATTTTATTAGAACCAGCTCCCTTTTAACAATTCCTTGTTAAATTCTGAAACGCTATTAATGATTTCGTCGTCTGATGATGTTTTTGAAATGAGTCTGTTAATGTTACTACTTTCATAACGATGGCGAAGGATATAAGTGCTACACTAATGTACATTTTTTAAATATATTCTGATAAAATGGTATTTACCAGTCCTTGAATCTAAAATTGTGTCTAGAAATTTACATCAATTATGTTAGACCTGAGGCAACTTTATATTAAATCCGTTGAAAGTTTCTATCAAATAATTTCTACATCTATCTAGATGGTATCCGTTTATACGACGAAAGACTATTAAATAACAAGAATGGAATAATTAAATTATTATATTACGAGTGGTATATTATCACTGTATAGATCATTTCTGGGTAAATAATATTATTACGGTGTTCCAATCGCTCATCAGACAGACCAAATTTGTCCTTAAAAATTCTGAATATACAGATTGAAATACGTTCAGTCAGGGACAGCCCTTCCTTTACATGAACAGCAGTTATGATTCTTCCCTGCTGCTCTACCACAGTTGGTAAGGCTGAGGTCGGCACTAAGAGAGAAGGAAGGAAAACTACAGACAAATATGTGAACTTTTCTCCCTAAATATGTATGTAAAAACAATTTTTTCCCCATGTTCTTATTATTCTTATTAATATGCAATATAATTGCATTATACACGTCCGCCGTATGATAAAGAGTATAGAGTGAAACCGGTACAAATAATGCGGAAATTCCTAATTTGTAAATATATGTTTTGATGTTATTCTGAGAGAAAATCTCTCTTGAATTTTCCACTGTTTTTTTTTACTATTTTTATATATATCAACATGTGTGTCACTTCTCTACATTCTCTATATATATAATAAATATATAAATATAGATATAATTATATATATATATATATATATATATATATATATATATATATATATATTTGCATATATATATATATACATATACATATATATATATACATATACATATATATACACACATATATATATATACTATATATAATACATATATACATACATATATATATATATATATATGTATATATATATATATAAATATATATATATATATATATATATATATATATATATATATATATATACATAATAATAATAATTGTTTCTACTTTTGGCACAAGGCCAGCAATTACCCAGTGCATTGCTGGTACTTTATTTTATCGACTCCGTAAGGATGAAAGGCAAAGTTAACCTCGGCGTTCTGTCTGGACGAGACAGGGAAGCATTCTACCGTAGTAGTAAATTCACCTGTGTCATCGCATGTCTTCTCTCAAAAGAGGAAAGTCATTTATCAGGACTTTAAGCGGGTAAATTCAAGGTATGAACAAAGATATTTTCACATCCTTAAAAATGTTCTCAACTAACGTTTATAAACAATTAATTACAACAATTAATTAAAACAAACTGAGAGAATAATACTGATAATAATAATTGTTTCTACTTTTGTCACATGGCCAGCAATTATCCCAGTATATTACTGGTACTTTAATTTATCGACCCCGTAAGGATGAAAGCAAAGTTAACCTCGGTGGGATATGAACTCAGACCGTAAAGGGCCGTAACTCTTTGCTGCAAAGCATGGCGTCAGACCCTCTACCGATACTGGCAATCCACAATAATAATAGGTATAAGTGGAAGTTATATCTGCAGTCGAGCAGATACCAATCGAATTTTTTGAGGCAGTCACAAAGCACTCACTGATGTGAATATATATATATATATATTCATATTGTTGTAATAATATTGCCAGAAAAAATAACAGAACACACTCACTGTTTGGTTGGTTTTCGCTTCTGTATCTTTTATATCTAAATAGTTAATTTATTTGGCAATGAACGTTTATCATTGATTGACCAACGGTTAAAAATACAGATATAAATATATATATATAGTCGATCAAAGTTCTTTTGTTACACATCTGCAACATCATCAGTGGTACTATTATTATGTTCCCTCCTAATGTATTTTATTGTATTGTAATGTCTACACCATTTTTATGAGTGTTCTGTTATTATTTCTGGCAATATGACCCCCGCCAAGTATAACAATATTTGTTTCGACACACGATTTCATATCAAAACCCTTGTAAAACACGCACGCACACACACACACACACACACACACACACACACACACACACACACACACACACACACACACACACACACGTATATATATATATATATATATATATATATATAAGCAGAAGGATATTTAATTTGTTGGAAATTCAACAAATATAAATGTTTATAACAGATTCAGAGCACTCGACATATTTCTGGAGTAAATATTCAATGATATTAAATAAATGGAAGCCATATTTATAAAAGCATATTTATTCTATTATATATATTTCAAGGGTACTAAAGCTTTGGTACGCTTTCATCAGATAAAATACAAAGTGTGTTTTATAAATTTTGACATAGCCATGGAACATGAATTTTCCTTGAATTTTCCTATTTATCGAAGGAAAATTAAACTGATAAAGTATGTTCCTTGGGTATGTCAAAATGTATAAAACACACTTTGTATTTTGTCTGATGAAAGCGTACCAAAGTTTTTGGTACCCTTGAAATATATATAATAGAATATATATGGTTTTATAAATATAGTTTCCATTTATTTAATATCATTGTGTATATATATATATATATATATATATATATATATATATATATGAAACCCTTAATTTAATTTTGGATATATATATATATATATATATTACAATTCAGTCATAGTTCTATTTATTTCTAGTTGTAATATTTCTATTTACTTATCTCATTGTCGAAACACATCCACGAATTTCCTAACTATTTATTATTGCTTTGTTGTGATATTGTCTCACATGCAGATTAGCAGCTGAGTGGCTGTCCAGCATGTTGTATAAACTGCATTTCCAGTTTAATACCAAAATAGTGTGCGAAACCGTATGCCAGCATTTGGATTAACAAAGTGGCGAGGCGTTTATTAGTTCATCCTACGTAAATGATTCTGCGTATATTTCCTGCGAATATATACAAAAATACACACGCACACACACATATATATATATATATATATATATATATATATATATATATATATATATATATATATATATATGTGTGTGTGTGTGTATAAACATATATAAACATATATATATATATATGTTTATAATATAAGATCAAAAGATGGTTAAAAGAGTTCCAAGTATTTTATTATGGGTATTTCAAAAACAAATATCATCATGGGATGATATTAGCGTTCTCATCAGATAAAATAGGGAGACAATATATGAAGCTTAAAAAACACTTGCGAGCAGTGAAGTATTAAATCAACCTATGAAAAATAAACTTAAGATGGGAGGTTGGGAAAAAGGACGGGGGGGGGAGGAAAAATGTAAGGAAGAGGAAGAAAGAAAATAAAGGATGACAGGGGAGGAGTATAAGAAGGAAGGGTGAGAGAGGAGGAGAAATGAGTGATAGAGAGAGAGAAATAGCCTTTACAACTGAGAAAACATTGTCTCACAGAGAGAAATTAAAAAACTGTTGGAAGATAATAGATAATTTAAAAAGATTTTGAAATTAAAAGTTAATGAGGTTTATGAATGGTGATGTTTATGATTAAAGAAAAAGGAATTAAGAATAGTATTTATTTAAGGTTTATATATTGAAGGGTTTTATAATATGTGCGAAAAAAAAGAATTTAATATGTATTATTAAAATAAAAATATTAAGGATATTAAGGATATAATGTGAAAGAAGGAGTGATTAAATGAATTATGAACTTAGAGGAATTAGTTAGGATTTAAGTTTGTTTTTATGTATTGTAATATGTAAAAGTAAATAATAGGTTTAATACGAGCACGGAAGGAGAGAAGAAAGAATAAAATTTAAGGGGGGAAAAATATATAACGTCAAAAAGTATATATGTTTACAAAAATTTACTATTGTAATATTATTATATATTAAAAAAATATAGTTTGTATGGACAAGAATATAAGGAAAAATGCAAAAATGCTATAGTGAGTAATAATATGAATTAAGAAGTAATTGAGAAGTAAAGGTTACAGATTAAAAATTAGAAATTAAAAAAAGAAAAAAAGGAAGAAAGGAAAAAGGATAAAAAGAAGAAAGATAGGGGACCTCTAACGACATAGAATGAGTAAATTGTATAATATAATATAGTGAAATAAGGTAGAAAGATGGGTATATTTGTAAAAGATATAAAATCAGTTGAGAAAAGAAGATTTTAAACTAATTAGGTATTGAGATATTAGCTGTATACTTTATGAGATTTATGCAAGCAGAGCAAAAATAAATCCGTACGTCTATTTATTATAGAATTAAAATTAGATATTATGGTAAATTTCTCGGCTAGGCAGTGATTACATACTTTGGATAGGCAAGAATTCCGGTAAGAAAAGGCGTTGCAAACCTTCCTCCAAGAGATGTTATACTTAATATTTTTGTCTTTAAAGGACCATATGAGTTCCGAGAGTGCCGTGTTATTTCTTTTAAGCTGGTATTTAAAAAAGACGAATTGTGATTATAAATCTTGCTTTAAAGGAAGGGGAAGTGGCACCGAAATAGGTAAAAGAATTAGTACCAGTTATAACCTTACATTCATACCGTAAGTTTTTATCAAGTCAATGGTTATTAAGAGGACATTTACTTCTAACAGTGCAATTACAAATACGATTAGAGAAATTAACAGAGTTATTAACAAGTGACCTAGTATTATTTATAGAAGGAATTGGATTGGAGAAATTATTTACGATGGGAATTATAGTTTCCTGATTTAGATTGGTGTTATGAACATTCAATGAAGTTACGTTTGACGTCGTATTTAAATTTACTGAATCTAGCCTAGAGTTAACATTGACGTCAAGTTTACTATTGCTATTATTATGACGCTCAGTGTTGGATGGATATAATTTATTATTTAATATGTTATTATTGTGTTTAGAGATAATGTTAGAGATGTTGGAAGTGGTGGAATAAGAGAATTTGATATTATGTGTGTTAAAGATGTTACTATAGATATGCGAGGGAGGGACGCATTTACCTAAGGCCCTAAAGAATAGTTTAGGAATATTACTAGTAATGGATAGAGAAAAAGGAGCGTTATACCAAATCATATTTTTGTATCTAGGTCTTTTATTTAAGTTATTAGAATGTTCATAATTAACTACTTTACTATAAGTCTTTCGATGATTGTTTATTTACTGTATTTAATTTCATCAGGATAACCGGCTTTGGAAAGCGCATTATTATAGTAATTGGCATTAGCGTCTAATATAACTTTATTAGAGGATAGATTTGAGATTCTTTTTTCAACATTACTGACTATAGCATTTTTAACGTTAGTGGGATGGTTAGATTTAAAATTAACATAATTTAGATTCTCATTGCCGTTATGGTAAGGTTAATATAGGCCAGTGTCAAGATTAAGGGATATATCCAGGAAGTTAGTTAGTTTGACGTTGTTATCAAATTCAATGTTAAGGTTATGGGGCTTAAATAGACCAAGTATATTGTTCTTAATAATACTAAAGTTAACTAAGTTACAGTTTAAGACAGTAAAAAGGGCATCGTCACGATAAATTCCACCGCGAAGTTGAGGAATTTTCTGATTTAAAGAATTCAAAATAAAGATACTAACCAAGTCCGTCAGTTGCGATGAATCGGACGCACCTATTGTGATATCAACATTGTTGGAAGTATTAGCTCTAGTCCAATATTCGTTGTTGAATTCCAAGATAGTTTTTCTTGTGGTGAGAATGATGGAAAGTTCATCTGTGGTAATGTCAGAATATTTAAATGCGAAAGATATAGCGTTGTTGAGGAGTGAAGGCGAAATCATGTCTCCCTATTTTACCTGATGAGAACGCAAATATCATCCCATGATGATATTTGTTTTTGAAATGCGCATAATAAAATACTTGGAACTCTTTTAAACATCTTTTGTTCTTATATTATTTATACTCCAGTCCTATAAACTGTTGAGTGCTACTTATCCGATATTTGCATTGCTTTATTGTGCTACAATAAAACTCACCTCCTACATATATGTTTATATACACACACACACACACACACACACACACACACATATATATATATATATATACAAACACACACACAAACATATGTGCCTGTATATATATGAGCGTGCATATATGTATATATGTGCGTATATATATATATATTTGTGTGTGTGTATATATGATATATATATATATATATATATATATATATATATATATATACAAACACACACATACGTATTTGCGTATGTGTGTATATATATATACACACATGCACACATACAAACATATGTGCGTTTGCGTATATATATATACACACGCACATATTCACATACATACATATACACACACGTTTGTGTATGTGTGTGAACGAAGTAATAGAAAACAAACGCAAGAGGGAATATGTTTGTTCATCCGTATTTTTTCGTTTATAATTAGTCTCCTTGTAGATTAGTCCAATCTCTAACACAGCTCATTATAGGAATGTCTTATTTTGTTCTACTAATGACTTTAATAAAAGGGATTTTAGAAAATGTGAATTTTTCACTTAATTTAGAAAATCTAATTTGCTGTTTTTTCTACACAGATATTTCTGCCTTTATGCTTTGTTACTCCAACGTTAAGTATTACGCTGTGACACATCGATTCGAAGAAAATTGAAAGAATAATTAAATAGAAGACAAAATACAGAAAAAAAATGTGAAATCTAATGAAGTTAAGTATGTGCTTGTTGTTTCATTATATAAAATTAGTTTATATAAAATTAGTTCATATTCAAATCATATTCTCGTATACATATATATTTACGCACTACATTCAACTAATGTTTACGTTGTTCCTCTTTTTATTATATGATATACAAAAGGGCTGTGGATTGGCAGTATCAGTAGAGTCGGACACCATGCTTTCCAGCACAGAGTTACGGCCCTTTATTATCTGAGTACAAATCCCGCCGAGGTTAACTTTGCCTTTTATTCTTATGTGGTCGATGAAATAAAGTACCAGTCACGCACTGGGCTCGATTAAATCGACTTCCCCTGCCCCCAAATTGCAGACCTTGTGCCTATATAGGAAACCAATATATGACATACAAATGTATTGGATTGGGGGAAAGGTTAAAGCGTTTCACTAAATATTTTGCAAGATTTAGTTATGTCTGTTTACATGCAGAGTACAAATCCAACTAAAGTCTTGTTTGCTTTTCATCCTTCCAAGGTCGTTAAAATAACGTAATAGTGAAGTACTGGGGTTGATACTATAAACGTTGTCCTTTCCCTGAATGTTCGGCTCTATGCTAAAATTGACATCATTATATATATTATCTTTGTGAAGGTGTGTGGTTGAGTGGTTAGAAAATTGGATTCGCAATCGTGAGGTTGTAAGTTCGATTCCAGGACCGGGCGATGCGTTATATCCTTGATCAAGAGATTTTATTTCACGTTGCTCCTTCTACCTGGAGTTGCGACAAATAGATAGTATTAGCAATTGGAAAGACCAACGGAAACATTATTTCCTCGGTCCGATTTGACGTAAGTCGATCGACTGTCATATATTATCTGAAACATACAAATTCACTGATTAAAATACCTACTACTACGACTGTGTTTAATTTTCTCTGTAAATCAAATACTTATTAAAGCTTTATATTTTTTCCGAGTACCATCATTTTCGAGAGTCTGTTTCCTGCAGGAGAACCGAGACGGAACTTGAAATATTCACAAGATGGAATTTGACGTGTCTTCCATTACGTCCGAACGCAACAGACTAATAACCATTGCATCGTTTAAATATATCTCTTTTTGGTCGTTCTGCTAGTTCGGTAGAAAAAAAAAACACGATCCTAGTCTCAATAATTTCATTTTTATATATTCTTTACAGTATTTGAGAAGTTTGTTAAATTACTTATTGCCTTGTAAGTGGAATTTATTAGGCGGATTTTATGAAGAAACCAATCACTCACACAAATGTGTATTTATATAGCAGAATGGATTTAGTAAAAACCTGAGTACTCGATAATTGGGAAAGTAGAGTGTGGTAATATGAATGAGTCGGGACTGCGACGGCAGAGCTCCTGCAGTTTAGTTCAGAACTAGCTGTTGAGACAGCAGAAGCTCAGTTGTCGGGGGTCCTGAATCCTTCATATACATATATATGTATCATTATCTATAAAAGGCAGATTCTTGTTGTTGTGTGTGTGCATGTTCCATGTTTATACATTTGCAGAATTTCAAACCGATTCGACTCAAAGTCTGTAAGAATGTTGTAAACGGTCTAACTTCGGTCAACGACTATTTATGTCACTCAAACTCACCCACAATTACGGAGATAATAGATAAAAGTAAATACATGACGCTTTTTTCCTCTAATACAATCCGATTACCTCTCTCTATTCCCCTTAAAATTCGATAAAACTACATACATGCTGCAACTTTCTCTTATATACGATTAAACTTACAAACTTTAAGAGAGAGAGAGAGAGAGAGAGAGAGAGAGAGAGAGAGAGAGAGAGAGAGAGAGAGAGAGAGAGAGAGAGAGAGTGAGAGAGAGAGAGAGAGAACGTTTGTTTTTGAGTGTGGAACGGTAAAACATTTATTTACTTCAATGACAAAGAGAACTTATTACATTTCATACGAAACAACAATTATTCAACAACAACAAAATTAGCGATAAATCTTTTTTAAAACATCTATCAACGAACGTGGAAGAAAGAAGTAGCAGTTCATTTACTATACACAATAATATCCTCTAAGAGGTCACTAAACCTTCTAGAAACAGCAGCTAACTCTCTCCCATATCATACCACTCATTACTGTCTTAAATTTAGAAAACACACATTAGACAACCATGCAGACCAACTCCATCGCAGCTCTGTTGTTCGGCTGGCATCGTCTACGCGCGTGTTGCGCAAGTACTGTGAAACAATAAATTTCACCACTTCTTTGCACAGAGATAATATCCATAGGCGAAACTACAATTGTCACTGCTGGCGCAGCTCCTGCTTCGGCAGTCCAGGTCTGCAATTCATTCACCCAGTGCCTGGCAGACAAAAAAGTGCTGCCATAAAATGGGTGGTGCAACCTAACTTTGGTAACTTACCGACCCAGAGCAACGCCGGGCTTTAATGCTAGTATATATATATAAATGTAAAAAAGATGAAATCGAAAATGCAACAGAAGTCTTTTTTTTTTAAATATATATTTATTTTGTTCCTTTACCGGTTTCGCAGTTCTTCTGATGTGAGAAAAACCACAAACCGTCCATTTCAATTCTACTCTCGAAAAGCAGAAGAACTGCGAAACCGGTAAAGGAACCAAATAAATATATAGTTTAAAAAAAAAAGACCTCAGTTGCATCTTCGATTTCATCTTTTTTTCTTATACTTTCACTCGTGTAGGACACCTCGTTTTTTTTTCATTTTATTAATAAACCTCACATTCTAATATATATATATGTATATATATATGTATATATATATATATATATATATATATATATATATATATATATATATAGATAGAGAGAGAGAGATACATACATACACACACACACGCACACACACATATATATATATGTATATATATATATATATATAGAGAGAGAGAGAGAGATACATACACACACACACACACACACATATATATATATATTTATATATATATATAAATATATATATATATATATGTAGGAGATGAGTTTTATTGTAGTACAATAAAGCAATGCAGATATCGGATAAGAAGCACTCTACAGTTTGTAGGACTGGAGTATACATAATATAAGATCAAAAGATGGTTAAAGGAGTTCCATGTATTTTATTATGCGCATTTCAAAAACAAACATCATCATGCAATAATATTTGTGTTTTCATCAGATAAAACAGGAGAACATGATATGAAGGCTAAAAAACACTTGTGGATAGTGCAGTTTTAAATCAACATTTTGATTTAAAACTGCACTATCCACAAGTGTTTTTTAGCCTTCATATCATGTTCTCCTGTTTTATCTGATGAAAACACAAATATTATTGCATGATGATGTTTGTTTTTGAAATGCGCATAATAAAATACATGGAACTCCTTTAACCATCTTTTGATCTTATATTATATATATATATATATATATGATAGAACAGTGCCTTTCATGGACAATAATTGTATTACTGCAGAATCGAGCGACTGATTCCTTTTTACAAAAACAATTAATTTTAAAATGTGCTTGTAAGTGTGTGTGTGTGTGTGTGTGTGTGTGTGTGTGTGTGTGTGTGTGTGTGTGTGTGTGTGTGTGTGTGTGTGTGTGTGTGGCGTCAGATATAATGCATTAAGGTATTCATTGCGGCTCTCGGCTCTCTGAGTTCAATTCCCGCCGGATCATCTTCACCTTTCTTCCTTTCGAGGTCGATAAATAAAGTACCAGTATAAAACTGGGGTCGATTCTTCTTCTATATCTCTTTCTCACTTCTTTTCTATCACTTTCTACCTATCTCTGGAAGAAATCCTCTGTATTCAGACTTGAAAGAAGATGGGCTCCGCCAGCCCTAAAATACCCAAGAAGCGCCGTATGTCAAAACGACGCCCCTACGTCTACCACGAGATACGGGACTATACATAATATATATATATATATATATATATAACATATATAAATATATATATAAATATATATATATATATATGGAATAGAATGAAACAAAATTTCATTTCTCACTCTTAGTACGGCAGTTACTTAAATGTAAGTATGCATGTATGTATACGTACATACATATATGTATACAGACATACAGTAGTATGTTTGTTTACAAACAAACAAACAGAGCATTATAATAAATGTTCGATAAACCGATACGTGCATATATATATATGTGCATGTATGTGGATATATACATACTACTGTACGTCTGTATACATATATATATATATATATATATATATATGGTAATAATAGTAATATAGTAATAATAGTGATATATATATATATATATATGGGGTAACAAGTTATCGTTATGGGTAATCCAGTTAGAGGTTATGAGTACTCTGCGTCGTGGATAGTTTTTACGTACGGTTTTGTTTAACTCATCAAGATGTTTCCATAGTTAGGCAGTGAGTTCGCGGTAATTCCTATGTAGGTTATACTTGGAGTAATAATAGTGAAAGAAAGAAGGTTGGCTGTACAACAAGAGACTTCAGGTATAGAGCGATTAGCGACCTCTTGACTCCCCTGATCAATGAAACAATTGTCAATACCCGAAATAAAGCACCTTGTTGTACAGCCAACCATATTACTCTTCATTCTTTCACTATATATATATATATATATTCGTTCTTCTCTTCTCCTCTTGTTCCGTCCAAACCACCATCCTAAACCTTGTTTTTAGTAACCACACAGCTCCTTTCGTTTCTTATAATTTTGTATTTACCGCAGTGACCCCCCCCCCCCCCAATCTACCTGTTTGTTCCTATCCCACTTTCGCATCGACCCTCCCTTCTCTCTTGCCTTCTACTCCTCTCTCTCCCTCTCTGTACCCATCCGTTCGGTTTTGATTGTTGACATGTTTACGCGTGTCGTAAAAACTCCTCTGTTCGCAATCTTTTACCTTCTCCCTCTCACTTCCGGTTGCTCTTTCTTACTCTCTCGCTCTCTCTCTCTCTCTCTCTCTCTTCTACGATGTACTCGATACGCTAATACCGTCCTCTTGTTAGCGCACCGTACCGGGCTTATGTCTACCATGTTTGCTATAACTTATCCTATTTTTTCACGGTTATTCACTTGCATGTTCCTTTGTCCTGTGTCTCCCCACGATGGGATCTGTTCACCTGTTTTTCTCTCCTTTGTTTCTTTCTTCTACTCTCCTCACCCCTTTCCTCCTTTGTTCTTCTCCCTCTTTTCCTTCTTTTTCCGTCGCTTTTCTCTTCTTTTCCTCCTGGCCCTTTGATTAGGAAAAGGCCTCGGGTGCAACACGGATCGCTACAGATGTCCTGTAAATAAACGCCGAAACATCTGGATCGCAGATTACAGCTGACGAAGGAATATTTCTTCTTTTCTTCTCTTATTCCGTCCAAACGACCATCCTGAACCTTGTTTTTAGTAACCACACAGCTCCTTTCGTTTTATATATATATATATATATATATATCTATATATATAATACACACACACACACACACACACACACACACACACACACACACACACATATATATATATATATATATATATATATATATATGCCCTCGGATACAGACACGCCGAAGTACATTTTGAGTAAATATAATTGAATTATGAGTTATATATGTTTATATATGTGTGTTACATAACTGTATATATGTACACATGCCCATATACAGAAAGAAACTTACGTTTAAATATACACAAGTACGTAAGTACCTATGTACAGCGGTGTTGTGTCCTTGAGCGTTTGATACAGGTCACTCTTTTCTAAAAAAAATCAGCTGTATTTGTGATTTACTCACATTGTCACACACTGTATCATGATGGACTATGAGATGTATGCTAAAGGTACACGTCGCTATGGAATGCTCAGTCTCTTGAACACTAATTTCAATAGCAGGTGGCTCTTTTGATTAAATAACTAGTACACTCACCGTCAGAACCGACGGAAGTCCACTACATGTATGTACTCATGTGTGTGTGCGTGTGTGTGCAGATGCATGTGTGTAAGTATGCGCGTGTGTATATATGTATATATGTATATCTGTATGTGTATATGTATATAAGTATGTCTGTATGTGTGTATATATATATGTATATATATGTATGCATGTGACCATATATTCGAGTGTGTAAACTGTTTCATCTGCCTGCCGTACATATGTCTTTGATGTAGGTCAGTGGTGTTATGCTGTGAGGACAGATGAATAAAGTAAGTAATAAAGCAGATCAAAGGATCAAATCACGGCAGGAATCTGATAGTTCATCCTTGAGGACCTCCCATGCGGATTTCTTGTTGAAGTAGATAGTATTAGCATTGCCTTGTAAATAATAACTAACATACTGTGTGGTTATCTCGCTCCACATTATATATATACTCTTACAGTCATACAGCCATACGCATGTATATTACACATATATATATATATATATATATATATAAGTATATGTATATATGTATATATATATATATATATAGGTATGTATGTATATGTATGTATATGCATAATATATATAGATACTATATATGTTAGTATGTGTGTGTTTTATACATTATCCAATGTAGTGTTAACTAATATTTTCTGCCAGTCTTTTCGTAATGAAAATATTCATAAAAGCATTTACGATTTCGATTATCTTGATTTTCTCCCATATCCATCTATACCGGCGACCTATAAACCTCAAATTGTAGCAATTGTGTCAAACTAGCTTCCGAAATATGTTTATATAACTTTTCCGGTGGGGTGGTGCCAAAAACTCACCATATTTCCTGACACTGTCTATCTATTATCCGTTCATAAGATGAGAGACTGTAAAATATTATGAATGTAATCAAATTATATTACTATAAACTTTAATCACATTATATATCTAATTCTTGAGAAATTATAGTTTTACCACATTGCATTCTGTCATCCGACAAATCAAAATTCCCTTTAAAATGTGTGATTATACACAGGTAAATAATATATTATCTCGATTTTATTAATTCAAGGAAGTCAAGTTTTTTTCATTCATAATATCATTTGTTTAATTATCATTTGGATTACCGTCCAGATGTAAGACAACTGCTTGGTTGGATTCTGAGATGAATCCTTTTAGAAGCAGGTAATTGTGTTGGTCCTCTGGAGATCATTCACCCTCAGCAATCCTGGGTATTGCTTTCAAATGCGCTCGCCTCACAAATGGAATTTATTGGACATATTACAATCATTTCTCTGGCGACCTGCTCGAGAAACGATGATCGAACCGGACGATGTGATGATTGAACCTGACTCTGAAAATTGCAAGCTCCTCAGATACGTCTTGATTCTATGAAGCAGATTTTCAGAGTCAGGTTTGATGATCACATCGATCGTGCCTCGATCTGGTCGCCAGAGAAACGATGGTAGTATGTCCAATAAATTCCATTCGTCGCAACACTGATTTTCTTTTTTTCTGTAATATATATATATATATATATATTTGTACCAGGAAGGGGCACCACTGATGCCCTCTTCCTTGTGCGGCAGTAACAGGAAAAGTACCTAGCTAAAAGTAAGCCACTCTACTTGGCATTTGTCGACCTTGAGAAAGCCTTTGACAGAGTTCCACGTGCTGTAATCTGGTGGGCTCTTAGAAAACTAGGAGTAGATGAATGGTTTGTGAAAGCGGTAGAAGCCATATATAGGGGAGCAGTCAGCAAAGTTAGGATTAGCAATGAGTATAGCGATGAATTTAGCGTACAGGTTGGAGTCCACCAGGGCTCTGTTCTTAGCCCCCTTCTGTTCATCATAGTCCTGCAGGCAATAACGGAGGAGTTTAAGACCGGATGCCCATGGGAACTCCTGTATGCTGATGACCTCGCACTCATAGCTGAATCTATGGTAGAACTAGAGAATAAATTCCAAACTTGGAAGCAGGGACTAGAAAGAAAGGGTCTCAAAGTCAACATGACAAAGACTAAGGTCCTTGTAAGTAGACGAGAAAACAGAACCCAGATCCCATCAGGGAAATGGCCTTGCTCAGTATGTAGGAAATGTGTAGGTAGGAACTCCATTCTCTGCCCCAAATGCAAACAATGGGTACACAAGCGATGTAGGGGGAACTCAGGAAGCTTAATTAAGAATGTAGGCTTCACATGCAGCAGCGGTGCTGGGACAGCAAGCAGCAAACAGCCACAGGAAACAAGTACCACCAATCTTTGGGAGGGCTCTGTAGAAACAGTAGACAGCTTCTGCTACCTAGGTGACCGAATTAGCAGTAGAGGTGGGTGTTCAGAAAGTACAATCACTAGGGTAAGAACGGGATGGAAGAAGTTTAGGGAACTACTACCACTGCTAGCTGCAAAAGGCTTCTCCATCAGAATGAAAGGCAGACTGTATGATGCGTGTATCCGAACAGCAATGTTGCATGGTAGTGAGACCTGGGCGCTGAAGGTGGAAGACTTACGTAGATTAGAGAGAAACGAAGCCTGCATGCTCCGGTGTATGTGTAACAGTAATATACGTGAACGACAAAGCATAAATGAATTGAGAGAGAGACTGAGCATAAAAGGAATCAAATGCTGTGTGCAGGAGAGGCGGTTGCGCTGGTATGGACATGTGATGCGTATGAAGGATGACAGCTGCATAAAAAGGTGCAGAGCACTAGAAGTCGATGGAAACCGCAGAGTGGGGAGACCCAAGATGCCCTGGGATGAGGTGATAAAAGCCGACCTTACCCAATTACACCTCTCAAAGACAATGACACACGACCGTGACCTCTGGCGTCACGCAGTAATACAGAGTACCCGACCTCCCATGGGTACAAGCTGAAGCATATAGACAATATGCCCCCACACCCCCCACCGCAAGGTGGTCGTGGAGGTGCCACGGCAAAAAAGCACCCAGCCCACACTGTAAAGTGGACGTGTAGGCGCCACGAAAAAGCACCCAGCACTCACTGTAAATGAGGTTGGTGTTAGGAAGGGCATCCAGCTGTAGAAATCAAGCCAAATCAGTTCCTGTATGAGCAAGGCATGGTCAGCCGACCAGACACTGCCCACAACAGGACAACCCGTCTAACCCATGCTAGCGTGGAATAACGGACGTAAAACGGTGATGAGGATGATGATGATGATATATATATATATATATATATATATATATATATATGGTGGGGGGCTCCTACATGGACACACTGGAAGAGGAAGACCGAGGTTAACATATGTCGATGCCCTAAGGACAGACACTGTTCTCTTGGAGACGCAGGACATGCCAATGATAATGAGGGACAGAGTCTGCTGGAGAGAACTCGTCCATGGATCTCGGGAATTTTACCCACCCTAGATATATATATATATATATATATATATAAACACGCTCACACACATATACACGTGTATATATATATATATATATACACATATATATTACACACACACATATATATATATATATATATATATATATACGTGTATAGATATTTTTAATTTAGACATAGAGTCAGTAAATTAGGGGGAAGAGAAAAGCTGAATATCTCAACTCCAGTATTTGATTAGTGCTTTATTTTATGGACCCCAAAAGGATGAGAAGTAAGTTTAACTTCGGTAGGATTTAAATTCGAAATGTAAAGAGTTAGAACAAATAGGGCATTGGTATTTTATCTAATGCTCTACCAATTCTGCAAATCTATCACCCTCCAATGGATATATATTATATATGAATGAATAGTTATACATTTGAATAAACACAACATGAAAAGCCGGAAAATGTGAAATACCAGCAGGTTACCTTCTCGGACACGGAGTCATGTCGTCATTAAAATATGGCGGCGCCAAGTTGGCTGCCATGTTAAAAGGTTTGCTTTTTGTATTTGTGAATGTATCTCACACACACTTCGACGGGTAAACTCACATAAATAAACACTATGTGTACACACACACACAAACACACACAAAATCCTGTAAGACAAATATATTCATGTGTAAAATGAAACGTACATATACTAACCTTCACACACACACACATACATACATGTATACCTATATATATATATATATATATACATATATATATATATATATATATATATATATATATATATATATATATATATATATATATATACATATAATAACACGTTAATCACAGTTCTACCATAATTGAATAGAATAGGTTAATGATCAAATGATCAAAACATCCTCATTATATCTCAGTTTCATTTATAGCTTATGCACGACCACATTATCCAATGTGTTCCCCTCTTTATTTTTTAGTAGAAGGTGATTTAGCTGCCATTTTCAGCAGACGGAATTACGGAATAACACTCCCTCCTTATTTGAAAATGAGAGAAATTCTATTTGTTGTTTCTACATCAACCCATCTCGATAAAATCATTGTTTACATGTTGCTGAACGGTGGACCCTGTATAGAATTGTACGACATTATGGAATTAGCAGCCAAACCTCCCTCAAACAACACTACTCCCAGAAAGAAGTTCTGATATCGTAGCCCAATGTATATGTCTAGAAAGATGGCATTGTCATGGTTAAAGCGCCTTTGATCATAGATTCGCTACATTAAGTTTGACCTACCACTAAACTAGAACATCTATCTGTGTATGTTCAAATAACAGTTTTTAATTTTGGTACAAGACCAGCAATTTCATTGGACAGAAAAGCCGATTTTACTGACCCAGTACTTGATTGGTACTTTATTTTATCGAATCTGGTATTATGAAAGACAACTCTCTGACTTAGAGGGGATTTGATCTCAGAACGTAAAGAACCGCAACAATCACTACTAAGATTTTGTCCGAAGCTCTAATGACACAATCAATCCACTGCCATGTGTGTATATTTGAAAGACAGTCTGGTGTCCTCGGCTCTAGGGCTACCTCCTTACTCACCACCATAGGCGCTGAGCTGGCCAGCCGTAGGTGTGAGCCTCGTGAGCTGGAATAGCTTTTCCAGCGCGTCTCCCTTGCCGTCCCCCGGGCAAACGCCTTCTCCATTCTGTCCGTCGGGGCTGTGGGGAGGCCACCAATATTATTGACTTACTTGTTATTTCATCAGTCAGATGTTCAAATGATAATGCAAAACTCAGTTGTTAGTTGCCGAAACACTGCATCCTTTAAAACCTCCATGCTTCCTGAAATTTGCCAACACTACGCCTGATATCTCTCCTCCATACACACGCACACATGTATATCATGACTCATACACTGTAATTGCAATTATTATCACGAACAAAATAAGAGCACTTAATGCATTTGGTTTAGTGACATGATGTTTTATAGTTTCATCTAGTTTAATGACTTATAGTATTAGATCTGCAACAAATATTGTGTTAATATTAATCATCAGAGGGATATAGGAATGAACGTGGAATAGAATATGAGTACGGGAAAAAGTATGTTATCTAAAACTTATACCACAAATTTACACACATTATAGTGAATGAGCGAGTTAGTGCGTGTGTGTGTGTTTGTGTGATGAATTAACGAAACGTTGAAAGATTTCAAAATTGAGAAACCCAAATAACTGTAGAAACAGTCAATTGCTATAAACTAATTACCTTACACAATCTGGCAAAATATCCCTGATAGAAAATATGGCCACTAACCGAAATACCTGTAGAAGTATTTTACCCGATTTTCTAAGCAGGCGAAAACTATAAAATTATTAAATATATCTTTAAAAACTGCTTTCCGATATATTTAGTTTAAATATGTTAGGTTAATATAGAGAAGTCAATATATAATTCAGCAAATGGCAAATATTTCGGTGTTAGGCAACATTTCCTGTCTTTTAAATTCAATGTCTATACTATATGTAACACAATTATACCAGCGAGTCGTAAGGTCAGCTCTATAATGAATTAAATATCGTGTCATATACAGACAAAATAAGCTCTACCTTGGCTCCGTGATTTTATAGTGTGTGTGTGTGTGTGTGTGTGAGAGAGATAGAGAGATGTTGGATTCCTATGTCGAAAGAGAGTGGTGGTAGTATTGATAGTAGCGGTGTCGGTGATGATATTGGTGTTAGCGCGGAAGAAAAAGTACAATGGGACGTTTTTGATAGCCGGGAAATTGAAAGTGATAGGACGTTAATGGTGGTATTGGATATATTAGTTTTAGTTTTGGTTCTGATATGCTGGCAATGGACATAGCCGTAAGGATTATGGTAGTGGACCAGATGATGTCATTGTTTAATGTTGTTTATTTTTTCATCATCCCGACCACCAAGAAATAATGCCCAGAAGATTATTTTTGGACAAAAACTACAGCAGAAATGTTGCTCAGCTGATGGGACTTGAAAGAAAAACAGAGTTTCTGATTTCATATTTCTGAATTCAGTTAACAAACATACTTTGTTTACTTCACTATATTTGGCATCTCTCCTTTGCAATGATGTTATTGGTACTTTTGTTCTTATCGGTATGTTGTTCTTTCTTTAGGCTTCGTTTCAATTTGACTTGTTTAATCCGATTCTTTTTAACATATTTTGTATTGTTTTCCTCTATGATGATCTTAAAATGTGCTTGCAGTAAAACAGCGGCTCATGATGTGTTTTTGCACATTTACTTATAGTTTGAGTTTGACTACCTAACTGGATGGGAGACAAGATCCGAGCAATTGACACTAAGAACCGAAGACATTTTAAAGCTCCTGCAATTTCTAAAGGGTTAGTACCATAAACCGATTCTACGAAGGCAGATGATAAACATCGTACCAAACAGATTTTGAGTGTTACATCATATCCATTCTACACCATCTAGTAGCCACCAGGCGTAGGAACCCATCTATTCTATAGAACATAACTGTCTATATGTATTAGAAAACATCATTGAGAAGCTGCTGCTTGAGAAATGCTTTCAGAATAATGAATAAAACTACACATCCAGGGAATTTGCACATCAATACCTCGATGAATCATTGAATGTACGGCAGTACGCTTCATCAAGAGAGTCATGTATAGTTATGTTCTCAGAAATTCTCAAAGTGAGAGAAATATAGATAAGGAAATTTGCTAATGTACCAAAACATCTGTGAGGGAACTATTGCTGCAATCCACAAACAGGTAACATCACCTAAATATGTACGGGTGAAAACACGTAGATACGACAAATAATGTAGACTGTGGAATAAACACACATACCAAATACATCATAAGCAGCTGTTTGAAGAGGTCAGTGCAGTAGTATCAACATATTAGACATGATATATTGGACAAAACACTATATAATGCAATCCTCAGGATGATAAGTAGCCCTGAGGATAAAAATATGTTTATCCCGGGTTCAATCTGGGGTTAACCACAGTAAGTAAGGTACTCAATACATAGCAGAGTTTAAATATTTAATATAGAAATGGCTTCTACAAGACTTGACCGGTTTCATTCGGAAGAAATCATCAGGAAAGCCGACTGTCAGTGTAATATGGTGGTATTTATACATTTTCTGGGGGGAGGAGAGGGTGGTGATTGGGATGGGTGGAGGTCGTATATATATGTGTGTGTGAGTGAATGTGTGTGTGTGTGTGCCTTTCATCCTTACGAGGTCGATAAAATAAAGTACCAGTGGTGCACTGGAGTAATCGCTGGCCTTGTGCCAAAAGTAGAAACACTATTATGAAATGAGTGATATGTATATCTATGTTTCTATTTAGATATACGAGGTTATATTTATATATATGTATGTATATCTAGTTTATCTGAATTGGAGAGTATATTATAGAAAATATGTTTATACATCTACATAAGTCTATAAATTTACACTTAAGGCTGACGATATAGAAATTCATTCAACAATACTTACCACTGTAGTAGAAAACAAGATAACGATAGGTTTTATTGATAATAGAATTTTTGAGAAGACACCGTCTTACCGCCAAATACCCTACAGGGTTATATCTGTTGATATAGCAAAGTTTTGTTTTGTATTTCATCTAAATATTTATTAGTCTTATCAAAGTAGACATTAATTATGTTATTTATAGATATCTATTATAATGTAATAAGTACTAACAGAGGATGGTTATATGTATTTCATATATACAAATATAAATGTGTGTGTGTGTGAGTGTAAACACACACATACACACACAGATATATATATATATATAATTGATAAATGATTCAAAACAGAGAAGGGATGCAATCATATTAAATTCACGCCTAAAGGAAATTATATATATATATAAGCATTGGCATACAATGATAGATGCGTTAGGTATATAGTTAACTAACTAATATTTTGCCTATCTGTGTTTTCACCATTCGCCGAGTAACACTAACAGGTAACTATCTTAAACTAATCCTACTATATCATTATATATATCAGCTATATTCACAGAATGTATTATAGTTAATTGTATTATTAGTCAGTGTCTCGGCGGTGGAATAGCAGAGTTGTCAGTGGGTTGATTTCATGCCTAGCAGTATTTGTTACTGCTCTTTACGTAGTGAGCCCAAATCCCGCCGATATCAACTTTCTGAAACATCCTTCGGGGTCCATAACATAAAGGAACAATCAAGTACTGGAGTTAATTTTATTGGCTTTCTTCTGCCACCAAATTACTGGTTTTGTGACCCTAAATTAGAAACTAGTGTTCTTTCTTAATTTATAATCTTCTCTCATTTCAGTGCAATGTGTCGGTCGTTAGCCATAAAATAAATGGTACTCAGTACAAGTTCTAATTTAACGACCTAGGTGCCAACGGCGAGAGGAAATCAAGCACCGTTGCATTTCCCTTACGAAAATATTTTCTAGACATTTTCATGAAATGTTTTTGAGTCTCCAATTAACGAGATTTGCTTGTGATTCTCGTGGCCCGCGTCTATATGTTAACCAATGTAACAGCGGTGTAGCAACGCCATCATC
>OZ024743.1:69056060-69071060 GCA_964016885.1 Eledone cirrhosa
GAGCATTATAATAAATGTTCGGTGAATCCATACGTACATATATATGTGTGTGCATGTATGTATATATATACATACTACTGTACGTCTGTATACATATATGTATGTACGTATACATACACAGTTATATTTAAGTATCCGCCGTACTAAGAGTGAGAAATGAAATTTCATTTTTTACCTTTATCGTTTTCGGTACACCTGGCCGACTAACTCACTCGATATGCAAATTAGGCTGCTCAGCCGTTAATATGCATAAGGAAAGTATATACTTTAAAACGTTCAATCGGCTGACAGGAAGGTATACGCTGCTGATGACAGCTAATAAGCTTGAAACTAGTACATCGTACCTTTGTCAGTGTTGAACAAAAGGGAAACGATGGTTGCCGAACACTGTACGTCTAATAATTCGGTTTGTTTACAAACAAACCGAGCATTATAATAAATGTTCGGAAACCCATACGTAAATATATATATGTGAGTATGTACATATGTATATACATACTACTGTACGTCTGTATACATATATGTATGTACGTAGACATACTTATATTTAAGTATCAGCCGTAATAAGATAATATATATATAGTAAAAATAAAAAGGCATATAGAAGGTGATGAGGGAGAAAAAGTATATATGGGTAGAAAGTATGAGTTCGTACGATTCGTGGTGAGTGGAAGGCGTGATGAGTAAAGAAGAACCTCAAGCTGGTTGAGTAATCGTAGGAATGTTAATCCAGTATAAAAGTAGATGCGATTTCAGATGCGGACACATCTGAAGATCTCGGTTTTAGAGATGAAGGAGCTTTTATTTTTAATTTTTTTCACTGCCTTATAATCCCCCCCACCTACTTTCTACCTTGCCTTTTACACATACACACCCACGACCTTTATACTTTACTCAGTTCACTTTTTAACCAGATACTCGTATCTAGATCCCATCACAATCCTTTTACAACATTTTTTTTCCCTTACCTGTTCTTAATATTGTGTTTATTTTTTTAATTTCAGTTTTACTCCTCTTTTGTCCTTACTTACCCACTAGGTTTTTTATTGTACTTACATAGGGTTGTGTGCTTATATAGGGTGCTTATGCAGACAGGATTATGTGTACATACATATATAGGTTTTTGATTTTTTATTGTATGTGTGTGTATGTGTGCGTGTATATATATATATGTGTGTGTGTATGTGTGTATGTATATGTGTGTATATGTATATATACATACATATGTATATATGTATATATATGTAATATGTATGTGTATATATATATATGTACGTGTGTGTGTATATATATACATATATACGTATATATGTGTGTTTGTTTATATTTATATATGTGTGTGTGTTTGTATATATTTATTATATTTATTAACTTTGCCTTTCATCCTTACGGGGTCGATAAAATAAAGTACCAGTAATGCACTGGTTAATTGCTGGCCTTGTGCCAAAAGTAGAAACAATCATATTTATATGGTTAAATGTATGTGCTTACGTATATGTGTGTGTATGCGGCTATATATATACTTTTGTATATATGGGTTATTTTTGGTGTGTAAGGCTTTACGTATGATTTTTTATATGCGTGTGATGATTTTCTTACGTGCGTGTGCGCGCGCACGGCACGCATTTGTTTACGTATGTACGTAGGTTATGGATCTCTGCTCTTTTTTGTAGACCCTTATGTGTATGTATGTGGATGCGTGTGTATTTCTGTTGTATGGATGTTTTTATATACGTATGTATGTGTGTGGTTGTGTATGTGTATATTTATTTTTGTAAGCATGTGTATGTGCGTATGTACGTATGTTTATTATATATATATATATACACATGCATATGTGTGCGTGTTTGTATACGTGTGTATGAGTATCTATGCATTTATATATATATATGTGTGTGTGTGTGTGTATATGTATGTGTATATTTATGTATATATATTTGTATGTGCACATCTCGTGTATATGTATGTTTTTAATTTGTTTTTATCCCCGCTCCCTCCACACCCTCTTACCTATCGTTGTCAACAAGTCTCCCTTTCGCCTTTATTTTATTTTTTATTTTTTTACTTTTTATATTTTTTGTTCTTATTCATTTATTTATTTATTACTTCATGTATATGTATGTGTTTGTATTTATGTTCCTGTCGGTAAACGCTAATACGTTTATGTGATATAGTAATTGTCTTCGTACCTTTAAAGTATAATTTACGTCGTTTGGTGAGTCAGCTTACGTTCTGGATTAATTTTTTTCCTATATATATTTATATTTTTTTTTCTACTCTTCTTTTTCCTCCATTTGTTTCTCAGCCTCACTTTTATATTTTTTAAATATTTTTATTTTCAAATCCATATTTAATAAAAACACCATGCTTTTTATTCATTCTAACGACTGAAAACAGATATAAATATCTGCTTTCAAGAAACCACTGGTAAATGAAATAATCATCTTATGTTGTTTATTACATAACAATATATATATATATATATATATATATATATATATATATATATATATACACACATACAGGCAAGTATCTATGTATGTATAATTTTAAACAACAGTATCTATGTTTGGTTTATGTATAAGTATGTGTGGCCATAGGAGTCGATCGAGGCAGGAGTAGGGGTCGTGAGTGTATGGGAGGAGGGTTACCTTCAGCTCGGTGTGGCGGGGCTACTGTCCCTATATCTTGACGGAAGTTCCTATCCCAATGTGTTGTTATTGTCCAAATAGCTTGAGGAAGGTCCCGGCCCTGAGGTGTCTACATGTATCGAAGACGTCAGTCCTGAGGTTTATTAGTTATACCATCGGTCTTTGAACCTTGTTGATGTGGCTCCTATGTAAAGGTGTTCAGAGTTGGGGATTTTTACTCTACATCCGTAAATTAAGTTCTTCCTTAGGCATTCATTAATAAGGGGGTTTAATGTGTGGGTTCTGCAGTTGCAGGAGGTGGTTGACCCCAGTGTGCCTAATGTAGGGTTCCCGTTGCGTATTATAGGGTGGTGCTCCCCCGGGCCCGGTGGGGAGTCCCTGGGTCTGTTTGGGTTCCCAGGCAGGGTACTGGGTCCACCCTTCCTTTCCCCCACATGGCTCTGCTGGTTGCTTATATTGCCAGCTTTTGATTGTGTGTAGTTTTTACGTCTACCCCTATTGATGCTAGCTATGTGCCTGGCAACATTTCGCGTGGTAGAATACAAGAGCTTCACAGTGTGCCTGTTGAAGATATTGTGGTATATATGGTCCCTCGGTAAGCATTTATTTAGTGCTCTAAACAATAATCGGGCCAGGCTGTTCTTTAGGGCCGCTGAGTAGGGAGGGTTGTACCACGTGGTTTTTCTACGTCTATTCCTATGTGGGTGGCTTGTGCATGAGGTGGGCTGTTGGGGAATGGTTGGGTTGCTAGTTGTTCCTGCATTATTGCTTCCCCTTTGGGCGCTATGGGTTTTGCTAGCTTCCCGGCCCGTATATGTGGGGTGGTTGTTGCCCACGCTGGGAGTTCTGCAATGGGATGATCCTTCATCCGTCCCGCTCGTTTTTATTTTAATTTTAATTTTAAACACTTTTTTTACTCCCTTTTTAATTAACTTTTTGCACTGAATTTGACAAGATCGATTTTAATACATCGACGCCGGTAATTTAACCATACACTTTATATACTCCATAAAATAATTTTCAAATAAGAATTGTCCCACTTTTTAAATAATACTATCTTTTCAATAATAACTCTTTCTCTATATATATACACACACGCACACACACACACATATATATATATATATATATATATATATATATATATATATATATATATATATCCTCAGTGTATACTGATTAATGTTCAGAGCCATCCTCATCATTCTCATGTAGCACCCATCCACCATCTGAGTGAGTTTATTGGTCAGTGTCCAAGTCTCAGACCCGTACAGCAGCACAGACTCCACTACAGCAATGAAGAGGCGGATCTTCAGGTTCCCACGAAGGTCCGACTTCCACACCGATCTCAAACTGTGGCACGCCGCCCAGTCTTTGATCTTCCTCTCAACCACATCATCTTCCGTATTCCCAATTCAGAGCTGTACGGGAGCCTCCCAAAAGTCAGCTCAAAAGTGACACAGAGGAGACTGAGGTTAGCTGGACATGCTCACCGACTTTCAAAGTTGACACTGCACTCAGTGCTCCTGTTGGAGTCCCTGCATGGTCACACTGGAAGGGAAGACCAAGGTTAACGTATGTTGATGCCTTAAGAGCAGACACTGGTCTGTTGGAGACGCAGGACATGACAGCGATAATGAGGGAGAGAGACTGCTGGAGAGAGACTGCTGGAGAGAGACTGCTGGAGAGAACTCGTCCATGGATCTCTGGAATTTTACACGCCCTAGATATATATATATGTAAATATCTTTAAGTCGTTTGGAAGTCTCGACAATGCAAGTGGGTAAATCTCCGGGTAACACGATCCGGTGGTGGAGAGAGAGATGTAAGTGGGTGTACGTTGAGATGCGTGGTGTGTATAAGACGTGTAGAGGAATGAAGGAAAGAGTATAAAGGATAAAATAAAAATAAGAACGCGAGAGAGAGTTACCTTGGGAGAGATTTAATTGTCCCTATATATTTCGGATTCACATCCATCAACTGGGTTTTTTTTCCGGGGTGGGGGAAAGGTTGTCTGTTGGAAAGGTGCGAAACGCGTCCTCCGCTGTTTGTTGTTTTGATATTATTTTATCCTTTATACTCTTTCCTTCATTCTTCTACACGTCTTATACACACCACGCATCTCAACGTACACCCACTTACATCTCTCTCTCCACCACCTGATCTTGTTACCCGGAGATTTACCCATTTGCATTGTCGAGGCTTCCAAACGACTTAAAGATATTTACCTATTATTCCACAATGCTTCAAGCAAACTTCAATACTCTCATATATATATATATATATATGAATAGATTCGGGACCCCGATGGCAGAGCTCAAGCCGTTTCGACGGCTTGAGCTCTGCCGTCGGGGTCCTGAATTTTTCCTATTACCCACTCTACTACCCAAAGTATCGAGTACTCTGCTGCGTTATGGTCCGCCTGGTTCCTTACCACACTTCCTTCATATATATATATGATTCATATATATATAGATTCCGAGCTGAAGATCCGCTAAGGTGAAACAATTGTTCTCGGTATGGTGAACTAACTGTTGTTTAACCACTTATACCTAACTCGTGCCTTGGACTGAGTGCTCTACCACTACGGATATTACCTTCCAGTGTTCCACCACTATATATATATATATATATATATATATATATATATAGTTATGTAATAAACAACATGAGATAATTATTTCATTTTCCAGTGATTTCTTGAAAGCAAACACAATTTGCTTTCAGTCATCAGAATGTATTTATTGACAGTGGATTTTAAAAACAAAAATATAATCTATATGAAAGTGAGGCCGGAAAAGGAAGGAGGAAAGGAAAAAGAATAAATATAAAAATAGATAAACACACATGCACACACACACACACACGCACACACACATATACATACACACATACACATATATATATATATATATACATATATATATATATATATACATGCTACATGCACACATATATACACATACATATATATATATATACATATATATATATATATATATCCATACATACACATACACATAAATACACAAAAACACACACACACACACATATATATATATACACACATAATCATACATATACACACACGTACCTACACACACATACATACACACATATATACACGCATACATGCGCACACACATATAGACCTACATACGCACATACACAGTTAATTATGAGAAAAAACAAAAAAACAATGTACAACGATATATAATCCAATAGACCGTCACATAAAAATAAAAAAATATACGACTTAAGTTGACAGCGATACAGACAGGTGAGGACACAAATAAATAAACGAACACACGAACTAAGAAATACAGACATTTACACATACACATACATAGATATAAATATATACATACACTCACACATACACACACACACACACACATATATATATATATATATATATATATATATACATATTTATACACACACACATACACATATATATATATAAGAAAATACATAAATATTATATATATTTATAAATTAAAATGTGGAAGGGGTAAACAAATAGTTGAGAATACGACAAATACTAAATAAATAAATAAATGGATAAAGGTATAAATGTGTATAGCTGATTTAGAGCACTCAACAAGTTCCTGGAGCAAATAATCAATGAAAATAACATTAAATCACTCTGTATGTAATTATGCATATACATACACATATATATACACACAAACACACCAACTCAACCATACAAATGCACACATACATATACATTGTATATATATATATATATATATATATATATATATATATATATATATATATATATATATACAAAATTAAGATATATCAAAATGAATTTAATCTAAATCAAAATATGGGTGGCATGCCAGAAAGGCATGCGCCATATTACCCGCAAAATAAGCTCTAAGAGTCTAACGAATAGGTCCGAGTATTTTATAACAACTAGAAATTGATTAACATATAACTAAACATGAATAATCACAGGATGTGGTTTACCATTCGATTAATTGGTGAAATATATTTATTTAATGGAATATATACAGGGAAGATTAATCATATTATAAGTATCTATTTTTGAAGTTCTAGTTAACTTTATTTAGTTACCTACCTAGCTATGTGTGCTTATACACTTGTAAAAATTATCTCCTGTGATTATTCATGTTTATTTATATGTTAATCAATTTCTAGTTGTTATATATATATAGGAAAAAGTATGACCGACGGCATATAAATACATATATATATATAAAATACACATATACACACACACACTAATATACACACACACATATACAAAACGTTACATCACCACTTTAATAAAAATACATACCCACACACACACACATATATATATATATATATATATATATATATATATATATATATATACACATACATATACATACAGATATATATAATTATATACACATATATACATACATATATATATATATACATATATATATATGTATATATATATATATATATATATATATATATATATATATATATATATATATACATATATACACATGTACACAACACATACATACACACAGAAATAAATATATATAAATAAAAAAAGGTGGGTATATAAAGGGTAAGGTAGAAAGTAGGGGGAATAAGGAAAATAAATAACATAGGAAAAAGTTTAAATATAAGGGGAGATAAGGAAGAAAAAGAATATAAGAATACAGAAAGTGAGTTCAGAGAGTAATAAAAATCGTAGTGGATGTAAGGCGTAGAGAGCAGAGAAGAAATTCAAGGTGGTTGAGTCATCGTAGGAATGTCAATCCAGTTACAGAGCAGATGTGATTTTAGGTGAGGACAACATCTGAAGATCTCGGTCTTGGAGTTCAAGCAAGTTGAAGTGGCTTTCAAGTTTTGTAGAATTCTAAATTGTTCAGTGGTACACAAAGAACAATGCTTTGTGCCCCTTTGGTATTCCCTCGAATGTTCTAAAATAGACCAATTTATAGAGTACGGGATGTTTTTATCTTTGAATTACCACACCTTATTTGCGAGAGCCGTTGCTGTTCTTTTATCAGAGTGTTTAAAAGAAGCGACATGTGCATAACACCTCGTGTTGAACCTGTCCTGAGTCATGCCAACATATCGTTCACTCTTGGCTGGCTGGTTGTTAATCAAAGGTGTCACTTTGGCCTCATATACAACGGATTTGGTATTACATTTGCCCTGTAATGGGCATCCATCCGGCTTCCTGCAACTGCATCCTGGGTTTATTCTCGTACGATTAGAATTGGTGATTTTAGACTTCATTGATGGGCAGCAAGAGTAACTGATTTTAACTACATTTCTATTAAATATCTTATAATATCTATGATTAGGGAGAAAATGTTTGTCTAAGGGGTCAAGAAATTTCCTTCCTACATTAGTTTTGACAGTTAGAAAGAAGGGGGGGGGGGTGTAAACCAAATAATTTTCCTTTTCCTATTATTGTGATTAGTTTTAGGGTGAGGAGTAGGTAAATATTTAATGTGTTCTGTAAAGCTGCTGTTATTAAGGGCTTTATTATAATAAGGGGCGGCTTTGTTAAAAATGTCTAGAGACGAAGATAAGGTAGAAATTCTACGGCTAATATTGGGAATAAGATTTTTGAAAACTATAGGGGGATGGAAGACTCTTTGTGTATATATATAAGATTTTCGTTAGGTTTATGATAAGGTTTAAAAGAGGCAGTAAGTAGATCAAGATAAATGTCAAGAAAGTTAGCATTGGTAAGGTTCGTATCTATAGTAATTTTAAGGTTTAGATTAGCAAAAGTATTGATTAAATCTTTATATATATATATATATATATATATATATATATATATATATATATATACATACAAATGAATATATGATAAGGATAAACACTGATACAAGTATACATGTGTTCGCATTGCAAATGACCAAATTAGCTAGATTGAAACATACTAATTAAAATAATACGGTTTGCCTGTCTCGATTTAAAATAATAAATCAATAAAAACAAACCTATATTGGCATGTGACACATGTGACACATGTGCGTTCAACAACACATTTCTCTCAGTCTTCTTAAGTATTTTAAAGTGAAACTTACCAATTTCTGGATACCCGCAGAAGAGCACAGAAATAGTAACTTTCACATAATTGTTGCGAAACAAATTAAACATTTTTCCGGGTATCACGGCTATTGCCAACATAGGTTTGTTTTTAACGATTTATTATTTTGAATCAAGACAGGCAAACCGTATTATTTTAATTAGTATTTTTCAATCTAGCTAACTTGGTCATTTGCAATGCGAACACACGTATACTTGTATCAGTGTTTATCCCTATCATATATTCATTTGTATTACACGGCTCGGAAATATTCCTCTCTTTGGGCTATTTAATTTTAAAAGACTATTTTGAGTTTATAACTCTATATATAATATATATATGTATATATATATATATATATATATATATATATATATATATATATATATATATGTGTGAGTGTGTGTGTGTGTGTGTGTGTGTGTATGTGTGTGTGTGTGTGTGTGTATATGTGTGTGTGTTTTTGTGCGTGCATGTGTGTGTGTGTGTGTTTGTGTGTGTGTCTGTGTGTGTGTGTTTGATCTCCGTCAATTCTGACGAGTGCTCCTCTTCTTTGATCCACAGAACTGCTTACAGACCTATGAAGCCGTAACATAATTCTCAGGGAGATTCACTGTGAAATCTTATTGGCATGATGGCCTTTTAAATTACTGATTCGACTGGTCTTTTTTCAAAGAGGAAGTGCTGGAAATCGTGAAATTATGTGCTTTCAAGTCCAGAGCACGCCGCTGGGAATCGAACTCACATCCTTATGATCTCGAGCTTTAAACGATAAAACCATACCCCTTCAAATCTCTCACTTATTATACTGATGAGATTATTGCAGCCAATCTGTCGAACCCGACAGGTTTGCGGTTGTACCCTTGGCAGTGGAGACTTCTGGTGTCCTCGGCCCTAGGTCTACCTCCCTACTCACCACCAAAGTCGCTGAGCTGGCCAGCCGCAAGTGTGAGATTCGCGAGCTGGAATGGCATCTGCCTTGCTGTCCCCCTGGGAAACGCGGCGATACTTAGTTTTAGTGTCCTAAATGATCATCATCGACAATCAGTTATTAGCTCCACCCACTACACGTTACGTCACCACACGTCATCAGCTGCTGCTGCTTGGTTTTTACTTTACATGCTTCATTTTTATACGGAAAAACACTGAATTTTTATAATAAATATTTATTAAAATATTAAGAGAGAAAATTAGAAAACAGAAAAATATTGTTGCGAAACAGTTTTTAACAACAGAAAAAAAATTGCTTTAAACAATATATTGATGCGATATACAGTATTTCTTTTACTGCAATATTTTTCTACATGAAATCCCTGATCGTACTGCTGAGACTCTGCTGCCTCTCATTGAAAGGCACTGTGCAAATGGATCGATGATCCATACAGATGAGTGGCGGGCATACAATCAAATACCAAATTTGCCTGGTCGTTATACACATCTGACTGTCAATCATTCGCAGCATTTCGTTGATCCCATATCAAGTACACACACGCAAAATATTGAGGGGATGGGTCTCATGCCAAAAAAAAATTGAAACACATCAATGCTACCAGCCGACCACTATTTCAGTCGTATTTAAGGGAAATTGAGTGGCGATGGCGCAATGCCACGTATCCAACTGGTGAAGATAAATGTTTCGAAAAGATTTTAAACTGTATATCGCAACAATATATTGTTTAAAGAAAAAAAATACTGTATATCGCAACAATATATTGTTAAAGAATTTTTTCTGTGAAAAACTGTAAATAAATATTTATTTTGTTAAAAAATAAATCAAAAATCTAATTTTCTCTGTTAATATTTTTAGTTTTTCCGTGTAAAAATGAAGCATGCTGATGACGTGCGTGACGTACGTGTAGTGGGTGGAGCTAATAACTGATTGTCGATTATCATTTAGGACACTAAAACCAAGTATCGCCGGAAACGCATTCTCCATTGTGTCCGCCGTGGATATGGGGAGGCCACCGATATGATTGATTGACTTGTCATTTTATCAGTCAGATGTTCAAATAATTCTATATATTTAATTACATAAAATAAATGCTATATAAGTATTACTTCGAGATTTGTGTAGCTAGCTATACAGAAAAAAAAAAGGAAAAATATCATGGACAGTCTACTTGCTTAAGTTATAATTATCGGGGTAAGACCTGCGACAAAACCGAGGACAGAGACGGGTATCAGAGATTCTAGTTAAAATGCTTGCCAACAAGAGAAATTAGCTGCAAGCACCCGAAGAAAGGGTAGCGGTAATAGTGATAATGTTAAGCCCTGTAGCATGCTAAATAAATATATGGACATTCCTTCGTCATATCAGCGTTGGTTGGAGCACCTGGAGGAAAACTACGTTGTCGGAATAGACAGAAATTGTCTGTGATCTCCATAGAGGAGCGACCTGTTCAATAGTTCTGTATATATATGTATATATATATATATGAGAATAACTATTGCTGTATGTTTATGTTTGTATATGTATATATAAATAGGTATGTCTATGAATGTATATAAGTGACTGTGCATATGAATGTGTATGTGGAGATAAATATGTGTATCTGTCTGTGCCTCGGTGTGAGTATATATGTGTTTCGCTGTGTGTGTGTATGTGTATATAAATACCTGTCTGCGCGTGTGCATGAGCATGTATGTGTGTCTATGTGTAGGTATATATATATGTATCTATGTGATTGTATGTGTAGGTAAATATATGTATCTATGTGGATGTATGTGTAGGTAAATATATGTATCTATGTGGATGTATGTGTAGGTAAATATATGTATCTATGTGGATGTATGCGTTGGTAAATATATGTATCTATGTGCATGTGTGTGGTTAATTGTGTGTGTGTGTTAGTGTCAGACGAGTGTAGTGAATGTTGTCATCGTAAACACAACCCTTTGTTGTACACACCTTTGCTGACCGGATATAGGAAACTGGAAACTGTCTTTGATATTGGGAACAAAAGTCATTCATTCATTGATTCAAATAGCGCCATTACAACCACCGCCAACACCACCGCCATTACTACCACCACCAACACCACCGCCATTACTACCACCACCAACACCACCGCCATTACTACCACCACCAACACCACCGCCATTACTACCACCACCAACACCACCGCCATTACTACCACCACCAACACCACCGCCATTACTACCACCACCAACACCACCGCCATTACTACCACCACCAACACCACCGCCATTACTACCACCACCAACACCACCGACATTAACACCAGCACCATTCTCCCTGCCACCACCACATTTACTAACACTGTCAATTGCACCATTACCACCACCACCATTACTAATATTGTCAACCACACCACCGCCACTCTCACAACGACATTCAAAAATAACAACTACAATAACAATTACTACTACTACTACTACTACTACTACTACTACTACTACTACTACTACTACTACTACTACTACTACTAGTAGCAACGACTACTACATCTACAACAACCACAACAAAGTTAATCAGTATTAAAGCCTCCACTACTACACCTATATCTACAAGTAGATCTATGACTAATGACTACAACACTTATAACAACTATATATGTCACAACAACAACAACAACAACAACAACGACAACGACAGCATCAACAGCTACACGACTGCAACAACGACAACAACAACGTCAACTACAACGATATCAACAACGACGACAATGACAGCATCAACAGCAACAACAACAGCAACAACGACAGCATCAACAACAACAACAACAACAACAACGACAACGACAACAACTACAACGACAACGACAGCATCAACAGCTACAACGACGACAACAACGACAACGACAACGACAACGACAGCTACAACAACAACAACAACTACTACTACTACTACAACGACAACGATAACTACAACGGCAACATCAACAGCTACAACGACGACAACAACAAGTACGGCTACAACTACAAAGACGACAACAAAAACAAAGACTGATACAACCTCCTTCCCTATAAATGCAAGATCTTATCAGAATGATAGTCAACTAAATGAGGTTAAGTCATCAATTTCTTAAACAATGCACTTCCTAGTCAACTCTCTGACACTGTCTATTGAAATATTGACGCCGATGAAAGGGCCTAGACCCAAACGTCAGACAAGGCACACCTGTAAAACCACACTTTCCACTCCTATTGCCCTCATAAACTGACACTACTTTTGTTACTGTTTCGTCATGTATAGGTGCAGCCATGGCTGTCTGATTAAGGTATACGTTTCCAGACCATGTGTTGTTGAGTTCGCTCAAACCGTACGGCTCCGTGGTCAAATGTTTTTCACTATAGCATTGAGTGGGGCAATGATTTTTGTCCGAAGATTGATTTAATTAGACAGAAATAGCACAAGTCTATGTATATTTTAAACTGAAGCTGTTAAAATCATTCCATACTAACACACACACACACTTGTGCATACCTATATCTCTCTACCTCTCCATATATATATATATATATATATATATATATATATATATATATATATATATATATATTTATATATATAATGTATAATAAACAATACAATATAATTACCTCATTATTAGAGGTTTCCCGAATAAGACGAATACGAAAGAAACGTCCTCATTCGTTCGTCGGACAAGGCAATATAAAACATTTATAAATTTCAACAGAAAAAGGCGAGTGCTTAGCTCTGATGAATACCAACAGTATGAAACAGAGATCTGTCAGCTTATCTCCCTTTGTTTGTTGAAAAAAGAAGTAAGTGACATAGTCACTACATTAAAACAATAGCGTAAGGTCTTCAAAATGTTTTTAATTAAGCATACAGTATATTGCCAAATATACTATATATATATACATTCATATATGCATCGCTATTTCAGAGCACCAATTCTAATATATATATATATGTATGTATATATATAATTAGTATTTACGGCTCCTAAGTCTACTGGTAGAGATGTTTATGTTGAAAGGACTGGGCTGTTATTTCTAGCTGTCGATAACCCTTTTCACGCCACTGGCTTGACGGCAGGGCGATGTGTGTTTTTTAAACCACATGTGCTTTTTCACCATTATTCCCCGATTTGCTTTTAGCGTTTAATCATAGATAGTTGAATCTTCTCCTTTGCCGATGATCCAAGATTTGATATCTATGATTCACTGATTAATGGTGAAATATATTTCTTCAATGGAATATATACAAAGGAGATTAATCATTCTTGCAAGGGATCTATATTCAAGGTTCTTGTTAATTTTTAATATGTTACCTCCATGAATATATGTGTTTACACTCTTTACAAATTATTCCCTGTGATTGTTTGGTGTGTCTATTTTATATATGTATATATCATCCTACATTTCATTTAATATAAATGCTCGGATTTACTACTTGGAATCTTTCAGCTTATTCCACAGGTGGTATAGCGCATGCTTCTGATATTCTCAGACATGAAATTATATATATATATATATATATATAATACGGAAAGGAAAAATCTTCGATCATATATATATATATATATATATATATATATATATATATATATATATATATATATATATATATATATATATATATATATATATATATATATATATATATAATAATGATAATATTATTTATACTTATATATACACTATATATAATTATAAACAGGAAAGGTCAGTAATTCATTACCACCTTATTACCAGTAAGAAAAGTACCTCAATGTAAATACATCAGATGTTTTACAGAGCCGAAATATAAATTACAGAATAATCAAAACTATGTTCAAAACATTTTATTGCTGACAATCGTTTCTTCCAAACTTTCGTTTGGAATTATCGGAGCACTAGCAAAGTTTAGACATATAATTAACCTCCTATCGCACAGAACAATCGGAAAGATACGTAGATGTTAGTGTTGTCATTAACAGTGTCATATTTAAAGAGTGAAGATGATGTGGTCAGTATCAGTGGATGCGACAAATATTATAAAAGAATAATACAACTATAGAGGAATTAAAGAAGAAAGTTACTCTCAAAACGAGGACATTAGCTGTACATATGCAAACGTATAGAAAGAGTGCAGGGGTATTAGGCATGTACAGAATAACCAGGTGAGAAACAAGCAATGGTACTAAGCATATATATCACAGTATGGCAAAGGTATCACATAATACAATACAGGTATAAAAGCATATTAAGCGGACAGAGATGCGTGGGTATGAAAAGCAGTTTCTATGAAGTTTATGGTGGATGCAATGTGATAATTGTCCCGGTAATGTTCAAATGTGCATGTGT
>OZ024743.1:69076060-69126060 GCA_964016885.1 Eledone cirrhosa
TATAATATACGGTATGTTTAATAAATAAATATCTGAAAAACTGTCTAGCTATGAATATTAAAAGGCTGGTGCTAACGCCGTCTAGTTGATTCCAGCAGAAACAGGCCTCATCTGCATGGAAAACTGGACGTTAAACGGTGATGATCACGATGATGATATATAACCACAGCATATACGTTTAACATCATATTGGCCCCGTAATGAACTCAAAACGCTAAAAAATAAAAGCAATCTGAGAGAATGCGGTCATGTTGCAAGACTGAACAGCCATGAAATAACGATTCTAAAAGGAGCTTGGAAGAGAGAGAAATGAGGGGAGGGGGTCACGGAGACGAGGTTGATCCTTCAAACGGTGGTTAAGTGATTAATGTGTTTCTGCTGATTGTCATGTGATATGTCAATAGGAATAACATAGATGTTTGATCCAATAACACACGCTAAATTTGATGTAAAAATTTGTTCGGTTTTCTTAGCTTTAAACAGTTTACAACAGATACGAGTTTTCCTTCCAGTCGAGTGTACAGTCACATAGATTTTCTATCATTTCTCGCTTGTATAAAAATCCATCATTTACGTTGAAGTTTATCAATGAAATCTTAACCACTATATTACATTATATGTGTATATACATATATATGTGTGTATATAGTAATAATAATAAATGTGAAGACTATGTGTGTGTACACCTACACTCTCTCTAACACACACACACATATGTATATGAATGTATATATGTATATGTATATATGTATATATATATATATATATGTATATATATATATATATATATATATATATATATATATATATATATATATATATATATATATATATATACAGAAATAGCCGTCGAAACGGCTTGAGCTCTGCCGTCGTGGTTAAACATTTTCCTATTACTCACGCTACTACCCTAAGTATTGAGTACTCTGGTGCGTTATGGTCCATCTAGTTCCTTACAACACTTCCTTTATATATATATATATATATATATATATATATATATATATATATTTATATATATATATATATGTGTGTGTGTGTGTGTGGTGTATATATATATAATGTTTAAGTGTGTATGTTCTTGTGTGTATTTGTATGTGTATTTGTATATGATTGTGTGCGTATATGTATGCATGTGAGTGAATGTGTATGTGTGAATATACATGAGTATATGTGTGTATATTTGTATATGTGTTTGTATATGTATGGGGGTGTATATGTTATTGATTGTGCTAGTGTGATCTCCTATTAACTGCTATGTTGCTACGTTGCACAATATAATTACTTGTGTTGCATTTCTTATGATATTACTTGGAAAAAGTACATTTATTATTATATCCATCAGATAAAGTCACATTTTCAATTTGCCAAACAATTTCAAAGTAGACAGCAGGTTTTATGTTACCTCCATCATGGCTGTCATGGCTGTTTTTCAAACATCTGGCCATTTGGCATCATTAATAAATATATATGTCCGGTGGTTGTTGAAGACGGGTTTGAAATAACAGTATTTCTGCTATATGTGTCTATAATGGACCCGTATATTCTGGTGCGTCACCATAACATCCGGCATATCTTGAGCCCTGTAAACTAAGGAGGGCCTAGTTGTTCCTAAAAAGAACAAAACATGAATGAACGGAAGTGAAAAAGGGATTGGAATAGTCCTTTTTTTATCAAGATCGAAAGGGTTCAGAGAGCCTTATGAATAACGCAAAGCATTCTTTCAGTTGTCCTAACGAATTTGTTAATTTGCCACCTATCGCTCTGATATGTGAGGGCGTGTGTACAAGGCTTTCCCCCTACAATTTCCTAATTATATAGAGAACAAACATGACATTCGATAATGTCTTTTATATGGAGGATCAGGATTTCATATTCGAAAACAAAGTACACCTGCAATTGTGTTTTTAATCTTCATCTATGCATATGTGTTTTGGGATCCAACTGCAGAAGCACAGAGAGTGATACAAGTATTGACAATGCTATGTTACAGCACCATATACATATCACACTTGAACTAGAGGCATCCCAAACGATCAAACCTACAAAAACATCGGACATCATATTGGCCCCGTGAAAACGTCGCAAGAGTGGAGAGAGGCACTCTGAGAAGATACAATCTTGAATTAGATTCAATGTCGTTGTAACGATCAATTTACCAGGAAACTAGAGGTGAGAGACGAAGAGTTAGATTGAGGAAGATATGGACAGCCTACATTAACCCTTTACCAGTTACACCGGCTGTATCCTGCCAGAGTGCTCTCACCTCTTTATGCTCAAACTGACTGTAACCGGCTACTCATACTGTTAAAGTATTGTTCTTAAAATAAATAATATCAAAGTCTCATAGATTTGATATTATGTGAGATCATTGTGTGAGGTAAAGCTTTTACCACAAAAATATAATAGTAAATATAGAGTAATATAAATGCTAAATAGTTAAACAATGGTTACACAAAGCTTTGTCGGTGACCTGAAATCTGGTACACAACCATGAGAGTTGGGGAGTCCTGGTGTTACGCACATCACAACTGTTACTCCACGGTTTCAACAGAGGTTGAGCGAGCCTACAATAAGATACAGAGCAAAGTATGTTATCACCTACCAGATGTCTATTTCTGGAGATTTACCTCTCAGCATAACATTTGTGCGCCCATCATCAAACTATTAGGTTATCAGAGGGAAATGTTTCTTCTTACATGGGAAATTATTGCACCTTAGCTTACGTTTTTGATACAAATCTCATCTGCCGTCTTCCATGACGCCTCGCGCAAATGACAATAAAAACATCTTCATCGTAAATGCTTTTCAAAGAATAACCCATTTCGGCTTAGCTCACAGCCTACGGAATTCAATAATATCGCTCACGATATTATACACGATTGGCATCAAATAATATAACACAGCCCACACAATACAAAATCTCATTATTGTCACCCGGCACGAAAGCACAAATTACACATCTCACACACCCTCCCAAAATTAAGATAGCACACATGAAACCATCTCACACACCTTGCCAAAATTATGAGAACACACATGAAACACAAATACGAGACAAGAAAATAACATAACTTACATTACAGTCATCTACTCGACAAACAAAAAAACAAAACCTCTAAAGCAACACCTGAAACAACAACAAATTTAAATCACAACACATGAAATTAGATGCAGAATACCAAGGCAACACTACACCACCACAATCACCAGCGATGTACAAACCTCAAAAATATGAATGCACACTTGGGTGTGCATTAGAAATGAGCATGACACTGCTGTTGTAGAAGACAAATCTTTAAAATGCACTTCACCATCTGATACAACAACTACTACTACTACTACTACTACTACTACTACTACTACTACTACTACTACTACTACTACTACTACTATTACTAGCAATAATAATAATATCAACAATAATATTACTAATAATAGTAACCACAATGGTAATAACGACAGCAAATAACATTATGAAAATATCCATTGATGAAAGATATTGTTGAGGAAAGAAAATGCATGAAATGTTAAATAGAGCAGCTAAAATGTTGTTACATAATAATCTACCAATTGCATGATGGAAAACATTGAATATAACAAAATCGTGTGAAATATTGCAACAATTAACTCTTAATAGCTCTGTTGATTTTATTTCTCCCTCACGTTCTTTGCCACAATTCACAATTTCACGCATACCTGTACGCTTTGCACAACATTCGACATATACTGCATTGCTGTCCCCGTATGCATACACTCACACACACACACACACACACACACACAGATATATATATATATATGTATATATATATATATATATATATATATATATATATATATATATATATATATATATATATATATATATATATATATATATATATATATATATATATATATATAATATATTTGTGTGTGTGTCTGTATATATTTATTTATATACATATAATATATATATATATATATCCATGTGTGAACATTCAAAACACACACACACCAAACATTATATATATATATATATATATATATATATATATAAATATATATGTGTGTGTGTGTTTATATATATCCATGCGTGAACATACAAAACACACACACACATCACACACTAAATATATATATATGTATGTATGTATATATATATATATATATATATATATATATATATATATATATATAAATATATATATATATATATATATATAAATATATATATATATATAGTGGGGGTTGTCTCTTTGTATTTCTTCTCCCAGCCCTTTCTAACTCTTTCTCTTTATGCCTCTTTCTCTGCCTCGATTTCTTTCAAATTTATCTTTCGTTTAATCTCGAATAACATTTTGCGTTTTAAAAAACAACAAAAAACAATGACAAACACTCACATAATCAATACACGCAGACACAATAACACACACACACACAACACTCACACACAAACATACACAACGCTCACACACAAACGCACACAAACACATGCGCGCGCATACACACACACGCGCACACACAAATACACACACACCAACTGCTACACGCCCAAACAGATACACGCATACATTTACACAGCAAAACAAATCACCCTTCCGCCTCACGAAATAAATGAACGAAAAAAAAAATGAAATAAAATAGAGAAGTATATGAAGGATTAAAAAAGGAATGAAAAACATCAACGAAAGATGAGAATTGGAAGAAATATAAAAAAAAAAAATTTGAATAAAAGAACGAAAAAGGAAAAATACAACGAAATTTGTTTTTTAAATGATGGCCGACTTATTTTTTCCTTCTCGCTTTTGTTAGTTAAGCCATATTCGCCATTTGCTATTTTAGACGCAAAGAAACAGCGACTGTCTTTTCAGTTGAAAGTGGAGTGATACTCGAGTCATAATTGCAAATCACAGATCTATCGTAATATTTTCTTCAATTTTTAATCTGACACCCCCCCCCTATCTCTCCTATTACCACCACCACCAACACCACCACCTCCATGAAAGTGGTGGTGATGCTGCTGCTTCTGATAATAACCTCATGCACCATTCTTCACTAACACGTACCAAATAATATGACATCACAAATGCCATTCAATTGTTGAAGTTGAATATTTTTTTCAAATAGGAGGACGTGAAAGCAAAAACAACAGCAACAGACACGTACAGATTAGCAACATCGGTAACTACTACTGCAACAACGCCGACAACGTCTACTATAACAACAACTGCAGCGTCTACAGTAACAACGACAGCATTTACAGAAATACCAACCACAACATCTATAGTAATAACAACACCCATGACAACATCTATTTTAACAACGACATATACATTAAAAACAACCATAACATCTACAGTAACAAAATTGGAAGAGACACCAACATCCTGCATATTTCAAGCAACAAGAATAGAGAAGTTGGGGATGCCACAATCATTCAGAAGGAAATAGAAAAGGGTATGCGCATACTCAACGACAAAATCACCAGAGCTCCTAAAATATGGAAGGCCGAAGTTTATCGAAGCTATATAGCATACTATATACACTGTTCGGTGCTATGAAAAACATTTTAGAAGCCAGTCAAGTGTGTGTGAAAATATGTAGAGGGGTACGCACACACACACACACACATATATATATATATATATATATTAGAAAAGGGAAGTAAGGTTCTATACAAAACAGTGGATATAGAGAAAAGGTGAAGTTGGAAATAGCACGGAAAATGTATTTAAGGGTCTCTTTTTCTTTTTTATCCTTTCTTTGATTCGTCAAAGTGACATTATTGAAAAAATGAGAGAGACAATTCTTTAAAAAAAGTTTTATAATGTATATAAAGTATATATATATTAAGAATCATATATATATATATATATATATATATATATATATATATATATATATATATATATATATATATATATATATATATGATTCTTAACAGGATCCAGCCTGAGATGGAGAAGAAGCTCAGGGACAACCAGAGCGGCTTCAGAGAGGGTAGATCAACCACCAGTCACATACCGATGCTGAGGAGGATATTAGAGGGAGCTAGAGCAAAGTGCCTTCCTGCAGTCATGGTTTCAATTGACTTTAGGAAGGCCTTTGACTCTGTGGACCGTTACTGCATGATGAAGATCTTACAGGCTTATGGAATCCCCAAGAGGATAGTGGACCTGATATCACTGCTCTACACCAACACCAAAACCCAAGTCATTACACCTGATGGAATGACAGAGTTCTTTGAGATACTGGCTGGAGTGCTCCGGGGAGATACATTGGCTCCCTACCTTGTTATCATCGTAGTGGACTATTGTATGCGCCTTGCACTGGAGAAACACCAGGACTCTGGCTTTACTGTAGCACCGGCTCAGAGCAGGAGAGTTGGGGCGAAAAAGGTATCGGATGCTGAATTTGCCGACGACATAGTTTTGGTGACAAATACAGTGAAGGAGGCAGAGGATTTGATGCGGGAGGTTGAGACTGTGTCGATGAGTGTGGGGCTGAGAATGAATGAGACTAAAACAAAATATCTGGTAGAGAATGTTGAGAAGTCAGAGGGGATCACTAATGTAGGCGGGAAGCCGCTAGAATTGGTTGAGAGCTTCCTGTATTTGGGAGCAAAGATTGGGAATACGGAAGATGATGTGGTTGAGAGAAAGAGCAAGGCCTGGGCGGCGTGCCACAGCTTGAGATCGGTGTGGAAGTCGGACCTTCGTAGAGACCTGAAAATCCGCTTCTTCATTGCTGTAGTGGAGTCTGTGCTGCTGTATGGGTCTGAGACTTGGACACTGACCAAGAAACTCACTCAGATGGTGGATGGGTGCTACACGAGAATGCTGAGGATGGCTCTGAACATTAATCAGTAAACACTGAGGATGAAAAACCTAGAGCTGTATGGGAGCATCCCAAAAGTCAGCTCAAAAGTGACACAGAGTAGATTGAGGTTAGCTGGACATGCTCACCGACATCCAGAGTTGATATTGCACTCAGTGCTCCTTTGGGAGCCCCTACATGGACACACTAGAAGAGGAAGACCAAGGTTAACGTATGTTGATGCCCTAAGGACAGACACTGATCTGTTGGAGACGCAGGACATGGCAGCGATAATGAGGGACAGAGACCGCTGGAGAGAACTCGTCCATGGATCTCGGGAATTTTACCCACCATAGAATATATATGTATATATATATATACATACATATTTGGTGGGTCATATTGTTATAATATTGCCAAAATAATAATAAAACACACTCACTGTTTGCTTTGGATGGGTTTTCGATTCTGTATATTTTATATCCCTATAGTTAATTTAGCTAGCAATCAATGTTTATCATTCATTGACCAAAGATTAAAAATATAGATATGAATGTATATGTATATATAGACTATCAAAGTTCTTACATCACACATATGTGACACCTATATATATATATATATATATATATATATATATATATATATATATATATATATATATATAGATATATATTTATATCGATATGTTTCACCGTTGGTCAATGAATGATAAATATTGATTGCCAGCTAAATTATCTATGGAGATATAAAATATATAGAAGTGAAAACCAATCCAAACCAAACAGTGAATGTGTTTTATTATTATTTCTGGCAATATTATAACAATACGACCCTCCCCAAATATAATAATATTTGTTTCAACACACGATTTTATATTAAAAAAAACTTGCAAAACAAATTCATCGCCGTATATATATACATATATATATATATATATAAATATATATATATATATATATGATGGAAAAAATGAAACGAATTTACATATCTCACTCTTAGTACGGCTGTTACTTAAATATAAGTATGTATACGTACATACATATATGTATACAGACGTACAGTAGTATGTATATATATACATACATGCACTACATATATATATATGTACATATGGATTTACTGAACATTTATTAAAATGCTCGGTTTGTTTGTAACAAACATCCCCAATTAAGCCGTACAGTGTTTAGCAACCATCGTTGCCCTTTTGTTCAACATTGACAAAGGAAGGATGTACTAGTTTCAAGCTTATTAGCTATCGTCAGCAACGTATACCTTCTTGCCAGATGAGTGAACGTCTGAAAGTATATACTTTCCTTATGCATATTAACGGCTGGGCAGCCTAATTTGCATATCGAGTGAGTTAATCGGCCGGGCGCACTGAAAACAATAAATGGAAAAAATGAAACGAAATTTCATTTCTCAATCTTAGTACGGCTGTTACTTAAATATAAGTATGTATACGTACATACACATATGTATACAGACGTACTGTAGTATGTATTTATATATATACATGCACACATATATATATGTATGTATGGATTTAACGAACATTTATTATAATGCGCGGTTTGTATGTAAACAAGAGTGAGAAATGAAATTTCGTCTCATTTTTTTCCATTTATCGCTTTCGGTGCGCCCGGCCGATTAACTCACTCGATATGCAAATTAGGCTGCTCAGCCGTTAATATGCATAAGGAAAGTATATACTTTCAGACGTTCAATCATCTGGCAGGAAGGTATACGGTGCTGACGATAGGTAATAAGCTTGAAACTAGTTCCTTGTTCCTTTGTCAGTGTTGAACAAAAGGGCAACGTTGGCTGCTAAACACTGTACGGCTTAATTTGGGATGTGTGTTTACAAACAAACCGAGCATTATAATAAATGTTCGGTAAATCCATACGTACATTTATATATATGTGTGCATGTATGTATATATATACATACTACTGTACGTCTGTATATATATATATATATGTATGTACGTATACATACTAATATATATATATATATATATATATATGTGTCTGTGTGTGTGTGTGTGTGTGTGTGTGTGTGTAATAGGTAAATAACAACACAATCGGTACAGTATATGGAAGGAATATATTAGGTTGACGCTTGAAATAGCAGGAAGAGGGTCTTAACCTTTCGGACGCTAGTACTTCATCAGAAGAAAGAATGAGAAATAAGATAGTTTGAAGGGACGGTCGGGGTATAGTTATATGTGTGTCTGTGTGCGTGACACTATACAGCCCTATTTATGTTTTACCTCACAAAAAGTTGATGTCATGATTAGAACTCAGTAATAACAACGAACAACGATAATGCCCAGCTCATGGAGTGTCAGCGAGAGCGAGAGAGAGAGAGATAGAGAGAGAAGGAGAGAGGGAGAAAGAGAGAGAAAGAGATAGAGCGAACGACGAGAGAGCTAGCGAGAGAGAGAGATGGAGCAAGAGAGAGAGCCAGGGATCGAGAGAGTGTATGTGTGTGTGTGTGTGTGTGTGAGAGAGAGAGAGAGAGAGAGAGAGAGGGGGGGGGGGGACGAGAGAGAGAGAGAGAGAGAGAGAGAGAGAGAGAGAGAGAGAGAGAGAGAGAGAGACATTCACGGAACATTTGTTATGTTTACATTTTCGACAGAAAATAAGGAGAGCCAGCAGAAGACATTCCGAAGACGTCTACAACGTACTAAATTCCTTTCGAATTCATTCACTGAAAGATAATTTTTTTTATCTTACAAGAATAATTTCATCTGAAACATGTTTAATGGAAAAAAGAAAGAAAACGAAAGGAGGAAAAAAAATCTATTTACTTTCACTTTCATTTCGGCTGTTACTGTCTTCCATTTGCACTACTTTGGCATTTAGTTCATGAAATTTTCTAGAAAATGTCTAAAACAGTCAATAATCAGGCTTAGTGGGAACGAATGTTGCATGTCTTGCGGTTTGTTGTGGCAACAAAATGGAGAATTTCTTTCAACTGTCAGAATTTATACAAAAAATTCTCCATCATTCTCAAATGACCATCCACGGAATTAGAATTGTTTTATTTATCTAAATCCCCCTTTTGTTGTTTATTTCTTTATTCCTTTTATAGACATAAAATATTATTAATATAATCTGCACACAAATTTGTTTCATTAACACACATTAGCATATATATATATATATATATATATATATATATATATATATATATACGATATTAAATAAATGGAAACTATATTTATAAAACCATATCTATTTCATTATATATATTTCAGGGATATCATATTAACAATATGCTATGCCTTCCTCAGACAAAATACAATATAAACAGTTTTATAGATAAATAGATTTGACATACCGTACAACATCGACTTGTATTTGAAAAGTTGAATTGGCAGTGAAAAAATTGTAAACAGAGAGAAAGAAAGAGAGAAAAAAAAGGAAAGAAAGACAGAAAACGAAGAAAAAGAAGAAAAAGAAGAAATGCATGGAACAAAATAGAGAGATGGAAAGATAGATAAAGAGAAGAACTTCATGTAAAGAAACAGAGAGAGATATATATAGAGAGAGGAAATAGATAGAGATAGATATATATATAGAAAAATATGTAGTTGGACATCCGTTGAGTAAACGTATCAATGATACATTTATTTTGTCTGAGGCAGGCATAGCATATTGTTAATATGATATCCCTGAAATATATATAATGAAATAGATATGGTTTTATAAATATAGTTTCCATTTATTTAATATCGTAAATATACTCCAAATACTTGTCGAGTGCTTTTATATCAGTTATTAATATTTACTAGTTGTAACCCAACAATTTAAATATAACTTTCCATATATATATATATATATATATATATATATATAAAAATAACAGATTAAAGTTTAAGCAAAGAATCGCTGCTTTCACCCTTAACGGGATCTTCTGAAACTAACAAAGTCAATCTGTAAACGCAGAACTGGATATTTCAAAAAACGTTGCAACCGGAGGAAGGCAGGAAGACAATAGATTTGTTCGTGGAAACGTTCGCTGGCGAAGAACGGGAAAAACGAATATAATACGTCATTAATAGGAGCGGTGAAAAACAAAACAATATATATATATATATATATATTTGAAAATAACTATATATATTAAAATAACTATATATATATATATATACTTATATATATTAAAATACATATATATATATATATTAAAATAACTATATATATATATATATACTTATATATATTAAAATACATATATATATATATATTAAAATAACTATATATATATATATATATACATATGTATATATTAAAATACATATATATATATATATATATATATATATATATATATATATATATATATATATATATTAAAATAACTATATATATATATATATACATATATATATATTAAAATACACATATATATATATATATATATATATATATTAAAATAACTATATATATATATATATATATATATACATATATATATATGTAATAATAATAAATTTGAAGACTAAAATCTAAAGAGGGCTCGATAAGGATAAATATATATCAAATATATAAGAACCGTAGAGCAAATATTTATTAAAATAACAGATTAAAGTTTAAGCAAAGAATCGCTGCTTTCATCTGACGCTAAAAAAAATCAACCTGTGAACGCAGAAGTAAATATTTCGAAAAACGTTGCAACCGAAGGAAGACAGGAAGACGATAATTTGGTTCGTGGAAACGTTCCCTGGCAAAGAACGGAAAAAACGAAGATAATACGTCATTATGCGAACAATTACACGCAAATACAAAACCACGTTTATGGTATAACTGAAGTCGAGGACTAAAATTCTATTTAGGAAACCGAATGATTCTCGGCTTCAGAGTTAAGAATAATTGTTTCTACTTTTGGTACAAGGCCAGCTATTATCCCAGTGTACTACTGGTACTTTATTTTATCGACCACGTAAGAATAATTATTTCTACTTTATATAATTGTTTCTACTTTTGGCACAAGGCCAGCAATTACCAAGTGTATTATTGGTACTTTATTGTATAGACCCCATAAGGATGAAAGGCAAAGTTAACCGCGGCGGGATTTGAACTCAGAATTGCAAGGGCCGTAACTCTATACGTCAAAGCATAGCGTCCGACCCTCTACCGATACTGCCAATCCATACAAAATATATATATATATATATGCGCGTGTGTGTGTGTGCGTATACATATAATTATATAAACGTATATAAATATACACACATAAACGCATATAACGCGCGCATACACGTACCTACATGTAAATACACATATGTTCGCTAAACGTACGTCAACCAAAACACAAAGTACACATATACACACACCCTACATACGTGCAAACCCACATACACAAACAAACGCAAAACTCACGTATACACATAACCATATAGACTTGTACCAGTATATATAATATAATATATAGGCCAATAACAAATACAAGCAAATATATGTACGAGAAAGTATATGTACCTTCACAAAACATACATGTAATATATACTTACCTATACAAATAAGTAATGGTATAATATGTATATAAATATATATATATATATATATATATATATATATATATATATATATATATTTAAAAGTTAAACAAGTTCAATGAATAAATCAAAGAATGAGGTTTACAATAGATTGGAATCACTCAACTGAAACGGTTTTCCAGAGTTATTAAAATTAATTCAAAATATTAACAAAATAGATATTCTTGTGATCAAGTATATTTTATTATACATATTTCAGAGGTACTGAATTAAGTTCAGCAGTACGTCCTCATCAGATCAAATAATATGATGCATGACATACGCTGACATATTAGATGGCTAAGATTCAGCCACGAATGAATCTTAACCATCTAATATGTCAAGGTATGTCATGCATCATCTTATTTTATCTGATGAGGACGTATTGTTGAACTTAACTCAGTACCTCTGAAATATGTATAATAAAATATACTTGATCACAAGAATATCTATTTTGTTAATATGTTGAATCAATATATATATATATATATATATATATATATATATATATATATATATATATATATAAGGTAAAAAGGTGAAATCGAAAATGCAACTGAAGTCTTTTTTTTAAAAAAAAAATTTTATTTGGTCCCTTTACCGGTTTCGCAGTTCTTCTGCTTTTCAAAAGTAGAATTGAGATGGAGAGTTTGTGGTTTTTCTCACACACACACACACACACACACACACACACACACACACACACACACACACACACACACACACACACACACACACACAGACAGACAGACACACACACACACACACACACACACGCACACACACACACACACACACACACACACACACACACACACACACACACATATATATATATATATATATATATATATAAATATAATTTCAGCGAGATTGTATTTCGGCGGGGCCAAAAGCACAACGAAACGCAACTTTCGAGATATGCGGCAACCACTCAATGGAGTAAAAGAAGACCAGAGCAATTAACATACGTTATAGAGGCCACATAAAATGAAAAGAGTGATCGTGAAGCCATCAGCCACCGGAGCCAAACAAATAAACGAAGCAAGCTAAACAGGTTAACAAAAGAATTTATATATATATATATATATATATATATATATATATATATATATATATATATATATATATATATGTATGTATATATATATATTGTTAAATATATATATGCATACATATATATATATATATATATATATATATATATATATATATATATATATATATATATATATACATGGTACAAAAGAGAAAACACAGGTAAGCATTAAGAGAAGGATTTTATCCAGGTATTTACGACCGTTTCATTGGTAAGTGCAACCTCATATTGCTATACTGCAAATAGCAGCCACTCAAATATAATTGTTGGTTGAATATAATTGTACGTTGAAACCATCCATGAAACTGGCTTTCTTAGCCAAGAACTGGATCACAATAACCAATTTCTTGCTTCTCTAACTATATATATATATATATATATATATATATATATATATATATATATATATATATATATGCATATATATAAATATATACATAAATATATATATATATATATATATATATATATATATATATATATATATATATATATATATATATATACATATATATATATATATATATATATATATATATATATATATATATATATATATATATATATATATATATATATACGTGTACGTGTGTAAGTTAGGGTATGTATGTGTGTGTGTGTATAAAATGTAGATATAAGCACATGTGTACACATACGTACCTACATACCTACCAACCTACATCCTTACTTGACAATATGGACGTCCAAACAGATCACTAAATATCTTTCAGTCTCTTAGAGACATAATTTACCCTAGGTTCTCAAATATTTATTATGATCCAATATTGTTATATTTATATTCACCAAGACACATACACATATATATATATATATACTTATATACATATAAATTATACACACACACACACATATATATATATATATATATATATATATATATATATATATATATATATATATATATATATATGTACATATATATATATATATATATATATATATATATATATTTATGTATGTATTGCATATATATACATACATCCACCTGCGAGGAGACACTCATTTGTACAAACAACATAAGGCCACAGAACCATAATACTACACTACAACTAAATTCAAAATCAAAGCCATAATACTTAAATATTCACGTAAATACACCCACTACATAAAATCTATGCCAATCCGTACCAAATACTTAAACCCTATACTAAAATCTACCAAATATCTAAACACTACATTAAAGACTACCAGATACATAAACCCTATACTATAGACTAACAAATAGTTAAACCTTACATTAAGGGCTAACAAATAGCTAAATCCTACATTAAGGACTAACAAATAGTTCAACCTTACATTAAGGACTAACAAATAGTTTAACCCTAGATTAAGAACTAAAAAATAGCTAAACACTATATTAAGGACTAACTAATAGCTAAACTCTACATTAAGGACTAACAGATAATTAAGCCTTACACTAAAGACTAACAAATATCTAGACCCTACATTAAGGACTAACAAACAGTTAAACCCTACATTAAGGGCAAACAAATATCTAGACACTACATTAAGAGCTAACAAAAAGTTAAACCCTACATTAAAGACTAACAAATACCTAAACCCTACATTAAAGACTTACAAATAACTAAACCCTATATTAAGGGCTAACAAACAGTTAAACTCTACATTAAGGACTAAAAAATAGTTAAACCCTTCATTAAGGACTAACAAATAATTAAACCCTATATTAAGGAACAAGAAATAGCTTAACCCTACATTAAGGACTAACAAATCGTTAAACCCTACATTAACTCTTTAGGATTTACATTACTCTATATATACTATGGTATTTACATAATTATCTCACATAATATTGAATCTATGAGATTTTGAGTTATTTTATTTTCTGAACAATACCTTAAAATTGGCATGACTGGACAGTTATAGCCAGTTTGAACAGAAAGAGGTGAGAGAATTCTGGGCGGATATGGCCGGTTTAAATGCTAAAGAGTTAATAACTAACAAATAGTGAAATCTTACATTAAGAACTAACAAATAGCTAAACCCTATATTAAAGACTAACAAATAATTAAACCCTAATTTAAAGACTAACAAATAGTTAAACTCTACACTAAGAACTAACAAATAGTTAAAATCTATATTAAAGACTAATAAATAATTAAAACCCACACTAAAGTCTAACAAATATATGAAAAACTAGACTGAATCCTATGAAATACGTAATACCTACAATCACGCCGTATGCAGAATTCTCTCTGAGTGATTTCCCGTATGATCGCGACCATAAAACTCCGAATATAACTCATACTCAACTGTTCTTCCCCATATGTTCCCCTTACCCTGATTTAACTAAGGTTTTCAACATACTTAAAGTGATGGGGTACAGGGAGATGGAGTTAAAGATATATACGGAAGTAAACGTTCACACATAACTACACACACACGCGTGCATATGCGAATATGTATGGACCCGTAATTTCTAAAAGACACAGGGACGCCACATTAACATAGGGTGATTCTAGTGCATTATGTTTTTAAACTGGTGGAGTCCATCTATATACATATATATATATATGTATATATATATATATCTTGACCACCTTGACCTACCAGTCTGTCGGGCACCATTCGGCGCCGCTGGTTACAGCACGTTGCTCTGTTAGCCATACAATGACGCCATCCCACTGGCTGGCCGGGCAATCCGATATATATATATATATATATATATATAAAATTAGAATTGGTGCTCTGAAATAGCTATATATATATATATGAATGTATATATAGTGTATTTTGCAATACACTGTATGCTTAATTAATAGCATTTCGAAGACCTTATGCTATTGTTTTAGAGTAGTAACAGTCTCACTTACTTTGATTTTCACCAAACAGGGGAGATAAAGCTGACAGGGCCTTGTTTCGCATGTTTTGATGCTTATCAAAACCAACTACTCCTCTTGTTTGCTGAAAATCATGGATGTTTGATTCTTATAGAATTCTAGTAAATAATCAGGAACTGATTATACAGAGCGGTTTCCGGTCAAGCAGAAATTGAAAATTAGAATTGGTGCTGTGAAATAGCTATATATATATGAATGTATATATAGTGTATTTTGCAATACACTGTATGCTTAATTAAAAGCATTTCGAAGACCTTATGCTATTGTTTTCGAGTAGTGACAGATTCACTTACTTTAATTTTCAGCAAACAGGGGAGATAAAGCTGACAGGGCCCTGTTTCACATTTTTTTATGCTTATCAAAGCCAACTACACGTCCTGTTTGCTGAAAATCATGGATGTTTGATTCTTATAGAATTCTAGTAAATAATCAGGAACTGATTATACAGAGCGGTTGCCGGTCAAGCAGAAATAGAAAATTAGAATTGGTGCTCTGAAATAGCTATATATATATATGAATGTATATATAGTGTATTTTGCAATACACTGTATGCTTAATTAAAAGCATTTCGAAGACTTTATGCTATTGTTTTAGAGTAGTGACAGTCTCACTTACTTCTAATTTTCAATTTCTGCTTCACCGGCAACCGCTCTGTATAATCAGTTCCTGCTAAATCATTTATGATTCTTTCTTCATAAGTATATTTTAAACTTATAGCCTCGTTTAAATGATTTTTGTGTGGTGTATTTATGCTGATTGGGACCAGAAATACTGTATATATTTTATCTAATGATTCTATGAACTTACTTTTTATATATTGCTCTGATTATTAATTATTTAATTAATTCGTCATTGAGCCACACCGTGAATGGTTGCCAAAAACATATATATATATATATAACAACTAGAAATAACCATATGAAACAATCACAGAGGATAATTTTTACAAGTGTGTAAGCACACATAGCTAGGTAGGTAACTAAATAAAGTTAACTAGAACTTCAAAAATAGATACCTAATAATATGATTAATGTTCCCTGTATATATTCCATTAAGGAAATATATTTCACCAATTAATCGAATGGTAAACCACGAAAGCCGATACTTGTATTTTCAACAAGGAAGAAGTCCAGCCATCTGTGTTTAGGCATTAAGTTCAAATCAGCGACTGGCCAGTAACACGTGCTCTATCTACTAAAAATACACACATCATACCAGCTTCGTCCCAGTGGCGTGAATAGGGTTATCGACAACTAGAAACAGCAGTCAAGTCATTTCAACAGAGTTAGCTCTACAATTAAGGAGCTGTATTTATATATCTATATCCCAAATTAAGATGAATCAAAGTTAATTTAATCTAAATCAAAATTATGGGTGTCATGCCAGAAAGGCATGCGCCATATCACCCGTAAAATAAGCTCCAAGATTCTAATGAATAGGTCCGAGCATTTTATAACAACTAGAAGTTATTATAATATATATATATGTATATATTATGGTGTTATTATGTTGTTATAAAATAAAGTACCAGTAATGCACTGGGTAATTGCTGGCCTTGTGCCTAAAGTAGAAACAATTATGTTGTTATAAAATGCTCGGACCTATTCATTAGAATCTTGGAGCTTATTTTACGGGTGATATGGCGCATGCCTTCTGGCATGACACCCGTAATTTTGATTTAGATTAAATTCACTTTGATTTATCTTAATTTTGTATATATATATATATATATATATATATATATGTATGGATATGGATTTGACTAGTTTATATGTATATACCCATTAAATATTATATATATATATATATATATATATATATATATATATATATATATATATGTGTGTGTGTGTGTATGTGTGTGTGTGTGTGTGTGTGTGTGTTATTTTGCGTGTGTGTTAGGTAATTCCGATGGAAAAGCAAAGGAAAAAGAGTGTTCTATGTATAGAACACCTAGATAAATAACATCTCTCTCTGATGACCGATCCAGACGTATATTATTATTGTCTGGGATCCAGAAACCATTAGTAATCGAGTAGTTATATTTCGTGTTGTTCACTTTCTAATTAAATATATATATTTATATATATATATATATATATATATATATATATATATATATATATATATATATATATATATATATATATATATATATATATATATATATATATATATATATATATATATGTATATATATACATATACATATATATATATATATATATATTTATTTATTTATAGTAATAATAATAAATTAGAAGACTAAAATCCAAAGAGGGCTCGATAAGGATAAATATATATCAAATATAGAAGAACAATAGAGCAAATATTTATAAAAATAACAGATTAAAGTTTAAGCAAAGAATCGGTGCTTTCACCCTTTAAGATCCAGTTAAGGGTGAAAGCAGCGATTCTTTGCTTAAACTTTAAACTGTTATTTTAATAAATATATATATATATATATATAAAGCTGGATTCTATAGAATTCCAGTGATAATCAGGATTTTATTATACCGAGCGAAATAAGGGAGAGAACTAACAGTCTGTTTCACGCTGGTTAGCGATCATCAGAGCCGCGCAACACCTGCTTCCGCCGAAGATTATAGAAGCTGGATTCTTATAGAATTCCAGTGATAATCAGTAGCGCATTATACATAGCGATTACCGGTCCAGCAAAAAATAGGTATCAGGATAGGTGTTCTGACATAGCGATATATATATGAATGTGTGTATAGTATATATATTTAATTAGAAACTGAACAACAATATATGAATATATGAATGTGTGTATTTGTGTTTATAGTATATACTGTATGTATATCAAAGCATCAGAGCCATGCATCTACTGCTTCCGCCGAAGTTTATATATATATGGATATATATATATATATATATATATATATATATATATATATATATATATATATATATATATATATATATATATATACATACATACATACATACATACATACATACATACATACATACATACATACATACATACATACATACATACTGGTGGTGGCTGCCAACTCGTTTTCGAGTACGGCCACTACTTTATATCCATGTAGGAGAAACCCTACCGATGCGCTGAATGAGTGTGACTTTTTAGTCCAACCAGCGACTTGAAAACACTGGTACAAACACTACACATGTGACAATTATTGAAACAGTGCTGGGCCCATGGTACCATGTGACGACAAGTGCAGAGAGATATCCAGATATAAAGCAATGCCTGTGCCGTGAAGCTTTTATAGTGAGCAAAGCCACTGCACAATTCAGTCCCACTCTCTTAACCGAGATGATATTTACCAAAAAGAAGAACAAGTCAACATCATTTCATACCATCAGGGTTGCAGGTGTTATATCAGAGTTTTCCTTCTCCTAGAATTCTGCCTTGACAAAGTCTAAGGGATCATCTCTCTCGGTGATTTTGGATGGCCATTGGCTCTTAAGAGCTCCTTTGACAGGTTTTGTTTTTAGTTCTGCAGGATGTCCAGAGTCACCCTCCTCATACATACATACATACATACATACATACATACATACATACATACATACATACATACATACATACATACATACATACATACATACATCAATGGTGATGTGGATAGGCTATACTTCTCACGCAAGGAAGGTGGCCGGGGTCTAAAATCAATATTAACAACATATGAGACCCGGATAGTAACACTGAAGCAACACCTTCAACAGAGGAAAAAGGTTGGCAACCATCTTGCCCAGGTTTATGACCATGAAAAAAGAAATATCATTAGAATAGCGACTGATCTGGAGGAGAGATATGGAATAAATCCTGATATAAATCTCTCACCCAGAGAAATCGGAAGATCCTATTCAATGTTCAAACAAGATAAAAAAATTGACCAATTTACAGAAAAAGTTGTGCATGGATACTTGAGGCGTAAAACACAGACCATATAGGGGATAAACCACTCAAAAAGCCTGGCATGGAGTTCCGACAAGTTTATGACATCACACCTTGAGGGATATCTCTATACAATACAGGAACAAGAACTCCCTACCAAATATCTGCTGCACAAAATAGGAGGGCCAGCAGCTGACAATAAATGTAGGCTATGTAAAACAAAGATCGAAGATGTAAGCCACATTGTTGCCAGCTGCGAAAGAATGTCATCTCGCTACTACCTCCCCATGAGACACGATGGGATAGCTAGAACCATCTGGAACGCACTTCGAAAAACAAAATTAACAACAAACGAGGAGGAATATATTGAGACAGATGGCACTAAGGAATACTGGTGGAACCTGAAAATAAAAACTGCCACCAAATTAAAGCACAACCGGCCTGATATTGTAGTTTGGGACCACACATTGAAAACGTGTTCTGTTGTGGAGATCAGCTGCCCACTTGATGTAAACGTTGTCAGAAAAATACAGGAGAAGGAGGACATCTACGGACCATTGATGAGGAGTTTACAAATCCAGTATCCAAGATACACCTTTAGCTTCATACCCATCATTATTGGTGCTACGGGTTATATACCAACCCGCTTGGACCAAAGTATGACTGAACTTGGATTTGCGGACAAAAAGCGCAGCTCCCTAATTCATAGTCTACAAATGGCTGCGATAGCTGGCACCTTCAAAATTTGCAAAACATTCTTGCGATTCAAGGGATGACAATTTCTTTTCTTTTACAACCTCGCCACCAGGAAGGTGGCTGGTCAAAAAGATATACTCGAAATTAAGAGAAAGAGAAAACATACATACATACATACATACATACATACATGCATGCATGCATGTATGCATGGTGGCTGCCAACTCGTTTTCGAGTACGGCCACTACTTCATATCCATGTAGGAGAACCCCTACTGATGCGCTGAACGAGTGTGACTTTTAGTCCAGCCAGCGACTTGAAAACTCTGGTACAAACACTGCACTTGTGACAATTATTGACACATAGTGCTGGGCCCATGGTACCATGTGACGACAAGTGCAGAGAGATCTCCAGATATAAAGTAATGCCTGTGCCATGAAGGTTTTATAGTGAGCAAAGGCACTGCACAAAGCCAGTCTCATTCTATTAACCAAGATGATATTTACCAAAAAGAAGAACAACTCAACATCATTGGATACCATCAGGGTTGCAGGTGTTATATCAGAGTTTTCCTTCTCCTAGAATTCTGCCTTGACAAAGGCTAAGGGATCATCTCTCCCGGGATTTTGGATGGCCATTGACTCTTAAGAGCTCCTTTGCCCTTTGACAGGTTTTGTTTTTAGTCCTGCAGGCTGTCCAAAGTCACCCTCCTCACCAAGAAACCTTGGTGGGCTTGCCAGTTTAGTCACCAACGACACGACCATGAGACGGGTTGTACTGGGATACATGTTACCAGTAGCACCAACTGGTGACCTGACATACGTACAAACATAAATATATATATATATATATATATATATATATATATATATATATATATATATATATATATATATATATATATAAGGGAGAGAATAGTGAGTGTGTAACACTCCACTTATCAAATAGGCAGTATATGGTTAGCTCAATGTCGGAGGACAGAGCCGTAATACAATTAACAACAAAGAGCGCTTAGAACATAGGTATATCTTTAATTGCTAACAGTGTTTCGTCCACACTAGAAGTGGGACTCTTCAGAGCATAAAGAGTAAATACATAGTATACAAGCATTGACAAAGCCAAAACAGAAGAATATATGTGGGGATACCATAAGTTGGGAGGAGTTTAAAGAGTAAAGTAAAAGGAGTAAAATAAGAAAAGAGTAAAATAAAAATAAAAATAAAAATAAAAATAAAAATAAAAATAAAAATAAAAATAAAAATAAAAATAAAAATAAAAATAAAATTAAAAATAAAATAAAAATGTTATCTCTCACAGTTGGGCAGGGTTCCGTTAACATACAGCTACATACAAGTATACGCATAAGCATGAGCACCCGCATGCACCTACACACAAGCACCCGTATGCAACACATACAGTATACACTAATACAAATAACATATCATAGACGCATGGGCACAAGTTAAGAGATAGAGATAGATAAAAAATAGATAAGAGGTAGATAAAAAATAGATAAAAAATAGATAAAAAATAGATAAAAGATAAAAAATAAAATAAAATAAAATAAAATAAAATAAAATAAAATAAAATAAAGTAAAGTAAAATATACACCAGAAGATAAATAAAACAATACACCAAAAAAAAATGGAGTAAAATATACACCATAAAGGAAGGTGTGGGTAAAGATAAGACTGGCAAATGCATAAGCTATCACGCTATGTTCAACAAGTGATATACGTACAACATATAAAATACACAAAAATATATACAAAAATATATATAAAAAATATATATAAAAGAGACGTATATATAAGGATATATATATATATACACATATCAGTCCAAGTAATGCATATTTATAAAAATGTAACCGGGGTAAATAGATGTAATAAGGGTAATCAAGATGGTAATTATTAGGGCATGTAATAATAATATTATTATATAAATCCTAAGGTGACACTAGTGTTGACTCATGGTGATATATGGAATATATCAGGAGCACACGAACGCCTTAGGTGTTGTAGTTAGCCGCAGTTCCACAATAGAGTGTTCGAATGAGATTTTTTATGAACAGATGCTATGTCCGCACTAGATTGAGTGGACCATTACAATGCAATGGAAACATCATGCGGCTATTGTGGAACTGCGGCTAACTACAACACCTAAGGCGTTCGTGTGCTCCTGATATATTCCATATATCACCATGAGTCAACACTAGTGTCACCTTAGGATTTACATAATAATATTATTATTACATGCCCTAATAATTACCATCTTGATTACCCTTATTACATCTTTTTACCCCGGTTACATTTTTATAAATATGCATTACTTGGACTGATATGTGTATATATATATATATATATCCTTATATATACGTCTCTTTTATATATATTTTTTATATATATTTTTGTATATATTTTTGTGTATTTTATATGTTGTACGTATATCACTTGTTGAACATAGCTTGATAGCTTATGCATTTGCCAGTCTTATCTTTACCCACACCTTCCTTTATGGTGTATATTTTACTCCATTTTTTTTGGTGTATTGTTTTATTTATCTTCTAGTGTATATTTTACTTTACTTTATTTTATTTTATTTTATTTTATTTTATTTTATTTTTTATCTTTTATCTATTTTTTATCTATTTTTCATCTATTCCTTATCTATTTTTATCTATTTTTTATCTATTTTTTATCTATTTTTTACCTATTTTTTATCTATTTTTTATCTATTTTTTATCTATTTTTTATCTATTTTTTATCTATTTTTTATCTATTTTTTATCTATTTTTTATCTATTTTTTATCTACCTCTTATCTATTTTTTATCTATCTCTATCTCTTAACTTGTGCCCATCCGTCTATGATATGTTATTTGTATTAGTGTATACTGTATGTGTTGCATACGGGTGCTTGTGTGTAGGTGCATGCGGGTGCTCATGCTTATGCGTATACTTGTATGTATCTGTATGTTAACGGAACCCTGCCCAACTGTGAGTGATAACATTTTTATTTTTATTTTTATTTTTATTTTTATTTTTATTTTTATTTTTATTTTTATTTTTATTTTTATTTTTATTTTACTCTTTTCTTATTTTACTCCTTTTACTTTACTCTTTAAACACCTCCCAACTTATGGTATCCCCACATATATTCTTCTGTTTTGGCTTTGTCAATGCTTGTATACTATGTATTTACTCTTTATGCTCTGAAGAGTCCCACTTCTAGTGTGGACGAAACACTGTTAGCAATTAAAGATATACCTATGTTCTAAGCGCTCTTTGTTGTTAATTGTATATATATATATATATATATATATATATATATATATATATATATATATAAGCAAAAGGGATTTTCAATTTGTTGGTAAATCTACAAATATAAATGTTTATAACTTTATGCAAAACACTCGACAGCTTTTCTGGAGTATAATATTCAATGAAATTAAATAAATGGAAACTATATTTATAAAACCATATTTATTCTATTATATATATATTTCAAGGTCATTAAAACTTTGGTACGCTCTCATCAGATAAAATACAAAGTTTGTTTTATAAATATTGACATAACCAGGAAAGAATAACTCAACGGTCAACTTAACTAGAGAAAATTTACCTAGTATTTATAAGAGTCTGTTGAAATCGACTAGACTACTCGCTGACAGGCACCAATCACAAACTTTCTGCCTTGACTATTAGCCACGTGCTGATTCTTAGCCATTTGAGTTCGTTTCTGGCAGGGATCATGTAATAAAAATTTTTGTCCAATTGAGTTATCTCTGATGATTTCCAAACTCGTTCATTTATCAAGGAACGGATATATCCCAAAATGGAATGAAACCGTAATATGTATGGTTAACTATATGTCTAGTAAATTTCTACAGGCTATCAGAAATACTAGGTAAATTTTCTGTAGCTATGTGTCGCGGATAAAAAGCTAAATCATTTATCTATTGTTTCTGCATAAGTATATTTTAAACTTATAGCCTCGTTTAAAGGATTTTTTGTGTGGTTGATTTGTGCTGATTGGGAGAAGAAATACTGTATATATGTTATCTAATGATTCTCGGGGAGAGTAATATCAGGGTCTCATAGATTCAATACTATGTGAGATAATTATGTAGGATGGAACCTTTACTGTGAAAATATGGTCGTATATGTGGAGTCGTGGGTTAAGGAAGACCTCTTAGAAACAACCGCACTGCAGGTCAATTTAAGAATGCCAGCATTTCAGACAGGAATACCAAGATATATATATATAAAAACAATCACCACCTCAGTCAACACTAAGGTCACTGAATCATTTAACCCTATCCCACGAAAAGCTTGCCTTTATCATTATTAACAGTGACTCTCTTACTACTACACCTGCTTGCCATCTCCTTCTGCTTAACCCACCCCTTCTCCGTCCTCCCCTTCCTTACCATAGCCCTGGTATTGCTACCAAACCTATCCTCTGTCGTTCTCTTTCTTCTACTTCGTCGTCTTCTTCTCCTTCGCCTACTTCTTCTTCTCTCCCTCCTCACTTCTTACCTTCTTCCTATCCTTCCCCATATCACCCCACTACTACAACTACAGTCGAAGCCAACAACTTAAACTACTACGACTACTGTTGGTCAATACTAACAGAGAACGAAAGAAAACTACGCACAAACATGTAAATATTACTCCCCAAATATGCATGAAAAAACTAAAAGATTTTTTTTCTCCATTTTATTATTATTATTATTATTAATATGCAATTTAACTGCACTATACACTTCCGACGTTGAAAAAGCATATAAAGCTGAAACCGGTACACAATTAAATGCGGAAATCACTACTTTGTAAATAAATATGTTAATGTTATAGTGAAAAAATACCTCTAGCATATCCTACTGTGTTTTTTTCCTTTTTACTATTTGTTAGTATATATATATATATATATATATATATAGGAACCAGTAAGACCCCGACAGCTGAGCTCAAGCCGTTTCGACGGCTAATTCTGGACTAAATGAACATTTATCCTGGTATTAAAATAGCCGATCTTCTCAAGGGGTAATTCCATATATGGTCAAAGTGATTGTCAAAAATCAGTAGTAATTCTGTGGTTGCAAATTAGTAGGGGAGATGGTGGCTAAACCTGCCAGTAGGAGAAAGAGGGGAGGGGGTGGAGTAGACCCAATCAAGCGTTGGTAGTGCCAGCTACAGCTGGGCATGAGGTCAAAGAAGATACAGGGGAGGGGGAGGGGGAGGAAGTCGGAACGGTAGGTAGAACAATGGGGGGTAAAAATAGGAAAGAAAAAATACTGAGAGTGAAGAAAAGCAAATAAGTGTAAAGAAAAAATTAAATTCTACGACCTAGGTGTCAGGCTATTGTTAGGCGAGAATAAAATAAAGAAAGAAAGAAAGAAGTAAATAAATAAATAAATAAATAAATAAGGAAATAAGTAAAAGAACTAGGTGGGACGAATTAGGCAAGGACCCTTTTAAGAGGTATAAGTACGTAAATGATACGGTGACTGGTCAACAAAAGGGGCCAAAATACTAAAGAGACTACCACGAAATAAACAATAAAGGTTTCCATCCCGGGCCAGCAACGACCCAGTGCAGCAAAGTGAACTTGTACGACATAATAATTCTGAGTCCCGGGAAAAATATATACTAATGCTAACTCTAAAAGATCTAAAACAAGCTACATGAAAGTTCGTACGAAATAAAGGTAGAATACGGGGAAATAAGTTCAGAATCCACCCCGCCCAGAAGAAAAGCGAAGCAAGAAATACTGAAACGAAAAAATAAGGCATAAGTGCCACTAAGAAATATAGAGGGCACAGAGAATAGTGGGAGCGGTCGGAAAAGGGGGGCAAGTATCCGGGGTCTAAGCCAACTGCTATAAAGGGCGGAGTCCGCCAAATCTATCAAAGACTAGGGGAGGGGGGAGTGGGGGTACTAAGGCTACATGGGGCCAAAGGGCAGCCTCGGGTGGGCGAGAAAAGACGCCGACAAAGGAGAAGAGCTGGGGTAGAAGGACAAAGGAGAGAGGGGGGAAGGTAATAAAGGATGCGATAAAAGAATACAAAGAAGATCTTACGTCTTCCTTGGCAAGCAGGGGTTACCCATTGCAAAATCGGCAACTGGGGTGTTATAGCCCTAGTCTACCCCCCCGGGTCATTATGGGGTTTGAGGGCGAGGTAAGTCCTACGCAATCTATGTTTACATGCAGTAACCAGTTCATCTTTCTTGTTTAGGAGTTGGTCCGTCGAAAACAGCATTTGTAAAGTTTCCTCCGAGCATAAATTGCACGGACGGCGTCCTCCCGTGTAAGAATTGGCTCTGGACAGTAATCTCCAAGTGAGATCATAGGTGATGTTGTTGTCCTTGAGGTCCCATATGTGGCCCGAAAGTGTAGTGGCGTGACGCCGGGCCGGGTTTCGGAAGGTATGTCTATGTTGGTATAGCCGGGTCTTGAAGTCACATGCGGTAAGTCCTATATAGGCTTTGTTGGAGGTATCCGTCCTCACGTTGCACTGGTAGATCACATTACGGTCTCTGCATCTATTGTCGAGTGGGCAAATAGATCTATCCGGGCAGTTACACCTCCTGGTCGGTTCTCCACTGCTATTTAGGTTATTTCTGCCATCGGGGTTGAGTTTTTTGTTGTTAGAGGAGACGATGTTTTGTGCGAAGTTTGGTGTAGTGCTGTAAGAGAGTTTGATGGTATTTTTGTTAATTATGTTGTGGTAGCGGTGTTGTAATGGGAAGTGTTTTTCAATGAGCCTAAAGAATAGTTTCCCGATGGGAGTAGTCACCTCTGCGTTGTGGGGAGGATTGAACCATGTTACATTGCGTGAGCGGCGGTGTCTCCTGCTGGTTCCGCTAATGGGATCTGGACAGTAGGATATTTCCTCCTCTAAATGGATAAAAAGAGCTCCCGACTCACCCTTCGACGTCAGCATGGGCGCCACGGATTCGGCGGAGGTCACTGATCTTATAGGATTATTCCTAATAGCCAAACTCACTGATATGTTTCCTGCATTCGGTGGTGGATTGTACCGTGATGATGGGCTCCTTACCCTTAAAGGGTACAACCCCAGTAGTACAGATCGGGTCCGGAAACAATTAATCAGATTCTTCCGCGACTGGGGATTTAAAATAACCCTACAAACGTCCCTGACCCGAGTAAACTTCCTGGACGTAACCCTCGACCTCGAAAACGACCTGTACTACCCATACAGAAACCCTAATGACAATCTGCACTACATCCACCGCCGATCAAACCATCCTAGGAACATCACAAACAACCTGGTCAAAAACATCTCCCTCCGCATATCCCGTTTGTCAGCTAATGAGCGGATATTCGATGAACATGCGCCTTATTACAACCAGGCCCTCAAGCGGAGTGGTTTCCGGGAGGAAATATCCTACTGTCCAGATCCCATTAGCGGAACCAGCAGGAGACACCGCCGCTCACGCAATGTAACATGGTTCAATCCTCCCCACAACGCAGAGGTGACTACTCCCATCGGGAAACTATTCTTTAGGCTCTTTGAAAAACACTTCCCATTACAACACCGCTACCACAACATAATTAACAAAAATACCATCAAACTCTCTTACAGCACTACACCAAACTTCGCACAAAACATCGTCTCCTCTAACAACAAAAAACTCAACCCCGATGGCAGAAATAACCTAAATAGCAGTGGAGAACCGACCAGGAGGTGTAACTGCCCGGATAGATCTATTTGCCCACTCGACAATAGATGCAGAGACCGTAATGTGATCTACCAGTGCAACGTGAGGACGGATACCTCCAACAAAGCCTATATAGGACTTACCGCATGTGACTTCAAGACCCGGCTATACCTACATAGACATACCTTCCGAAACCCGGCCCGGCGTCACGCCACTACACTTTCGGGCCACATATGGGACCTCAAGGACAACAACATCACCTATGATCTCACTTGGAGATTACTGTCCAGAGCCAATTCTTACACGGGAGGACGCCGTCCGTGCAATTTATGCTCGGAGGAAACTTTACAAATGCTGTTTTCGACGGACCAACTCCTAAACAAGAAAGATGAACTGGTTACTGCATGTAAACATAGATTGCGTAGGACTTACCTCGCCCTCAAACCCCATAATGACCCGGGGGGGTAGACTAGGGCTATAACACCCCAGTTGCCGATTTTGCAATGGGTAACCCCTGCTTGCCAAGGAAGACGTAAGATCTTCTTTGTATTCTTTTATCGCATCCTTTATTACCTTCCCCCCTCTCTCCTTTGTCCTTCTACCCCAGCTCTTCTCCTTTGTCGGCGTCTTTTCTCGCCCACCCGAGGCTGCCCTTTGGCCCCATGTAGCCTTAGTACCCCCACTCCCCCCTCCCCTAGTCTTTGATAGATTTGGCGGACTCCGCCCTTTATAGCAGTTGGCTTAGACCCCGGATACTTGCCCCCCTTTTCCGACCGCTCCCACTATTCTCTGTGCCCTCTATATTTCTTAGTGGCACTTATGCCTTATTTTTTCGTTTCAGTATTTCTTGCTTCGCTTTTCTTCTGGGCGGGGTGGATTCTGAACTTATTTCCCCGTATTCTACCTTTATTTCGTACGAACTTTCATGTAGCTTGTTTTAGATCTTTTAGAGTTAGCATTAGTATATATTTTTCCCGGGACTCAGAATTATTATGTCGTACAAGTTCACTTTGCTGCACTGGGTCGTTGCTGGCCCGGGATGGAAACCTTTATTGTTTATTTCGTGGTAGTCTCTTTAGTATTTTGGCCCCTTTTGTTGACCAGTCACCGTATCATTTACGTACTTATACCTCTTAAAAGGGTCCTTGCCTAATTCGTCCCACCTAGTTCTTTTACTTATTTCCTTATTTATTTATTTATTTATTTATTTACTTCTTTCTTTCTTTCTTTATTTTATTCTCGCCTAACAATAGCCTGACACCTAGGTCGTAGAATTTAATTTTTTCTTTACACTTATTTGCTTTTCTTCACTCTCAGTATTTTTTCTTTCCTATTTTTACCCCCCATTGTTCTACCTACCGTTCCGACTTCCTCCCCCTCCCCCTCCCCTGTATCTTCTTTGACCTCATGCCCAGCTGTAGCTGGCACTACCAACGCTTGATTGGGTCTACTCCACCCCCTCCCCTCTTTCTCCTACTGGCAGGTTTAGCCACCATCTCCCCTACTAATTTGCAACCACAGAATTACTACTGATTTTTGACAATCACTTTGACCATATATGGAATTACCCCTTGAGAAGATCGGCTATTTTAATACCAGGATAAATGTTCATTTAGTCCAGAATTAGCCGTCGAAACGGCTTGAGCTCAGCTGTCGGGGTCTTACTGGTTCCTATTACCCACTCTACTACCTCAAGTATTGAGTACTTTGGTGCGTTATGGTCCACCTGGTTCCTTACCACATTTCCTTCGTTATCTAGCTCCTACTCCCGTAGTAGAGCACTTTCCGACCCTACCACGCCGTATCCAGACTTTTCCGCTAAGCTCAATTCATTTCACCCGCACCATGCGAAAACACAACATTGACTTCTCTACCAAGAACATCCCAATCCCACCGAAAAAACTTTACCTTCGGATGCTCACGCAAAAAATTGATCTATTTGCGAAAAGACTTAGATGGAGAACTTTTTTCTATGACAGATATTGCGACAACCAAGACTTCGGCACCAAGGAGAGATTCGGATTTATTACCTACAAATCTCCGCCCCTGAACCCCTTGCTCGCACCCTTCGAGAATGACCTCTTCCAACTGGTCAAGAATATTAAATTTAAACCCAGACACAACCGATTCCTACAAAAACTCCGTAGCAACTTAACAGAGTATGATAACACAAATGACATCATGGTGCATTCGGATAAAACTGGGAACCTATACTTTGTCAACCCTGACAGATACCACACACTGATCAGGAGCAGCCTAAACTCCACCTATAAAAAGGCCAACCACTCTTGCATCGAGGACATAAATCGAGATGGACAACAAATCACCTCCAGCCTCGGGGTCGCCGACCGCACGGAACCTCTAGACCCACGGACACCATACTTCACACTGAAGGACCATAAATCCGATTTTGACCGTAAACCCTCCATCAGGCTTATTAACCCAACGAAGTCCGACATAGGGAGAATCAGCAAAAAAATCCTAGACCGCGTGATACCAAAAGTCAAGCAACACACCCGACTTAGCCTATGGATCAACACCCAGGAAGTAATCTCCTGGTTCAGCAATATGGAGGATAAACGAGAAACTAAATTCATACAGTTCGACATAGAGAGCTACTATGCTTCAATCACCTTACCGCTACTTACTGCCGCCTTGGACTTCGCCGAAACACTCGTGCCCATCACCGACCAGGAAAGAAAAATCATCCTCCACGCCAGGAAGACAGTCTTACTCTTTGACGACTCTAAATGGATAAAAAGAGCTCCCGACTCACCCTTCGACGTCAGCATGGGCGCCACGGATTCGGCGGAGGTCACTGATCTTATAGGATTATTCCTAATAGCCAAACTCACTGATATGTTTCCTGCATTCGGTGGTGGATTGTACCGTGATGATGGGCTCCTTACCCTTAAAGGGTACAACCCCAGTAGTACAGATCGGGTCCGGAAACAATTAATCAGATTCTTCCGCGACTGGGGATTTAAAATAACCCTACAAACGTCCCTGACCCGAGTAAACTTCCTGGACGTAACCCTCGACCTCGAAAACGACCTGTACTACCCATACAGGAAACCTAATGACAATCTGCACTACATCCACCGCCGATCAAACCATCCTAGGAACATCACAAACAACCTGGTCAAAAACATCTCCCTCCGCATATCCCGTTTGTCAGCTAATGAGCGGATATTCGATGAACATGCGCCTTATTACAACCAGGCCCTCAAGCGGAGTGGTTTCCGGGAGGAAATATCCTACTGTCCAGATCCCATTAGCGGAACCAGCAGGAGACACCGCCGCTCACGCAATGTAACATGGTTCAATCCTCCCCACAACGCAGAGGTGACTACTCCCATCGGGAAACTATTCTTTAGGCTCATTGAAAAACACTTCCCATTACAACACCGCTACCACAACATAATTAACAAAAATACCATCAAACTCTCTTACAGCACTACACCAAACTTCGCACAAAACATCGTCTCCTCTAACAACAAAAAACTCAACCCCGATGGCAGAAATAACCTAAATAGCAGTGGAGAACCGACCAGGAGGTGTAACTGCCCGGATAGATCTATTTGCCCACTCGACAATAGATGCAGAGACCGTAATGTGATCTACCAGTGCAACGTGAGGACGGATACCTCCAACAAAGCCTATATAGGACTTACCGCATGTGACTTCAAGACCCGGCTATACCAACATAGACATACCTTCCGAAACCCGGCCCGGCGTCACGCCACTACACTTTCGGGCCACATATGGGACCTCAAGGACAACAACATCACCTATGATCTCACTTGGAGATTACTGTCCAGAGCCAATTCTTACACGGGAGGACGCCGTCCGTGCAATTTATGCTCGGAGGAAACTTTACAAATGCTGTTTTCGACGGACCAACTCCTAAACAAGAAAGATGAACTGGTTACTGCATGTAAACATAGATTGCGTAGGACTTACCTCGCCCTCAAACCCCATAATGACCCGGGGGGGTAGACTAGGGCTATAACACCCCAGTTGCCGATTTTGCAATGGGTAACCCCTGCTTGCCAAGGAAGACGTAAGATCTTCTTTGTATTCTTTTATCGCATCCTTTATTACCTTCCCCCCTCTCTCCTTTGTCCTTCTACCCCAGCTCTTCTCCTTTGTCGGCGTCTTTTCTCGCCCACCCGAGGCTGCCCTTTGGCCCCATGTAGCCTTAGTACCCCCACTCCCCCCTCCCCTAGTCTTTGATAGATTTGGCGGACTCCGCCCTTTATAGCAGTTGGCTTAGACCCCGGATACTTGCCCCCCTTTTCCGACCGCTCCCACTATTCTCTGTGCCCTCTATATTTCTTAGTGGCACTTATGCCTTATTTTTTCGTTTCAGTATTTCTTGCTTCGCTTTTCTTCTGGGCGGGGTGGATTCTGAACTTATTTCCCCGTATTCTACCTTTATTTCGTACGAACTTTCATGTAGCTTGTTTTAGATCTTTTAGAGTTAGCATTAGTATATATTTTTCCCGGGACTCAGAATTATTATGTCGTACAAGTTCACTTTGCTGCACTGGGTCGTTGCTGGCCCGGGATGGAAACCTTTATTGTTTATTTCGTGGTAGTCTCTTTAGTATTTTGGCCCCTTTTGTTGACCAGTCACCGTATCATTTACGTACTTATACCTCTTAAAAGGGTCCTTGCCTAATTCGTCCCACCTAGTTCTTTTACTTATTTCCTTATTTATTTATTTATTTATTTATTTACTTCTTTCTTTCTTTCTTTATTTTATTCTCGCCTAACAATAGCCTGACACCTAGGTCGTAGAATTTAATTTTTTCTTTACACTTATTTGCTTTTCTTCACTCTCAGTATTTTTTCTTTCCTATTTTTACCCCCCATTGTTCTACCTACCGTTCCGACTTCCTCCCCCTCCCCCTCCCCTGTATCTTCTTTGACCTCATGCCCAGCTGTAGCTGGCACTACCAACGCTTGATTGGGTCTACTCCACCCCCTCCCCTCTTTCTCCTACTGGCAGGTTTAGCCACCATCTCCCCTACTAATTTGCAACCACAGAATTACTACTGATTTTTGACAATCACTTTGACCATATATGGAATTACCCCTTGAGAAGATCGGCTATTTTAATACCAGGATAAATGTTCATTTAGTCCAGAATTAGCCGTCGAAACGGCTTGAGCTCAGCTGTCGGGGTCTTACTGGTTCCTATTACCCACTCTACTACCTCAAGTATTGAGTACTTTGGTGCGTTATGGTCCACCTGGTTCCTTACCACATTTCCTTCGTTATATATATATATATATATATATATATATATATATATATATATATATATAAATATAAATTAGCGAGAATTCTATTTCGGGTTAGGAATTAATGAAAAACAACTTCCGAGATGTGTGGCAAGCGCTCAATGATTCATATGAACCAGAGCTACAACATATGTTAAAGGCCAAACACACTGAGACGATGGTTAAGCAATCATCCGCACAGACAGCCAAAGAAACGACCAAGTAATTTGGGTCAAACAAATAAAAATATATGTGATATATATATATATATGTGTGTGTGTGTGTATATATAGTGACGAAACATAAGTCAATTGCATGAACTCATAATCTTTTATTTACTGCTATATATATTTCGATGATAGCCATTGAATGGATATGACCTCATCAGGCAGTTAGTCAGTTCTTAGATATGCCAGTTCTGTGGTTATGGTGTTGATGGTTTCAGAGCCTTGGGACATATGTATATATATATATATACACACACACACACACATACACACACACACATATATATATATATATTATTCAAAATATTAATAAATGAAAACTATTCTCATAACCCAAAATATATATTTTATTATACATATTTAAAAGATACAATGGTGTTTCAGTACGTTTTCATCAGATAAAATATATGAGAGATTGGATATGAGACATACCGTCATGGTTTAGATTATTCAATTCCTGTAGTGGTTATATATATATTTACTCTTTTACCTGTTTCAGCCATCCGGCTGAGGCCATGCTGGGGCACTGCCCTTGGGTATATATATATATATTATGAAATACTACATTAATTTCTATATTTTCATTTATATATATATATATAAGTATATATACGTACATACTCTTAGTAGAAATGAAATTTCGTTTCATTTTTCCATTTATCGTTTCGGTACCCCGGCCGACTAACTCACTCGATATGCAAATTAGGCTGCTCCACCGTTAATATGCATAGGGAAAGTATATACTTTCAGACGTTCAATCATCTGGCAGGAAGGTATACGTTGCTGACGGTAGCTAATAAGCTTGAAACTAGTTCCTTGTTCCTTTGTCAGTGTTGAACAAAAGGACAACGATGGTTGCTAAACACTGTACAGTTTAATTCGGGCTGTTTGTTTACAAACACACCGAGCATTATAATAAATGTTCGGTAAATCCATACGTACATATATTTATGTGTGTGCATGTATGTATATATATATACATACTACTGTACGTCTGTATACATATATGTATGTACGTATACATATTTTATTTAATTAACAGCCGTTCTATCAGTGAGAAATGAAATTTCGTTTCATCTTTTCCATTTAACGTTGTCGGTGCGCCCGGCCGATTAATTCACTCGATATGCAAATTAGGCTGCTCCACCGTTAATATGCATAAGGAAAGTATATACTTTCAGACGTTCAATCATCTGGCAGAAAGGTATACGATGCTGACGATAGCTAATAAGCTTGAAACTAGTACATCGTTCCTTTTTCAGTGTTGAACAAAAGGGCAAGGATGGTTGCTAAACACTGTACGGTTTAATTCAGACTCTTTGTTTACAAACAAACCGAGCATTATAATAAATATTCGGTAAACACATACGTACATATATACATGTGAGTGCATGTATGTATATATATATACATACTACTGTACGTCTGTATACATATATGATATGTATGTACGTATACCTACTTACATTTAAGAAACAGCTGTACTAAGTGTGAGAAATGAAATTTCGTTTTATTTTTTCCATCTATCTATCTATCTATCTATCTATCTATCTATCTATATATATATATATATATATATATATATATACTGACATACATACATAGATAATATTCTTACACATAATATAATAGATAATATTCTTACACATACATGTATAAAAACAAAACAGTCAATCCCTTACTCAACAAGTCTTAAAGCATATGAATAGGTGTTTGTATATATGGGTGTCTGTGTGTGTGTACGCGTGTGAGTGTGTGCGTGGCTGTGTGTATGTGTGTGAGTGTGTATGCATATGCGCATGTGGTCTTTCAATTCCGTGCAACAATAGCTATAACGCAGTTGTATAGAAATCAAATTGCGAAAAACCAATTAGATCATTGGACTGCCCTCTCACATTCACCCCCCCCTCTCTCTCTTTCTTCTATATCTAACTTCTGACTCTCTTTCTCTCTATTAACTCTACCGTCTCACACATTCTTTCTCGCTCTCTGACTCTCTCTACTATATCTGCCCTCGCCCCTACCTCTCTCTCTCTCTCTCTCTCTCTCTCTCTCTATTATATCTGCCTTCTCACTCTCTCTCTCTGACACTCTTTACTATATCTTCTCTCTCACTACTGTATCTTCCCTTTCACTCTCTCTATCTCTCTCTTTCACTGCATCACTCTCTACTATATCCTCTCACTCTCTCTGTTTCTCTCTACTAAGTTTTCGAACTCTTCATCAATTGTTCTTAAATGATTGCAGAGATACACTCACACATACATATAAACACATACATACATACTCATACACACATGGAAACATATATGCACTTAAATACATGCATACATATATACACATACACACATGCACACATATGTACACGTATACAAATAGATACATATATGCGTACATATTCATACACACACATATATATACATGCATACATATATGCACTTATAAACCTGCATACATATACACACAAATATATACACTTATACACATGCATATATATATATATTAATACTATATGTATGTACATATATATATATATATATATATATATATATATATATATATATATATATATATATATATATATGTATGTATATTTATATATATATATATATATGTATATAAACAAACATTTTTACACATATATATATATATATACATATATATATCACAGGCACACGTACATACATACATACACATACTCATATGCACATACTCATGCACACATACCCATGCATACATACACCCATATACAATGCACCAATTAGATCACCGGTCTCTCTCACTGTCTCTTTTCCACATCCTTTCCTTTTCTCTCTCTCTTTCTTTTCCTTTTATTTCTCACTTTTAAACATGTTTTTACCGACTTCGCCAGTAGACAGTAACACCATCAAGACCGCTTACGTGGGCAGCTCTCCAACTTCGCAACCAAATAGTTCATAACGGCGATAGCAGTAGTAGTAATAATAATAATAATAATAATAATAATAATAATAATAATAATAATAATAATAATAATAATATATCTGAGGCTGCAGGTAGTGGCTTGATATTCATTTCAACAAACTTTCCACAGTTAACTAACATCAATAACTGAGACTCAAAGAGTAATAACAATAATAATAATGCTTTCTTTATTAACCACAAGGGTTTACACAAAGTAAGACATTAAGCACAGTACACGACAATACAGGACAATGCAGGACGGTACAAATAGGCGTTTCTGCGTGTAAAAAAACAAAGACAGAGGATGTAACAAAAAAAAGAAACAATGAAAAATTCCCCAATAGGGGGGGGGGGGAGACTTCCGAGGGCCATCTTGGAAAAAGACCATTAAAAGGAAGCCACAGTGACCCTGACTTCCAGGGCAAGTGCCCTCTCCCAGTTTGCCACCTTCAATTTACAGGCACATACTCAGAGTAAGCCCATTCACACGGGCCATTCTTTCCTCTCTTACCAATCTTTCAACAAAATGCTGGGAAGAGAGCACTTCCCTCTCTACCCTGATTTTCCTTTTTAAATGAAATTTGAAAAAGTTAATCAGGGCATCACCGAAGAGGTAAGTGCTCGTCTTCAGCCCTTTCAAACGCGTCCACTATTCTATCTCTTTCGCCATGGCCACCAGACAGAAAAAAATTACCTGCTCTTCCCGGCTAAAGGAGGAGTGCGGGGCAATCCTCACGAGTGCGTGTAGAACGGTTTCGTCGCCCAGCGAGTATCACGGACATGCCCGGCTGACGGCACTTCAATGCCTGTAGAGTTTATCCCGAATTGGCAAAGCTCCTCGGTAGCACTGCCAGGCTAGGGATTTCTGGAATTTGTCCATAGGCCCCGGCCCGAAAGTTCTTCCGAAGAGATTGGCTAGTTGATTTTCGTCGACGCCTAGAGTTTCCCCAAGTACGTCGTCGCTCTTTCCCTCCACTAATCTTCTATAGAACGCCAAGGTGGAGTTTCCACCGATAGAACGCCAAGGTGAATAATAATAATAATAATAATAATAACTGGACTTTCCTGTACATACTGAGAGGACCATCAAAGCAAATAGACCTGACATCAGTTATAAAAGATCAACATAACAAGGTCTGTTTGTTGATAGATATGAGCATCCCATGTGATCACAATATCGCGGCAAAAGAATTTCACATGCTACGAAAATATAAAGATCTGCTTATTGAAATTGAGAAATTGTGGGACCTCAAGGCCATTACAATACCAGTGATTGTGTGAGGACTGGGAATGATCAAGAAAGGAACAGGACAATATTTGCGAATGACTCCTGCAAGAGGTGCAACAAATTGTTTTGACTGGTACTGCACACGTATTGAGAAGAGCACTATCTCTGTAAGATTGATATCCCTCCTTGTATTTACATATGCATATGCCCATGTGTATATATGTATAGTGTTTTTTTTTTTTCTTTTTAAATTATAATCAATGTGCTGTATTAACTGGCTTACCAATGCACACTGTGAATTTGTTTGCCCTAGGTGTCAGGAAGACACTCGGCATATATCTCAGAAACAATAATGAAAGAAAATAAAAATAACAATAATAATAATAATTTCTTTAACAATGACAGCAAAAGTAATAATTATTTCTTGCATAGAAACAAGACCCTCAAACTTGAGGTGATGGTGGTAAGGACTGTGAATAAATAAAGCCTGGTGTATTACTAGTGCATTTTTCTTTCTACCTTGAAAGGCAGAGTGGGCCTCGCCAGGACATAAGTTCAGAACGTAAATATCCCAAAGAATTACTGCTAAACATATTATTCGATATCATCAATACAACGAATCCCTTGCTATAATGATAATTGTTTCTACTTTTTGGCACAAGGCCAGTAATTATCTCATTGTATTACTGGTACTTTATTTTATCGACCCGTAAGGATGAAAGGCAAAGTTAACCTCGGCGGGATTTGAACTCAGACCATAAAGGGCCGTAACTCTTTGCTGCAAAGCCTGGCGTCCGACTCTCTAACGATACTGCCAATGGCATAATAATAATTGTTTCTGATTTTAGGCACAAGGTAACAATTTTAGGTGATGGGAAATCAATTAAATCGACCCCAGTGTATTACTGGTGCTATATTTTATCGACCCCGTAAGGATGAAAGGCAAAGCTAACAACATCGGGATTTGAACTCAGAATGTAAATGGCAGTAACTATGTTGCGAAGCATATTGCCCGACACTCTACCGATACTGCCATCCACCGCCCTCAATAGGTTTTTTACTTATCCCATTGTATTATTGGTACTTTATTTTATCGACGCCGTAAGGATGAAAGGCAAAGTTAACCTCGGTGGGATTTGAACTCAGACTAAAGGAACGTAATTCTATGCTGCAATGCATGGCTTCCGACCCTCTACCGATACTGCCAATCCACCACCATCGATAACAATAATGATTTCTACAATAGGGATATGTCATGCAATTTTGAGGGAGGTGGAAAGTCGATTAAATCGATTACAGTGTATTACTGGTACCTTATTTTATAGACCTCGCAAGGATGAAAGCCAAAGCAAACCTCGGCGGGCTTTGATCTCAGATCATAAAAGGCCGTAGCTCTATGCCATAAAGCAGACTCTCCGACGCTGCACCGGTACTGCCTATCCACAATGATAAATAATGTAAAGGAAGGTGTGCTTATGCGCACAAATGCTATAAACTAGGTTATAAAATAGGGTGAAGGCCCTTATAAGAAGGACAGTTGTTATTGAGGAGCGGTCGATGGCAACTATTTTTTTCCATCTTTTAAGAGTGGTCATCCTATTTTGTAAGCTATTTTATAGCATCTGTGCGCATCAGTACATTATCTTTACATTATTTCTAGATTCTCAAGGGCGGTGGATTAGCAGTATCGGTAGAGGGTTGGACACCTTTCTTTGCAGCATAGAGTTACGACCCTTTATGATATGAGTTCAAATCCAGCCAAGGTTAACTTTGCCTTTCATCCTTACGGGGACGATAAAATAAAGTACACGTCACGCACTGGTGTCGATTTAATCGATTTTCCCCTTCTCCAAAATTTCTGACCTTCTGCCTATATAAGAAACCATTATTTCTAGATTCTCAACGCTTCAAAGTCCCAAGTCTCTGTTACGTACATTGTTCAATAATAATAATGATGATTTTTTAATTCAGGTACAAGGCCAACAATTTTCGGAGAGGAATGCGTCGATTACATTGACCCAAGTTTGTGACTGGTACTATATTGTGTCGACCTAGCAAGGATGAGAGGCTAAGTAGATTTCGACGGAATTTAAACTCAAAGCTGAAAGATCCGATGCACTAACGAGACTGACAATCCACCGCCCCAACATCAACAATAAAACATAATATACAAACTATCAAAGCTGTAGGTTATTTGAAATTCTTTAGAAAATACTTGTAGCAACAGGCGATTGTTGTAAATAACAGCTTAGGCAACTGGGTAAAGGTCCTCTAGTGACGGAAAAGAGGGAAGCAGAAGTTATGAAGAATCTAACTCCGTATTTTTCGAATACAGGCCAAGTGGCTTAACCATTGAGCTGTAAATATTAACTTAAAATTCGGGTATTGATATTTATAGCAATCCACTGTTACATTCTTTTTATGCGTTTAGACTTCCTCATTCTCTTAAGAATTTCAAATTACGTAACGCTTTGATAATTTGTATAACATGTTTGTTTACATTCAAGCTATTCGGTGTAGCTAACGTGTTCGGATCGAAAGTGACCCGAGGCCCTTTAGTTCAATGGATGGAACACGCGGCCGGAACTTGAGAGATACAGAATCCATTTCTCCGTAACTATTGGCTAATTGTGTTTTCCGTCCCTAGGGATATATATTATCTGATTATCTAAGATATTTATATTAATCGACTGTTTGGAATTCCGATATTTTCTAAAGTACATAAATAATGATTTTTTATTTATTTTGGCAACACTAGCCTAAGAGGATTACTAACACGATCATAATAACTGGAAAGATGTTGATGATGATAATTCTAAGTCTTTCAATTCTCACACATATTCACATAACTCCACTCACTCGCACATGCGTAACGCTTACGCACTGTCAAACACTATGCCTCACATATACATACTGCTACACACAGACGCACAAATAGTCTATGAGGGATATAATGAAGTTATTTAGAAGAGGCTGTAGACTTACAATATAAAACATTTAATAAAGTGGTATATGAATACATAAATATGTATGGATCAACAGGTATGGTGTTGTAGGGGTGTCGGAATGACATAGGACGAAGACCGTTCCTCTCCATGTATGAACACGAAAGAGAAATAGTGAGATAATAAGGAAGTGAGAACGAGATGAAGAAAAAGAACGATTCTAGTACTGGATTGTTATCATTCTTCATCATGTTCTCGCAACTGGTGCAGCCAGTCGTTGGGATGCCACTCTAGACGCGTTTGAAGTCAGTTGTCGTCAATGGTCTCTATTTTCTATCATACGTAGAAATCTCTCGGCGTTTCTTCTTTGTTTCTTCTTCGCAATCATCCCTCAATTGTGCCCAGAAAAATGGTTTTAGACATGGAATTGTGGTGGGATATACGACCATACGTAGCTGTTTCTCTCTTTTCACTATCACAAGAAATGGTTCCTGTCGGCCAGCATATTTGTTGATATCTGACAAAGCAGTTTCCTTTGTGCTCCGTGTATGGAATCTGAAGCATCCCTCTGAATTACTTCAGGTCAAATTATGGCCTTGAGAAAAAGCTTGAACAACAATCACACCCTCTTCCTATCAGTCAATCATATATGTGGTATCCCCACAGCCCCGGCGGACATAATGGAGAAGGCGTTTCCCCGGAGAACGGTAAGGGTGACGCCTGGAAAACCGATTCCAGCCCGCGAGGCTCACACCTGCGGCTGGCCATCTCAGCGCCTATGGTGGTGAGTAGGGAGGTAGCCCTAGGGGTTAGGACACCAGAAGTCCCCACTGCCAAGGGTACAACCACAAACCTGTCGGAGAGCGACCGGTATTTGAAGAGTTTGGCCTCCTCAGCCCAGTATGCAGCAGAACGTGGGTTAGTCGCAGAATCTCCAGGTTGTTGTCGTTATTTGTTGACTTTATTATTGTTGTAGAGGTTGTTGTTGTTGTTGACTTTGTTATTGTTGTAGTTGTTTTTGTTAACTGTATTATTGTTACAGTTATTTTTGTTGTTCACTTTGTTATTGTTGTTGTTGTTGACTTCGTTATTGTAGTTTTTGTTATAGTTGTTGGGGTTGTTGTTGTTGTAGTTGTTGTAGTTGTTGTTATAGTGGTTGTTGTGGTGTTTGTTGTTGTTGTTGTATTTGTTGTGGTTGTTGTTGTTGTTGTTGTAGTTGTGGTTGTTGTGGTTGTTGTTGTCGTTATCGTAGATGTTGTAGTTGTTGTTGTCGTTCTTTTGTTGCGGCGTTGCTGTTGATGTTGTTGTTGTGGTATATGATATTGCTGTTGCGGCGTTGTTGTCGTTGTTGGTGTTGTGGTGGTGGTGGTGGTGGTGTTGGTGGTGGTGTTGTTGTTAGTGGTGGTGGTGGTAGTGGTGGTGGTGGTGGTAGCGTTGGTGGTGGTGGTTGTGGTGGTGGTGGTAGTGGTGGTGATGATGGTGGTGGTGTTGTTGTTAGTGGTGGTGGTGGTAGTGGTGGTGGTGGTGGTGGTGGTAGTGGTGGTAGTGGTGGTAGTGGTGGTAGCGTTGGTGGTGGTGGTGGTGGTGGTGGAAGTGGTGGTGTTGTTGTTGTTGGTGGTGGTGGTATTGTTGGTGGTGGTTGTGGTGGTGGTGGTGGTGGTGGTGGTAGTGGTGGTTGCGGTGGTGGTGGTGATGGTGGTGATGGTGGTGTTGGTGGTGGTGTTGGTGGTGTTGTTGTTGGTGGTGGTGTTGGTGGTAGTGTTGGTGGTGGTAGTGTTGGTGGTGTTGGTGGTGGTGGTGGTGGTGTTGGTGGTGGTGGTGGTAGTGGTGTTGGTGGTGGTGGTAGTGGTGGTGGTGATAGTGTTGGTGGTGGTGGTGGTTGTAATGGTGGTAGTGATGGTGGTTGTAGTGTTGGTGGTGGTAGTGGTGGTGTTGGTGGTAGTGTTGTTGTTGGTGGTGGTGTTGGTGGTGGTGTTGGTGGTAGTGTTGGTGGTGTTGGTGGTGGTGGTGGTGGCTGTGGTAGTCTTGTTGGTAGTAGTGGTGGTGGTAGTGGTGGTGGTGATAGTGTTGGTGGTGGTGGTGGTTGTAATGGTGGTGGTGGTAGTGGTGGATGGTTGTAGTGTTGGTGGTGGTGGTGGTGGTGGTGGTGGTGGTGGTGGTGGTGGTGGTGGTAGTGGACGTGGTTGTGGTAGTGTTGGTGGTGTTGGTAGTGGTGGTGGTGGTGGTGGTGGTGGTGGTGGCGGAGTTGGTGGTTTGTGGTGGTAGTAGTGGTGGTGGTTGTGGTGGCTTAGTTGTTTTTATTCTGGTTCTTGTTGTTGTAGTTGTTGCGATTCTTGTTATTGTCGTGGCTTTGTTGTCGTGACTATGTTCTTGTTTTGACTTTGTTGTTGTTGTTGTCGATTATATTGCTGTTGAATTGTTGTATATGATGATGTTGCCCTTCATGTTGTTTACCCCGTTGAAACTCTTCCTACCGAGCAGGTGTTTACCGCAGTTCACAAGAACTTACGAGTATCCTGGCCATTTTCTCTTCAAAGACAAACAACAGTGCAGCATCACCACCACCATCACCATCACCACCACCATCACCATCACTATCACCACCATCATCACCACCATCACCATCACCACCATCACCACCATCACCATCACCATCACCATCAACACCATCACCTTCAACACCACCATCACCATCACCACCACCATCTTCATCACCATCACCATCACCATCACCATCACCACCACCATCTTCATCACCATCACCATCAAATTCACCATCACCACCACCATCACCATCAGCACCACCATCTTCATCACCATCACCACCTCCATCATCACCACCATTTCCATCACCATCACCATCACCATCACCATCACCGCCACCAATACCATCACCACCACCATCTCCCCCCCCCCCCCACCACTAGACATTTTTACTTAAAACTGAGACACTTTGTACGAAAGATTAGTCAAGTATTTTGTAGATTAAATGTTCGAGGATATAGAATAATTACAGACGCATGCATGTATATATGTATATGTATGTATGTATGTATGTATGTATGTATATATATGATATATATTACATATTATATATATGATATATATTACATATTATATATATTATATATATATATATATATATATATATATATATATATATATATATATATATAATATATATGTATGTTCTAGCAGTGGTACCCGGCGTTGCACGGGATAAGGTATAGTGAAATATATAACCGCCTTAGCTAAGCTTAGTATTGCCACAACCACGGCTGGGTTTAGCGGTACGTAAGTAAGCAACACCGTGGCTTAAAACGTGAGGAAGAAGTTGTGTGCACTTACAAGCTGTTTGGGGAATGAGTGTGAGATTTGCCTTGAGCAAGGTTGGCGGAATACCCGGAGGGTGCAGACAGCCAGACATACAGACAGACATTATAAGGGCGCGTTCTGGACGCAGAGCGAATTGTAGGAACTGACGTAATGCAGACAGGCAGACATACAGACAGATATTATAAGGGCGCGCCGTTATATGTATGTGTCTATCTTAAAAGAGAAAGACTAAGAATTATAGAGAGAGATCGCTAAATCGCCTAATGCGATCCCTAGGGCATTGGAAATTTGAATTTGTTTTTGCTCAGAACACTCCCTGAAACATAAGTATTACATGTGTAAAGTTTGAAAACAGTCGGTTGGGTGGCTCTCTAGTTTTAGGGATTCAAACTTACACACACACTGACAGACATCCCCAGTTTTATATATATAGATTATATGCATATATATATATATATATCGGAATGAAGCCTGAGAAGATAGCCAGAGATTATCGTTTTCTCTCCAGACCTGCAGTTGGATCGGTCTTAAATGCTCCCCGCTCTTCTTTATACCTTGCCATCATCCATTACCTACCTAGACACACTCATACCCACTCCAACACATGCACCCTACCACTTCACAAATATCCACTCACACCATATTAGAAGTCACTAACACATAGAGATACACAAAGACACACATACCAACATAAATAAGTTACATCAATACGACAATGATAATTATTTAATTCTACCAACGCTACTAATTAACTAATTAATCAAACTAAAATGTCTAATCATAGAACACGGTCAACTGAAATATCACACTACACTAATGTATTACCACCCCTGCTCTGGCCAACTCTTACAATAAGCCAGTCGTTACCATTACCCACGTGTTGCTATGACCTTCAAGACCAAAATACTTAGGAAACATCATTTACATATACAGATCATGTTTATGAGTATATATATATATATATATATATATATATATATATATATGTGTGTGTGTGTGTGTGTGTTTATATATATATATATATATATATATATATATATATATATATATATATATATGTGTGTGTGTGTGTGTGTGTGTGTGTGTGTGTGTGTGTGTATATATATATAAATAGTAATAATAATAAATTTGAAGACTAAAATCCAAAGAGGGCTCGATAAGGATAAATATATATCAAATATATGAGAACCGTAGAGCAAATATTTATTAAAATAACAGATTAAAGTTTAAGCAAAGAATCGCTGCTTTCACCCTTAACGGATCTTCTGAAGATCCCGTTAAGGGTGAAAGCAGCGATTCTTTGCTTAAACTTTAATCTGTTATTTTTATATATATATATATATATATATATATATATATATAAATATTTACACATACACCAATTAAACAAAGTCACAAGTATATATGTGTTTTGGCAACTTTTCACGATGTGGCTCAATTGCTGATTGGGAGTAGAGATGATGTATATATATTATCAAATAATTCTCAGGACATGCTTTACTCTATAGTAAATATATATATATATATATATATATATATATATATATATATATATATATTGGCGTCAGTATAGTTGGTGACGTTGCCAACCTTTTTATGGTATGGAGGGAAAGGAGAATCAAAGATCTCCTTGATGCGAGCTCCATAGACCTCATCATGTACTCTCCTTACGTAGACGACATCAATATAGTAATAAGGACATCCCCACAAGAGAGTACTAACAAGTTTGATTTAGAACGTAGCACAATGGAAAGCATCCAGCAGATAGCTAATTCCATACACCTGAGTATAACTGTAACTAACGACTACCCTTCTAAACACCCTAACAATAGAGTATGTGTATTAGACACGGAACTCTGGATTAACACTATAGACGAGAGAGTCCATATTCTCCACTCACACTATGCTAAACCCATGGCCTCCAAATACCTGATACTCAAAAACTCAGCAATGTCCAGTAGTGCTAAGTTTAATATCCTGAGCACAGAGTTGGTACGAGTGATGAAGAACGTGTCCCGCATGTGCGACCCAACATAAATGAAAAGACACATCCAACACTTCACCAACCGCATGCAGTTCTCTGGCTACAACAAAATGGACAGAATCAGAGTATACGAAGGAGCCACGGAGAAGTATAAGACTCTCATAGAACTGGACATGAAAGGAATTTGCCCATTATACAGGAACAAATCATAGAATAGCTTAGATAGGACTAGACATAAGATAGGGAAAGCCACCTCATGGTACGACAAGCAGAGATACCCGAGCGTCATGTTTGTTGACGCTACCCCTGGAAGGAAATTAGCTAAACAGTGTAGAAAGGCCCTGAGAAAGACCTACTTAAAGATTAAGGTGGTAGAAAATCCAGGAACCACCATAAAATCCCTGGTCAGCAAAACCTACCCTTTTAAGAAAATCCACTGTACTAATAGGAAATGTATTATATGTAAAGTAAACCCCAGGATAAACTGTAAAACTAGAAACGTAGTCTATAACATAAGATGTACAGAGGGTACTCTCAGAAACATGACAACAACATACATAGGCGAGACAGCTCGTAGCATTGGTGAAAGGATAGACCAAGACAGGGGGGAACTAAAAGGACGACAAAACGGTTCAGTACTATACGAACATACCAGACAACAACACGACGGTAACATAGACAACATCGAAATTAGAATAATATCTAAACATAGAAATGACCCAGCAGATAGGCAAATCAGAGATGCCGGTGAAATAGAACTTAGAAGGCCGAGGCTAAACAGAAAGAATGAATGGAATAACAACAACACCCAAGCAAACAACACTGACCTAAGAGAAGTATAAATAAATAAATAAATACATACAGAAGCACAATAACAACAAACACATATAAACACACTAGTAAACTAAGATAGAATACAATAACCAATACACAGTCACCCGACCATCAAACACACATCAAACAAAACACTATACACACACGCAAACGCATGCGCAGAGTAGACAAAAAATATATATATAAATAAATAAACAGACTATATAAAGATGGCGTTGGCATGCAATACAACGGGAGGAAACATAGTAGCCCCACTGACGATGTTGCAGATGTGCAACGAAAGAACTTTGTTAGAGACTATATATATGAGTTTTTGTCTATATTGTATCTGTATTTTTGACCAGTCAAAAGTAACATTGAGGACCGAATAAATTAAATTAACCGATATAAAAGATACAGAAGCGAAAAGAAACCAAACAGTGAGTGTGTTCTGTTATTAATTCTGGCAATATTATTACATAAATATGACCCTCCCCAAGTATAACAATATATATATATATATATTTATATATACAGTATATATATATACATATATGTATATATGTATATATATATATATATATATATATATATATGTGTGTGTGTGTGTGTGTGTGTGTGTGTGTGTGTGTGTGTGTGTGTGTGATTGTGCGTGTGTGTGTGTCTGTGCTTGTCTGTGTGTGCTTGTGTGTATGTGTGCTTTCACTTCCGTACTTACAGTACCAGACAGTCTGTTCTATTTACAGCCATTGCCGGTTCTCCCTCAATTGATGTAGAGTTGTCCGAACTCTGTGTTAGCGTGTGCGTGTTTATCTGTTTAATTTCTTTCTCACATTATTTTCTGCAACCGACAATGTGGTATCGGTAGGTCAAACATAATAAAATAAAACATCACCAGTACACTCACAGCTACAAATAAGATGGCGTCCAAAAATGTACCAGCGTCGAGAAGAACACGGTTATCGCGAAGACTTTCGCACACACACACACACAGACAAACACACACAAACACCCACACACATATATATATATATATATATATATATACATATATATATATATATATATATATATATATATATATATACATATATACATATATATATATACATATATATATATACACACATACATATATATATATATATACACACACACACATGCATATATATATATATATATTTAAACATTAAATGGTATTATTTTTTCCGCCTTATCCTTTCAGCATAGCTGAGCCAATTTCCGGTCGATATATTCTTATTCTTTTTTCTCCGTCATTACACAAAGTTATATATACGTATATGTATGTATAAATATATATATACATATATATATATATATATATATATATATATATATATATATATATATATATATATATATATATATATATATATATATATATATATTGGATCGTCCAGTATGAAATTTGTAAAAGTTTGTAGAAAAAAACGAATTTCTACAAATGTCATACTTGACCTAATATATATGTATATATATATGTATGTGTGTGTGTGTAAATATATATGTGTACATATATATATACACACACACAACCATATGCATTTATGTGTGAGGGGCAATCTAAGTCTTGTTTACGGGTTATGGCAATCGACTGTCTTTTTACATACACACACACATATATATAAAGAGAGAGAGAGATAGGAGACAGAGACAGAGACTGAGAGAGAGAGAGAGAGAGAGAGAGAGAGAGAGAGAGAGAGAGAGAGAGAGAGAGAGAGAGAGAGAGAGACGTATATATTTATACAGTTTTTCTTTTCAGAGAATATAGTCAAAATGTCTGAGCACGTATTACGTAGGTTTTTGTTAAGTGTATACATGTTATACACCAATCATATGATTGTAGTAGCAGTAGTAGTAGTAGTAGTAGTAGTAGTAGTAGTAGTAGTAGTAGTAGCAGCAGCAGTAGTAGTAATAGCAGCAGCAGCAGTAGTAGTAGTACTAGCAGCAGCAGCCGCAGTAGTAGTAGTAGTAGTAGTAGTAGTAGTAGTAGTAGTAGTAGTAGTAGTAGTAGTAGTAGTGGTAGTAGTAGTAGTAGTAGTAGTAGTAGTAGTAGTAGTAGTAGTAGTAGTAGTAGTAGTACTACTAGTAGTAGTAGTAGTAGTAGTAGTAGTAGTAGAGCAGCAATAGTAGTAGTAGTAGTAGAGCAGCAATAGTAGTAGTAACATCAGCATCAGCAGCAGTAGTAGTAGTAGTAGTAGTAGTAGTAGTAGTAGTAGTAGTAACAGCAGCAGCAACAGTGATATAATTGTGGCATTGTGTAAATTAAAATTATACTAATATTAATAATTTTGCTTTATTCGTTTTTCAGAGCCAGATCTTTTTTCACTGAATATATTACAGATCAGAGCTGTTTCATCCATGACCATTAGAGCTGGTTACTCTAATTATCCCCTGATGTCCTTTTACAACACCATCTGGACGCCATATACAAATGGGCTGAGGACAACAACATGCAGTTTAATGCTGGAAACTTTCAAGCCCTATAATACCTAACTGCTAAAACAAATTCAATTCAACACAGCTACACAGGACAAGGTGGGATCGAAATCCCCGTGACGAAATTGATACGAGTCCCAGGGATAGTCATGAGCGACGATGCATCTTTTT
>OZ024743.1:69148829-69151329 GCA_964016885.1 Eledone cirrhosa
ATTTTGCTCCTATTTTCACGGAAATATTCGTATTTTTGTACTGTATGTGTGTATTAATTTTATATTTATGTATATACATATATATATATGTATGATTTTGTAAACCCATATACATTTAGTTGAGCTCTTTCAATTGTCCATCATCCATATCACAATGGAAAAACAATATTTAGGAACCTCCTTAAAAAACATACCAATACCTTCTAAGGATGACTTCTTACTCCTTATGATTCAGAAAACTAATAATTTTATCAGAAGGGTTAGATGGAGAGCCTACCACTTCGATAGAAAATCTAAACAAGCAGATCGGAAATATATGTATGATTTCAATACTTACAAGAATCCACCACACAACTTTTTACTTGAAGACTTCGAGAAAGACCTTTTTAATTTAATTAAACACCTCAAATTTAAAAAGTATATATCCGTCTTTCAAAAGGACCTTGATTCTACCCTATTGGACCTAAAAAAGTCTAAAAAAATCCATGTCCACTCGGACAAAACTGGTAACTTGTATCATATGGATATTGAACATTATAACGAGTTCATATATAAAGAACTCAGAAAAAATTATAAAAAATCTAATAATGCGTCACTCACCAACATCAACAACAAAACACACAACATAGTAAAAAAACTAAACATTGAAGATAGAACTGAACCTTTGGCATTGAAAAGACCACACTTCAACCTGAAGGATCACAAATCTAACTTTAACTCAAATCCTTCTATTAGACTTATATGTCCCTCCAAATCAGATATTGGAATAATTAGCAAAAAAATTTTAGATAGAGTCATCCCACAAATAAGAAAACACGTTATTTTACCACTCTGGGAAAACACCTCCCAGGTAATTAACTGGTTTAAAAATATTAGGTGTAAATCTTCTGCTTCTTTTCTACAATTTGATATAGATAATTACTATTCTTCTATATCACCTATACTCCTGAACAAAGCATTGATATTTGCTAAAAATAGATCTAACTTAACTTTGGATGACATTAATATTATTACACATGCTAGACTAACACTTATTGAATTTCAGAATGAATACTGGACCAGAAACACATATAGTAATCTTTTTGATATTACTATGGGTTCAAGCGATTCCGCCCAAATTACTGATATTGTGGGCCTCTTTCTCCTTTTCAACATAAATGCCTCTTTTCCCCACCTCAAAGGTGGTTTATATCGTGATGACTGTCTTCTTCTTTCTAACAACCTTAGCCTTTCAGAAATTGAAAAAAACAAAAAACATATTAGAACTTTCCTTAAAGACTATTATAATCTTAATATTACTTTTGAAAAAACAAGTAAAGTAGTAAATTTCCTAGATATAACTTTAGATTTAGCTACGGGTATCTACCAACCTTACCATAAACCTAATCAAAACTTACATTACATTCACTCACAATCTAATCACCCTAAATCTATCCTTAAAAACCTTGCATATAATATATCACTTAGAATTTCTAACCTTTCTTCTAACCAAGATGTATTTGATAAAAATGCGACCTTCTATAACGAAGCTCTAGATAGAAGTGGCCACAAAAATAGATTAGAGTATATACCTTCTACTAAAAATACTGAAAGCATACAACATAATATTACCAACAAACACCAAATGAAAAGTACACACCTAAATGCCACCCACACTATACCCCAAAATACCAAATCTTCTAATATAAAGTATAGTAACTCTCAAAAAACTACTCATCATACAACTCTAATAAATATTAATAATAAAACTCCTAATAAAAAGGATAAAACACCTAAATCTACAAATATAACTAAAAATGGTTGTGGTGAGATCATTAACATTAATCCTCCTAGTAAAAATCACGATACAACCTATAAAAATAATAAAAATAATAAACAACATAGAAACCGTAATAGACGGGTTACTTGGTATAATGCTCCATTTAATTTACAAGTTAAGGATAATATTGCTAAAAAAATTTTTTATATCCTTGAGAAAAACTTCCCGCCAAACCACAAATACCATCAAATCTTAAATAGGTCTACAGTTAAATTCTCATACTCTACAACAAATAACATAAAACAAAATATAAGTGCCTATAATGCATATAAATGTAAGAAAACCATAAGTATACCACCAGTACATCAAATTAACCATAATATCTCCTCAAATACAGAATTAACGAAAGGATGTAACTGTAGAAACAAAGCAAACTGCCCATTAAAAGGGAATTGTCTTGTTAACAACATAGTCTATAAATGTAATGTTAAAACTAAAGATTCTATTTGCTCATATATAGGAGCTACCTCTAACAATTTTAAGACAAGGTTTAATACCCACAAGCATAGTTTTAAAAATGCCGCACTGGCTAATACAACATCTCTAGCAGAAAAAATCAATAGTTATAAAAATAAGAATATAGAATATGATTTGACCTGGAGTGTGCTCAAAAGAGCCACCCCTTATCAAAATAATAGAAATGAATGTAGATTATGTTCCCAAGAACTATTTGAAATAATG
>OZ024743.1:69168829-69171329 GCA_964016885.1 Eledone cirrhosa
ATGAAGGCCAGTCACATTTAGGGTTTGACCCTGAGCTTTGTTGATGGTAATCGCGAAGCTTAGTCTCTCTGTTGCTCTAGTAACATTTTTTTCTTATGGAAAATCTGATCTTGCGGCCAGGCTAGGACTCTTTGGGTGGCATATCGGCTGTAACAATGACGATACGCCGTCTGTGCTTTCGTGAAATAAATACGTTTGTTTATATTTTGTTTTTGTGTATGCAAAAATATCTGTACACGAATATATAATTATATGTATATTAAAATAATAGATTATAGTTTAAGGAAAGAATCGCTGCTTTCGCCCTTAACGGGATCTTCTGAAACTAAAAAAAGCAATTTGTGAACGCAGAAGTATATATTTCGAATAGCGTTGCAACCGAAAGAGAACAGGAAGATGATATCTTGGTTCGTAGAGACGTTAGGAATGTCGTATAACTGGAAGTGTTGACATTTGAACATTTTAAAGAAGTGAATATTTAAATAATGTCTTTAATCTTTTAACAAATTTCAGTAGACAAACATAATCTCACTTTCTTACTTGGAAAAAGTTACATCCATGGTGCAAATTTGGTGCCGTTTGGTCCAGCGGCTTGGCGGAAAGTTTGTTAGTTACATACGGCCGTCAAAGTATATATATATATATATATATATATAAAGAACGAGACAGATATATATATATATATATAGAGAGAGAGAGAGAAAGGGAGAGAGGAGAGCAAGTCATAATCAACAAAACTGTGATGATGTGATGTAATGCCAGAGGTACGGCGTCTTAGGAGGAAGCTGCTTACAATGTGGCTGGATTAAAAGAAAACTTTCCTAATACGTGGCGTTGTTGGTGATGAGGCCGATGATGAAGATGATAACCCTGATTGTGATAATTCTTATAGGGCGTTTGAAGGTGGAGATTGTGTTGTTGTTAGTGTGGTATTAATAATCTTCCCTAAAATTTGGGGTTCGGATATCGCTCGCATCGCAGTCATTTACTTTTTCCTGATACAGGGTGGGGCATAAGTTTGGAAGCAAATCGTTGATATTTGATTTCTAGAAGTGCTGTAAGTATGTCATTATTTTTTGTCTTTTATTGTCATGTTAAAACATTAGTCTATTTACGCATATTGGATTTTGACTTTCTTAAATAATTTGAAAATGTCATCGAATATTGAAATGCTACACAAACTTCATCATGCAGGGAGGTCTAATTCGGATATTGCTAAGTTACTTTCGGTTGCTAGATCTACTGTTTGGAAAGCTTTAAAGCGTTTTAAGCACAAAGAGATTTGTCGGATAGACCCAAAAGTGGTAGGCCGCAAACTAAACGAACTCCTACTCCTATATTTCGAGAATAAGAAGAAATCCAAAAAGATCCATGAGAAAAATGACGAAAGAGGTCCGAGTAAGCCCTACGACAATGAGAAGGAACATCAATGTTGACTTATGAATGTCTTTATTCAGCTATCAGGAGAGACAAACACTTTCTAAAAAGACCAAACAAAACAAGGCCAGTTGACTAAAAAGAAATTGCTTAAAGAAATGAAACGTGGCATGGTGGGGAAAATTGTGTAGTCAGATGAAATGATTTTCACTGTTGAACAGACACACAAATGAAGAAATGATCGAGTCATTGGAAAGAAAGCATCAGCAATCAGTCTTAATCCAAAATCTGTATTTCATACAATGAAACCAGCTTCTGTTATGGTCAGGGGCAGTTTCATCATCTAGGCGGTGTCTTGTCATTTTTGTGGAAGATTATGATTGCTTCTGCAACTAATTCCGTTGTCAATGATTATCTGTGGATCTTCGAACGGGATGGAGCCACCTCCCATACAGCAAATATCACACGTGCTTGGTGCAGAGACCATCTTCCGAGGTTCTGGTCAAAAGAAATATGGCGTCCTTGGTTGATTTGAACCATATGAACTTTTCAGTATGGTCTATCCTTGAAAAAAAAAGGCCTGTTCAAAAGTTCATAAGAGAGTCGATGATTTTTAATGAGCACTTGAAAAGAAATTTCCCAATAAATGTTGCGTTCTTCGGTGAAAGATGTTCGATGGAGGTTAGAGGTTGTAATTGCTGCACGTGGGAGTCACTTTGAATAAACTTTATACATTATATTGCACAGATATTTAAGTATAATTACATACATGTTCATGGTCAATAAATGTTGTAGCTTAGTTATTAAAAGCATTTTTATTTTGTTCCAAACTAATACTCCAGGCTGTATATACTTCGACGATAAAATATGCATCCATCAATTAGATGCACCAATATAATTAGTTACACCCATAATCTCACGATTTATTTCCAGGATTTCTTAGATGAATAAAGGAAAACGGGACAAAGAAACCACAACTATTATGGTGCCCTGAGACCGAAGGTTAAAGCTGAATACCAGGTAAGAAGTGACGAGAATTGCAATAACAATAAGTTCAGGTGGAACTGTAAGAAATATTAGTAGTATCACTAAAATATTCGTACTCTCGTGTCACACATAATAT
>OZ024743.1:69173829-69181329 GCA_964016885.1 Eledone cirrhosa
TGTGAGTTTTATATTAAATAATAATAATATTCGATTTGTTTGCTAGCAAACAGCCTCAATAGAGTATGTTTCTAGACGAGCATAGCCATACTTTTGTTCTAGTGCTAACAGAGAGAAACAATCGCACATAATATTGTTTCTGCGTTATTTTTCTTTGTCAAGATTGTTCATCTCTCTTCTTGACAAAGGGTAATAACCTAGAAACAATATTATTCCAAAGACGTAGCGTAATAGAGCTATTTGCTTTCAAACGAATCGAATAATATTTTTACACAAATAAACTGTTATCCTTCTTAAGGGTTTGCCAGTGTTCCTATATTCTCTCTCCTACGCAACAATGTGTCTCTCCTTGATATGTCGTCGTCGGTTTTCTGTACCATTCCTCCGTAATCTTATCCTATCGACTACATCTCTAGCTTTGCAATTTAGCTGCAGGCTTATCTTATAAACTATACAGATTCTATCCGTACACGGTGTCTTTCTAAAGGAATATCTCTTACTGATCCACGATCTCATGGGAGCTCGTGCTTTTTCAACTACTTTAATCCAATAGAATATGTGACTAAAGAACATTGAAGAAATAACGAATAACTAGTAATAAAGATAAAGTGAGTATCATATGGCACGTTTGTTACATTTTCCTGGCAATAAAGGTAATAGGACCACCCACAAATATATTAATATCGGTTTCAACACACGATTTCACTTCAATAATCTTGCAAAATAAATATATTAACTTATATATATATAAAACATTTTTGGTCGTTAGGGAAGCCTCAACAATGCAGATGGGTAAATCTCCGGGTAACAGAATCCGGTGGTGAAGAGATAGATGTAAGAGGAAATGTAGAATGAGATGTATAGTGTGTAGAGGAACGTAGGAAAGAGCGTAAAACAAAAAAATAATAAATAAACCCACCATCCACCGACCAACAAGCGACCAGACAGACTGCTACACTGCCAGAAACAAAGACTGAATATAGGTAGTATAATGGATTGACAGCTAGCACCATCCCACTCCCACAATAAAGAGGAGCTGCCATGACCTTTGTTTGACCGCACCTATTCCGCGCACACGTGCGCTCTACAGGATATCTCAGTTACACACAAACGGCGGACAATAGAGGTCACGTACCGTTCCTCTCCGACAGATAACTTTCCCCCTCGGAAAACGCCCCCAGTTGATGGATGTGAAATCCGAAATATAGGGACAATTAAGTCTATCCCAAGGTAATTCCATCTCGTGTTGTTATTTTTATTTTTTACGGTGGATTGGCTGTGGAAGGGCGGTGGATTGGCAGTAGTGGTAGAGGGTCGGACGCCATGCTTTGCAGTATAGAGTTACGGGCCTGTATGATCTGAGTTCAAATCCCGCCGAGGTTAACTTTGCCTTTCATCCTTAAGGGGTCGATACAATAAATACCAGTCAGGCACTGGGGTCGATTTAATCGACTTTTCCCTCCCCAAAAATTGCTGGTTTGTGGCTATATAAGAAACCATTATTTTTATTTTTTACGCTCGTTCCTACGTTCCTCTACACACTATACATCTCATCCTACATTTCCTCTTACATCTCTCTTCACCACCGGATTCTGTTACCCGGAGATTTACTCATCTGCATTGTTAGGGCTTCCATACGTGCTACTGTACGTCTGTATACATATATGTATGTACGTATACATACATACTTACATTTAAGTAAGTGCCATACTAAGAGTGAGAAATGAAATTTCGTTTTCATTTTTTTTCAACTTGTCGTTTTCGGTATGCCTGACCGATTTAACTCACTCAATATGCAAATTAGGCTGCTCAGCCGTTAATTTTCATAAGGAAAGTATATACTTTCGAACGTTCAACTATCTGGCAGATGGGTAAACGGTGCTGATGATAGCTAACAAGCTTGAAACTAGTACATCGTTCCTGTGTCAGTGTTGAACAAAAAGGTGACGTGGTTGCCTTAACAGCGTATGGCATAAATTCAGGCTGTTCTGTTTGTTGATAAACAAGCGAACAAAGCTGCGTTATAATAAACGTCAGCTAAACTGATGCGTGCTTATATGTATGTGTACCTGTATGCATATGTGTATATATATATATATATATATATATATATGCATGCTACTGTACGTCTGTATATATATATGTATGTACGTATACATACATACTTACATTTAAGTAAGTGCCATACTAAGAGTGAGAAATGAAATTTCGTTTTCATTTTTTTTTCCACTTGTCGTTTTCGGTATGCCTGACCGATTTAACTCACTCAATATGCAAATTAGGCCGCTCAGCCGTTAATTTTCATAAGGAAAGTATATACTTTCGAACGTTCAACTATCTGGCAGATGGGTAAACGGTGCTGATGATAGCTAACAAGCTTGAAACTAGTACATCGTTCCTGTGTCAGTGTTGAACAAAAAGGTGACGTGGTTGCCTTAACACCGTATGGCATAAATTCAGGCTGTTCTGTTTGTTGACAAACAAGCGAACAAAGCTGCGTTATAATAAACGTCAGCTAAACTGATGCGTGTATATATGTATGTGTACCTGTATGCATATGTGTATATATATATATATATATATATATGCATGCTACTGTACGTCTGTATACATATATGTATGTACGTATACATACATACTTACATATATATATATATATATATATATATATATATATATATATATATACGTGTGAGTATATCTCACCAAGTTCTCTTTCTCTTTATCTTTTCTCCTCTGTGTGTATATTCAAAGGTGTATGACTGTAAGCGAGTGTGTTACTGTAAGTAGATATATTTAATTAGGCATATATTGTTTAACACACCAACTATCTTATTAAATATATTTCCATGTGTTCAAAAATATATAAAGTTTAGGTTAATTGTTCGCTCTATTTCTAAATAGATGACAAGTTATTTTCATAAGATACTGGCTGGCAAATTGGCTATTTATGTTATCATAACATACACATGCACAAATACACAGATGCGTATTGAAAAGGTCACACCTAAATGATTACATAAATACACAAATATATTTATATATATATATATATATATATATATCACTACATAAAGTCACATATGAATATATGATATATTAATATATTAATATATAAATATATATATATATATATATATAAACACACACACACCCAGACACCCACGCCCTCTCATATATATATATATATATATATATATATATATATATATATATATATATATATATGAGAGGGCGTGGGTGTCTGGGTGTGTGTGTGTTTATATATATATATATATATATATTTATATATTAATATATTAATATATCATATATTCATATGTGACTTTATGTAGTGATATATAAATTTTTTTTGGGGTGTTAGTAGGCGTCAGTCATCTTACCATCCCATTCCTTCTAACTAGCCTCTGTGTCACGTGATTGATTCTTTAGAATCGGCCATTTGACTTGAAGCAGTGAGAATTTCGGTACATAGAATCCAGTCCTCGCAAGCTGTTCGATCTACCGAATTATTATTATTTTTATATGAGCCGCCAGTGTCCGCGCATTGCCTGGAGACTTAACTGAGAATAGACTTCCTGACGACGCAATGAATTCTCGACAGTTGGATTACGTAACTGTCTTTATCCCATTGCAGAAACTAATTAGTTGGAGTGAAAATTTAAGTAAGAAAAACATTTTTTTTAAATTTTTTTAAAAAAATATTTTCTTATTTTACGTCCTTTATATTATTGTTCTGCATTCTCCTGCATTGAACCACCTAGGTACTATGACATAACCTGTGTATTTGCTGGCATGGGCGTGCATCTGTGCGCTTATGTTAGTTGATATATTAAATTATCTATATTTATCTCCAAATCACTGATTTGTCGAGCAAACTTGTCAAAACCACTTCTAAAAAAAAAAAAAAAAAAAAAAAATTTTTTTGGGGGTGTTAGTAGGCGTCAGTCATCTTACCATCCCATTCCTTCTAACTAGCCTCTGTGTCACGTGATTGATTCTTTAGAATCGGCCATTTGACTTGAAGCAGTGAGAATTTCGGTACATAGAATCCAGTCCTCGCAAGCTGTTCGATCTACCGAATTATTATTATTTTTATATGAGCCGCCAGTGTCCGCGCATTGCCTGGAGACTTAACTGAGAATAGACTTCCTGATGACGCAATGAATTCTCGACAGTTGAATTACGTAACTGTCTTTATCCCATTGCAGAAACTAATTAGTTGGAGTGAAAATTTAAGTAAGAAAAAAATTTTTTTTAAATTTTTTTAAAAAAATATTTTCTTATTTTACGTCCTTTATATTATTGTTCTGCATTCTCCTGCATTGAACCACCTAGGTACTATGACATAACCTGTGTATTTGCTGGCATGGGCGTGCATCTGTGCGCTTATGTTAGTTGATATATTAAATTATCTATATTTATCTCCAAATCACTGATTTGTCGAGCAAACTTGTCAAAACCACTTCTAAAAAAAAAAAAAAAAAATTTTTTTTGGGGTGTTAGTAGGCGTCAGTCATCTTACCATCCCATTCCTTCTAACTAGCCTCTGTGTCACGTGATTGATTCTTTAGAATCGGCCATTTGACTTGAAGCAGTGAGAATTTCGGTACATAGAATCCAGTCCTCGCAAGCTGTTCGATCTACCGAATAATTATTATTTTTATATGAGCCGCCAGTGTCCGCGCATTGCCTGGAGACTTAACTGAGAATAGACTTCCTGATGACGCAATGAATTCTCGACAGTTGGATTACGTAACTGTCTTTATCCCATTGCAGAAACTAATTAGTTGGAGTGAAAATTTAAGTAAGAAAAAAATTTTTTTTAAATTTTTTTAAAAAAATATTTTCTTATTTTACGTCCTTTATATTATTGTTCTGCATTCTCCTGCATTGAACCACCTAGGTACTATGACATAACCTGTGTATTTGCTGGCATGGGCGTGCATCTGTGCGCTTATGTTAGTTGATATATTAAATTATCTATATTTATCTCCAAATCACTGATTTGTCGAGCAAACTTGTCAAAACCACTTCTAAAAAAAAAAAAAAAAAAAAAAAAATTTTTTGGGGTGTTAGTAGGCGTCAGTCATCTTACCATCCCATTCCTTCTAACTAGCCTCTGTGTCACGTGATTGATTCTTTAGAATCGGCCATTTGACTTGAAGCAGTGAGAATTTCGGTACATAGAATCCAGTCCTCGCAAGCTGTTCGATCTACCGAATTATTATTATTTTTATATGAGCCGCCAGTGTCCGCGCATTGCCTGGAGACTTAACTGAGAATAGACTTCCTGATGACGCAATGAATTCTCGACAGTTGGATTACGTAACTGTCTTTATCCCATTGCAGAAACTAATTAGTTGGAGTGAAAATTTAAGTAAGAAAAAAATTTTTTTTAAATTTTTTTAAAAAAATATTTTCTTATTTTACGTCCTTTATATTATTGTTCTGCATTCTCCTGCATTGAACCACCTAGGTACTATGACATAACGTGTGTATTTGCTGGCATGGGCGTGCATCTGTGCGCTTATGTTAGTTGATATATTAAATTATCTATATATATATATATATATATATATATATATATATATATATATATATATATATATATATATACAAACAATATATCAAAGGTATATATTGAGTTAGAAGCTCAAAATAGTCTCTTACAATATTGTCCATAGCTAGTATATTTTTCACCTTAGCGAATCTTGTCCCTTACGATTTGAATACATATATGTATATATTTGCGTTTATCTTTCTTTTATATTCAATTATATTATATATATATATATATATATATATATATATATATATATATATATATATATATATATATTTATATATGTGTGTGTGTGTGTGTGTGTGTGTGTGCGTGCGTGCGTTCGTGCGTGCGTGCGTGCGTGTGTGTGTATGTGTGTGTGTGTGTACCGACATATATATTTATGCGTACATGTATGTATATATAGACATTTGAGATATGTACGTCCCAATGCAAATAGCCAGGATCACGTTGTCGTAGTTGTTAACGTAACAACTCGGAACCTGAAAGATGCGGGGTTCAATTTCTCGTTAGTCTTCCGTTCATTTTTTTTTCTATCTCTTGAATTACAATACCCAATTTCCGTACATTTGGAGCGATCGCATGTCCTCCTTCTCATTTTCTTAGGGCTACCCACTTTTCTAATTTTAAATTTCGCTTTTCTTCCTTTAGTGAATCTCAGTGTTTATACTTCTAGCGACATGTTTACAGTATTTCTAAAGGCTGGATTGAGGGTATGTGTCTCTTCACCAGACCCATACAACATATGAAAGGTACCGGTTTGCTGTCATGGAGGAGCCTCTGAAAATTTTGTCTTTTCTCATTGGCACATTACCCTATTTTCAATAAAAAATTATTATTATTATGGTCCTTACATTAGGACGCACCGTTTTCAATTTGTATACATACATATTCCTATAAACATCTAACACTATGTATGGCATGTATGAATGTATGTATGTATGTATGGATAAAATACAATATGTTGAAAGGGTAAAACACTAGAGAGAGAGAGAGAGAGAGAGAGAGAGAGAGAGAGAGAGAGAGCGAGAGAGAGTGGGATTGGCTCAGTGCAGATTCTTTTCTCATTTTAAAATATATCTTCATGCACAGGCATTGCACGATAGAATTAATTAATAATTATTAATAATGGTATATCGTGCAATGGCCATACTCGATAACGAGGGGGCAACCATCATCATGTATGTATGTATGTATAAAATACAATATGTTGAAAGGGTAAGACACTAGAGAGAGAGAGAGAGAGAGAGAGAGAGAGAGAGAGAGAGAGAGAGAGAGAGAGAGAGAGAGAGAGAGAGAGATCGTGTGCCATCAATAAAATAGGGAAAACCACCAGTGTATGGAATCTATAACCTACGGAAGGCAGGGTAGACACACAATAATTGAAAATATAAATTAAAATGCATATACGCACCTCTCTATATATATATATATCACACTCGCACAAATCCAAAGAGATCGCTTACACCAGGAAGTTGTTGAATGAAATGGAATCGCCTATCGGTCATCAGCGCGTGTAAGACAACTCTAAGAAAATCTAAGACAACCGTCCAGCAACACGTGGCAGAGAGATTTGACAGCGCGCTGAAGGACAATGAACCAGTGGTGTCTGAGGGACGTGCTGCTAGAAAGGGCAGCCCCCAAACCACTCACAGAAATGTGCTCAACCAAACAGAGTGAGAAGAATGACTGTTATAAGGAGCGAAATATCATATATATATATATATATATATATATATATGCAAATCTGACTGATCAGCTAGAGTCTGCTAATATGCAAATAAGACTGATCAGTCACTATATTTTAGAAAATAGCATATATTTTCACTAGCTCTGCCAGTTGGCAGGTGAACAGTGAGCTGTACTGATATATATATATATATATATATATATATATATATATATATATATATATATATATATATATATGTATA